>MJHO01000043.1:1200000-1752904 GCA_002076135.1 Xerophyta viscosa
GTCTCATTATTCTTATTGCGAATATAAATTGTAGCCAGTGGCATACTTTTTTTCTGGTTGATACAACACTATCAATTGCATCAGAGACCAGACTCCACCTAGAGAAACAGACCCAGATTGGCCTTCCCTGCCAAACCTAAGACCAACTCTAGTAGCACGAGGAGCAGTGCACGTGTGTGTAGATGCAAATATAAGACACCATTAACACCTTCAAGTCGACAGGATTCGAATGGTCAGAAGGCTTTTTAAGGTGACACCCGCTACCCCCTAGACAGTGATGTACTTGACTCTGAAGAAACAGATGCTTAGACTAGATTTCTTCTTCTAGTTGTTTACATCTAAGAAAAAAAGTACACAATAGGTTATACATCCTCATATGAATGTAAAGATAAATTTATTACAGACCTGTGCATTGACAGCTGCGGTATGCCACAGTCCACAGTGCGTATTCCCACCCCGGATGCAAGTATAGGACCGATTGTAGATCCGCAGCCCATATCATTTCTTACAACAAACTCCTGCAATGATTTTGAATTTGTTATAATCTTCTGTAAAAGGAATGGACCACTTAATTTCATCATGTCAAGTTGTAAAACAAGCAAACATTCTATATAACGAGCAAGTCATTGTTTGCCATTGTTTTAAGTGAAATACCAAGTCTTGATACAATTAGTCTGTATTCAAGAAGTAGTTGTGGGAGAGATTAAAAACCCAGATATTAAAGCAAAAACCATTAAGCATCATTGTAACATATCAGAGTATACCTCTAGAAAGGGGAACTAGAGGTTGATGGGCATTTCTCTTCGTTTTCTTTTTTAAAGGATGGCGTTTGTCTCTTTCAGATCCCTCCTTGAAGCTGAATTGCTTGCTAGCAAATTAGTGCCCACGAATAGGGCACGTCGGTAGGATTTGGTCCTAAAGTACCGGAGTAAGACTGTGTTAGTTTTTATCTAATTCAAGTTGACTCGGAAGAGTCAAATTTGGGTGCGAAACTGCATGGCTATTATGGATAAGCCAGCCCACTGGCTTCCACAAGTAGAAGAACTGCATGGGTGATTATGGAGTTACTATTATTATTTTATTATTATATTTCTATTTTCAATTATTATTATTATTATCATTTTAATGTGTGTGCGTGATTCATGCTTGTCTTATTGGTATGCTAGGTTTGGTTTCTTGGTTTGCAAGTTGTTATGCTTGTATACTCGTGTCTTGATTTTTCCTCCTCAGACCGAGCGTCCTATAAAAATAGTCTCCTTCGGGGTATGGCTATGTACATCTTATTTCCCCCAGACCATACTCCACCTGTAACTTGTACTACGATTTGCTGTTGTTGTTGAACTGCATGGACGATTATGAAGTTACTATTATCCTCACCAGCTCCTTCATGTTTGTAGTGAGTTTTATTTATAATAAGGTTTTCCATGCTGAAGCGAGCCGAGTTTGGATAAATTCAAAACTCGGCACGTGTTGATCGTATAGATGGTGCCGAACGTGCCGATAATTAACAAATGCTATTTTGAGTTTTAGTAATAATAAACAAAAAAACTACAAAAATTAATTTTGATAGAAAGGTCATGCAAAGGTCACGTGAGTGACCTTTTATAAAACATGCATGAGTGACCAGCTGCCTTAACCTATCAGAGAGAGGAGGAAGCCTGGGTTGCGGTAGAGTGCGATAATGGTGGTGGAGAAGACGGCAAAAGTGACGGAGATACGCAGCTTCTTTTCTTTTTTATCACGACCTATTTTTTGCCAGTGTTGGTAACTACTGGCTCCTGCACGTTGTCGAGAGCCACAAAGCTTTCCGCACGACAATTAAAACCTTGATTTGAAGTGAACTTCCACTTAATGCACCAACTTAACATGTACTTTTTCATGATTCCCAATTTTTCCAAGAGAGAATATGGTTTATACTCAACCAGTTACTAGTGATCAAAAAGAAAATATGATCGTTCAAAAAAAAAAACTTCTTTAGAATTAGTTAGGTTCAAAACCTGAATTGGAAGATGATGGGCATTTGCAACTTCTTTAAATAGAAAGGCTGTTACTGCACTAGTGGCATAGCGCTGGTTGGCATTATGTTTTATGACAAGGCCCTTATGTAGTTCTGGTCTGTGGTGCTCTTCATGTTTATCTGAAAAGTTTGGATGCACGCCATGAGCCATGTCTGCTGACACTGCACGACACAAACAAGACTTTTAGGTTATAAATAGGTTTTGAAAGATACTCCAGTATACTAGCTTTACAAGTTAGCTATTGTTCTATGGATCCAGTTTTAGAAATCAAAGATGAATGCCATGGTAATAAGAACAAAATACCAAGAAAAGATGAGCGTATTGCACGTTCAAAAGCACTCTCACGCATATATTCATGAGAAAGGCAATCAACGATGCGCCTCATCGCCTGGAACATGGTTGGCGCACCAGCTCCTTGTACAGAATCCGAACCGACCTGCAAGATAGAAAGCAATTCTGTTTTCAGAACTGTAGACACAGAACAGCGTCAGAGAGTTCAAAATATAGCAGAATGTAAAAGAAAAACAGAACAAAGGGAACAAAAAGAAGGCTGAGAAGGCTATTATATTAGAAAAGCCTGTTTAAGATATGAACCTACTATTCATATGATTTAGGACAATGGAGTTGGACTAATCATTGCATATCAATCAGCAAGTGGAAACTCAATTTGAAACTGCGTAAGAATTCAATTACCTCTTCATTATCAAACAATGCAACCATTCTGATAGCCTGTTCATCAGCCAGATCTTCAGGTGACTTGCACGTATCAATGAGAGATCTGAATCCGCAATAACACGAAGCAAGATTGTCAAGCCGACCAGAGAATATAAATTCGTTATTTCCACCACCCAGACAACTAGGCTGTGTATCGCATACATTTAATTCGATACCCACGATGTCCTCACTGCTACAACCAAGTTCTTCTGACAGAACCTGAGAAGAAAATTAAGACTAATGTAAATCTAAGGTCGTTGCAACTTTATCGTCAAAGGAAAGGTAATGAAAGACTTTCGGGATCAAAGTTGGGGTCTGAGAAAATCAGATATTCAGATTGTATGATGTGGAATACCTGCAAAAGCAGTGGATGATGTGTAGCCTTTGAAGAGAGCTTAGTTTTCTCCTCAGACTTAATAGAAGAATCTTCCGGCTTTGTAGCAAGTATCGGAACCAGGTGGCTCTCTAAATTTGGTTTGAAACCGTCTGTGTTCACTGAGCTAAACTATTGAAAAGTTAGAATACTCTTTATTTTAAATGGAAGATAAGACTGTTTCTTAAGAAAATAAGCAATAATGTATAATCTTTTAAATGGAACATAAGATTGTTTCATAAGAACATAAACAAGAATGTAAGACAAAGATATCAATATAACAGCCAATATATCAAAAAGCAATAGGGAGGATGTATTGAAGACTTAACCTACTAATATTTATGATATAGGTAATGAGGACTAAGTTCGTGGCTACATAATAGATCAAGGAGCAGGTTAAAAATTTGCCCCGTGACTGATACATTTTTGCAGAAGACAGAATTAATATAGTATCCGTTTATATACAGTTACAGATTATACACAGACGACAAAATAAAGATCTAGTGCAACCATGTAGTGTGATAATATTATATAAGAAGTTTGGCACCCATGTCTCAAAATGTTTCGACCATGACCGTCGGATTCGAGCAATATGAAAAGCTCCGCATATAGGAGATAAAGTTCAGAAAGCGAAACATGCAACAGAAGTTGTCTAATAGAAGAAAAGAAACAAGTAGATACCGGTTAAGATGAATCGCAAGTGTTGGAACTCTCATGATAGGTCTCTTGACTTTGACAAGCTTATGAATGAAGGAGTCATCACCAGCTCTCATGATGATTCTTCCTGCAACACTTAGATCTCTATCAAACCATGTGTGCCATAAGCCACCTCCATACGTCTGCACATTTACCATAAGATACCCAAATTTTGACGAAGCAGACCTTGGTTTAAGCTTCAAACATGGGCTATCTGTGTGGGCAGCTATGATATTGAACCCACAGCCAGCACTGTACCTGCAAGAAGTGCACCATTATGGTGAAGTCAATTGCAAGGCTCCACTGGTGTAATTACAAATACATCACCACATTTTGAGTTATGATTCAGACAGGAAGTCCTACACTGAATGATAGGAATATACCACTACTCCTCTATCCACAGAAGGTATATAGGATAACTGAAAGATGGCTTATAAAGGTGAATATTAAATCGACACTGTAATGGTGATGACAAATACAAAGCCAATGTATAGTCACAAAGCTAAATCATTTTAACATTCTGCTCCCTAGAAAGCTCTAGTTTTTTTTTTTTTTTAATGAGCTTATAACAAAAAGGACTAAACGGGACACCAGCGAGCCAGGTGGTCAGCGTAGCGTAAGAAAGCTGTCTGGTTGGTGTGCTGTTTGAGTCCCTGCACGGTCCATGCAATACCACAGGTTGTGGCGTGTGGCACATGCGGAAACGACAATGCTGAATTGGAGGTAGTCCACTTTAAACATTAGGATCCCCTTTTTGTTTCTCAAAAAAAGGCCTAGACATCACAAAATCTTCCTTAGTAAAGCTCTGCTTAAATAACCCAGTGAACTCCTTGTAGTATCATCGAAGTATGACAGGATCATTTTGTAACCATTGCATTACCGTTTTAAGAGTTCATCATATTTCCAAAGTTTATTGCGACAATAAAAAAAGATATTTCGTCTGAAATGAAAAATGCAATTAACATCTAAATACTTTATAACTCGCTTGAACACTTTTTAATAATCTGCATCTGCACAAGTAGTTATGCTTTAAATGTTCTAAGTTGATTGAACTTTGATGTGTCAAGGGATGTACAATAGAATGTTCATGTATCCACGTGAACGAAGCGCCTACTCGGTGGTTGTATATTGAGGTGTACAATTGCAATTTGAAGTGTGTAACTATATGTGCAGTATTAAAATATCAAGTCAATTCTGAAGTGTGCATATGTATTAGTATTGATGAAATAGGCAAACAATTTTCTATTTATAAGATTGCTCGAATAATGTCTTTATCCAGTTAACCAAATCAAATTCTATAATAATCATTGACCGAAAGAGCAACACCACTCACTTCTCGCCGATTGCGAATGCGACCAAGCACGACATATTCCTCGTGAAGAAATATTTACCCCCTGGCTTGAGATCCCAATCATCGTTCTCGTTCAGCATGTGAAATCCCGCAGCCAACAGCTGCTTCTTTGCCTCAGCTTCACTCGATCAAACACAAAACTAATATTCAATCCAGTATATAATAATAAAACCTAGAATTACTACCAACTTGTATACCGGTGGCGTGAAATTGAGTCCATGATTCGTTGAGGTAGTCGAGCAGGCCGCTAACTAGGGAGCTCGTGGCTGAGATGCCATCACTGTCCGAAATCTGTAAACAATTTGATCCAAAAAAGTTAAAAGATAACTCATGTAGATGAAGAACTAGGGCAAAGCAGAGGTGACGGACCTGAGAGTGGGGGTCATCGGAGAGAGAGCAAAACAGGCGGCGGGCAGCGGATAGACGATGGTATAGTTGAGGTGCGACGGCGGTAACGGCGACGGTGCGGGAGAAGAGCGAAGATTGCTTTGGATATAGAGACGGTGTAATTAGTTGCAGACGCGAAGATGACGCCGCCATGAATTCGAAGCTCGAGCTATCGAGCTCTTCCACTGCGAAGTAGAAGAGGAGAAATGGATAACGATCGAATCGGGCCGGGTCGTCAAACCGGATCGAGTTAGAGATGGAGGACCCGTTTAGACCGCACCTCACCGCACCAATTTAATGAGATTGCCTTTGTTACTCTGAGATTGCCTTTATTACTCTCGTCTAAAGTAATCAGTACCTTTCGTCAGAGACTATATTTAAGAATTTTTGAAAAAAATTTTAAATAATATATTTTACAAGGTAAAAATATAATTATATTAATAAAATGTTATACTTATATCAGCGTCACTCAAGTTACAAATATCAACAAACTAAATTAATTATTGAATGGTCAAAAGAGAAAACACATGAAAGTCATACGAGTAGGCATAGGCAAAGTTTAGTAGCTGGTGTTGCCTCTCTCTTGATTTTTTTTTTTTTTTTTCCCAAAACGAGGTTTCCCACCATCTTGCTACGCTTGACCAGCCTTTCTTGCCGTCTTAGTCCTCAAGTCCAAATAAATCCATAACAATCTCTGTTCCAATACTCTTTTTTAATACTTTTTTCCACTCTAGCAAGCACATATATGTTAAAATTCTATCACGTATAATATCCGCATAAGTATTCAATACGGACATTGGACATGGCCGGACACGTTAGAAAAAAAATCGAAAATAAAAATTAAAAAAATCAATATGCCAAAGAAGAGTGGCCGACACGTGTGTTTTACTTTAATTTTTAATTTTTTTAAAACAACTTTTATTTTTTTAAATAAAATAATATATAGTAGTAATGGCATATAATAATAAATAATATAATATAATATAATTATACTTAAATATTATTATCATTGTTAATAAATTAAATGTTGTTTAAATTTATTTAAAAATACAAAAGATTATATTATATATAATTTTATATTTAAAACTAATATAAATTATTTTAATTATTTATATTTTTTATTATGATGTCCGAACTATATCCGAATCCTATTTTTTTAAAAATTACTATGTTCGTATCCATGCAATATCCCCATGTCCGTGCGTCCCCATGCAATAGTATTCAAGTTGCATCTGCTGTAGTTCAACTATAATATGAAAGTTGAATATGAAACGAAGCATGAAGTGAGAGAATATCAGGAAGGAAAACACCCGGGCCATAATAACATCTGCTGCTGCTTCACTCTTTTCTTTCATATATTGACAAAAAGATAGTTCCCCAAATTTGTATCCCTCATTCAACTATTTTTTAACGGTCCAGAGTACTTATTGAAAACTTTGACCGCTGAAATTACATAGCAGGTGAAGTTCTTTGGGTGCTCCAATGAACAACGGGAAGGGATTTCGTGACAATTGTCTCTTTCCCTGGAGTACTTACTACACCCGTTAATATCAGTAGCTGTCCTCGTCTGTTTCAGGCCTCCGGAGGTAGTAGCGCAGACAGTTGACAAGCACCTGTAACAAATCAATTTCTTAGCACTGTTTCATATCTTCCATAAAAACCTTGAGCTCCAAAATTTATAACATAATCCATCGAATTTTGCTTTCGAGCGGCTAAAGATCATCACAAGAACTTTTAGGAGCTCTAGCAGCTCCGAAAAGGATTAGATATAGAGTGCTGATTCCATACGCTACACACAGGCGTATGGAAAAAAAAAAAATTTAAAAATTGTGATTATTTTTTGAAAAATTTTCAAAATGAAAGTTATAAATTTTGATGAGATCTACAATTTTTATATTGGAAATTTTTCCAAAAAATACTTCTAGATAGGTGTTTTGCAGCCCCAAAGCTTAACGGGTTTTAAAACTGTTTTAAAGTCCGCTTCAAACCCGTCAAACTTTGGGACTCCAAAATATCTATCTAGAAATATTTTTTAGAAAAAACTTCCAACATGAAAATTATAGATCTCATTGAAATCTATAATTTTATTTGAAATTTTTTCCAAAAAACGATCACAATTTTTAAAAAAAATTTCCCATAAGCCCATGCGTAAGGAATCCCATACACACGAGCTTATGGGATCAAATTTCTTAGATATAGATGACAGTAGAAGATGCAAGATAATAGAGGATAAGTTATGACCTGGGACAATGAATCATTCAGTGCAGCACCTCGATAGTTCACATGAAATTTATCCTTGGCGACTAGTCCCTATTGGCAAAACAAGATTAAAAAAATTCTGTAAATATATTAGCGCTCGTTGCATGAGATGTGAATAATTACAAGGACTAGGAATATACTTCGGTGTCGATCTCGGCCGATTCAACATTGATGTTGATATCAGCCATAATCTTGATAATTTCTAGGAGTAATCCAGGTCTATCAGCTGTCTCTATGCAAAGCAAGCTGCATAAATAAATACCAAATAATACACACTGTTACTGAGGTCCTTAAATAATTATTATAGGCGTAAGCATTGTAGCAAATCAAACCTCCTCTTCGGCCCGTCGCCTTTAACTTGTATATGTGTTGCAATATCAACATCAAGCTGTGAGTCATCACATTAAGACACATTTAGATATAACATAGCTAATCTATTTAATATGTTAATTTGGAAGTAAAAGAGAACTGAGAAAAGTTCATACGAAAATAAAATAAGAACCGTATTACCTTTTTCTCAGGGGCTTTTATTCCAAAAGCTTCGCCCATTGCAAGATTCTCACTAGATTCCTAAGAAGATTACATGTATGATAATCCGCTTATCAAGGCGCAAAAAGCACGAGGATTTAAGAGTAAAATTGGAGCATACTGGATGATACTTCAGAAGATTGTTGATTACAGTAAGCCTAATACGTTCCAACATGTCTGGATTTTCAACCTTGCGCCCCCTAGACAAGGATGAAATGCAAAACAAAGTTCTTGAAGTTGAGTGTGTAAATGAGAATTTTTAGTTCCTCCTTCTCAAAGCAGATTATTTGTCAATAAAGCACAAAATCCAAATTTATACTTACATTTTCGTTATATAAAACTTAGTTTGCTTCACAGAAGCCTCAGTTGTTACTTTACCCTTAGTTACATCAAGGCCCAGATCTTTGAGAGCTTTCATCTGCAGGTGCAAGAATTAAGAACAGTAGTCTAGATGGAGAAAACTTCCCTTTGTATTCTTATAATATTAAAACTAATTAGAAACAGAATATTGCAATCATCCCCAACTTATAAAAGGACTATTAAAGAAAATAATGACTCTTAGGCTTTAGTACATTTGTTCGCCTCCTCAAAATGTGGTATTACCAAGTGGTTTGATAAGTAGCCAAAAAAAAAAATCCGGCGCAATTAACAGTTTCTGCCCGAAACTAGCATTACCAAAACGTGAAGAATGGAATCAAATCTAAGCAATTAAAAGAACATCTTAAAGTTTGTGGACCGCAAGAAAAAGAAAAAAAACAAAGCACTCGGATAAGCTTTTGTAGACAAAGCATAAAACTCCTTTTAGTCTATTAACACATTAATAGGGTAAAAAATACAGCACCGTGTCAACAAGTGCACCCAAGCGGTCACCAAAACTGAGCTGGACAATTGTTGCATCGGGATCTGTATCTTGATCTATCATAACAATTGGCATTGGAACTGCATCATCTTCTTGAGAGACCTGGAATGGTAAGAGAGATGCTAAAAATAACATGACGTGCTCCTCCTTAATGAGGCCAGGGTAAGACAGCCCCATCCGTTTCAATTGAAAATACTATCTACATAAGACCACTAATTACATAAGAATAATTTTCTGTTTCAATATTGTAGAGGTCATATGAACTTTTATCATCCTTTAATTTATTAGAATATAAAAATAAAATAAATTAATTACCATCCAAAAATCCAAGTCCTTAAATGTAACATTAATAGACTAACTACAGAGAACTTTGTCATACCGTTGATGAAGATCCCAATGTATCAGCTGAGTTAATAGATGATTGACAACGAATCCTACAGGGGCATGTTATTAGTATAATCAGTTTACCAGCCACATAGAAGTAAAAAAAAAAAAAACATTGATATATAGCGAAAACAGGTTTAAGCATGTGCAACAACATGTGCCATTCTGCATTTCAAATTGTAATGGCAGTCTGGCAATATCTAAGAAAAGGCAGAAAAAATGGAAAAGGAAGAATATCAAGTTAGAACGATGCTGTAAATTTTTGCTTAATTCTTATCAGATACAAACTCCGTCGCCAATAGCTGTCTAAAAAATCCAGAGTGTACAACCAGTAAAATTACATAAAGCAATTACTCACGCACCAAATCCTCAGTCTAGAAAGAAGTAAACATACAAATCATAAATATTTAAGCAGAAACAAACAATTTTCTTTAAATTAAGCTTGGAACAAAGAACATAATCCAACACTACTACGACAATCCAAGATCTAACAAATTTCACATATTGGAGAATCGCACCGGTCACTTGAGCAATCTTGCACGTATGCATCTAGAAGCTTACCAGAAAACCATACCTAAAATTAACAGATAGAAGATAAACATACCCTACATTACATAGCTTTCATTTAGGTCATGTTTGGATCCGTGTTAAGGGTAAGAGTTACCTTAGTAAATATGTTACCAGGGTAATAGACCGGTAACAATTGCTCATGTTTGGATTACTGGTACTTATTACATATGTAATAGATTGGTAACAGTTATCCATGTTTAGGTTGTTGGTACTTGTTACATGGATACAGATGCATTAATTGAAATTAATGTCAATTATATTCAAGAATGTTATTTATAAATTAAAAAAAGTTATTTATAATAAATTATTTAAAATAACTAATTTATTTATAAAACAAATAACGTTTTATTTTATTTTTTATATACAAAATAACAAAATTATTTAAAAATAAATTAACTAAAAGATATGAGAGAATGGGTTATGGTTACATGGGTAAAGTTCTACCCACCTCTTGAGGTGGGTAGCACTTTACCCATGAATAGAGGTAAAAGTTACCCAATTCGGTAACACTTACCATCCAACCAAATATGGGTAAGTTGTGGTAAACATTACTCGAGTAATAATTACCACCCTTTTATCCATGATCCAAACATGACCTTAGAGGGGGAACCTGGCAGAGTGGTAAAAGCTCTTGCCTAGTTACCAAAATCATGGGCTCTGAGACATGGAATCATATCCTACAAAAGCAGGGAATAGTCCCCCCTCCCCCCAAAAAAAAAAAAAAAAAAAAAAAAACAACCCCCACATAACCTTCATTTAAATATCAGAGCACATCTACTAGTGGTTCAAAAACAAAAAGAACAACCAACACGATAGCCTCACCTAAGAACGTAAAATACCGTATCCTCAAACTAATATCAAGTTTCAGCGCCTAATAACCGCATAGAAACGATGTCTAGAAGTAAACAAAATATCCTTCGATAGACTTAAAATCTAAGCAACCAGATCCTCATCTGGTTGATGAGGATTATCAACTTCACTACTACAGTTACCAAATAAATGTTGGCAAGAGGCAGCAACAGCATCTAATCACTGATCAAAGATTCTTGGTAATTAGTTCGAGAAATGGGAACTGAACCATATACGACTTCGAAAATTTCACTTAGGATCAAAACAACCCACCATTAAATGCTATCCATGAAGTTAACTGCCACCTTCAGCAACTAACCAGAAGTAACCACTAACAAGAGAGAGTGAACACAACAGAGAACATGACCTTTAAATTCACAAATAACAAACAATCACATGTCACTGTAGTTAGCTACAAGCTTCAGAGCATAATCAGAAATGACAAACCCGAGAAAACAGAAAGAAAAGCAACTATCTCACATCAAAATCAGCATGATGTTGCGAACTGCTAAGGTTCGCGGTAGGAAAGGTCTCCCATATGATTACTTAATTAATGTAAATACTAAAACATAATATTATTCTTCTAAAAAAACTAATACAAAACATTACGCTATATATATATATAATATATATATATATATATATAGGCTATTACATGAATGGATAAAAATATCTCTTTCTATATCTCTCTTACTAGATTCGTATTCATGGCGCTAAATAATTAATACTAAATCCAATCAGTTGTAAATTCCGGTTCATAAAATTCCACCTCTCTCGGAAACAACCTTGTTCACAAGATTGGCAAACTCAAATGTTCCAGAAAAATGGAATCACCTAAACCACCAAATAAGTATACCCAATATGCGACTGGTAAATGTAAGGAATTGGTGCCTTCACAATAAAGTATAACCAATGACATACAAAACTTGTATGATGTACTGGCGAAAAATCCATTGTGGATTGAGCTAATATGAAAGGCCACGGAAAAGCGAGGATGTCCATCGAAGTAGGAGGGTTGCTGGTAGCAGGCATGGCGACATGCATGGCCGAAGTTGAATCGTCAGTATCGGATTCCAAATCAAGGGAAACTGAATGATCACTATCAACGTCATCTAAGTCCGCATGCTCTTCTTTTTTTTCGGTCAGGAATATGCTGCAACATCTATCAAAAGTGAACTTGTTGAGGTTTGGGGATAGTTGAGGAAATTGTAGAGAGGGTCCTCGATGAATGGCATGTGAGGTGGCGACGGCTAAAGGCGCTAATTGTAATGTTGCGTCCATTATCGATGGTGAGGAAAAAGCGGTGGTGGATGTAAAGGATGCGGTGGGTGGTGTTCGTTGTATGGTTGCAACTACTATTGATACTAATGATAAGGCGGCAAAGGTGTTGATAATTGCATAAACCATAGTAGGTAGAAAATATGGGAGTTAGAAGGTGGTGTCAAATAGTGGTACACTGGGAGAGTGTATGACTCTAGTGTAAAATTGGATCACAATAACAAGATGTTACCGAATAACAGTTAAAGATAGGAAACTGGTGATATATGACAACTGGTTGTGAGTTGTTACGAAACAGTAGAGGAACATAAGGCACTAGCATTGTTGCAGCGAGCCTATAAGTCCGAGAATCGTACTGCTCTGATACCAACCGTTGTGAACCACTAGGGTTTGGGATAGAAAATGTCTCCCACATGACTACTAAATTAATCTAAATAGTAAAACATAACATAATTATTCTCATAAAACTAATATAAACATTAAGTCATTTCTATATAG
The DNA here is from genome assembly GCA_002076135.1 of Xerophyta viscosa. Classification (NCBI taxonomy): domain Eukaryota; kingdom Viridiplantae; phylum Streptophyta; class Magnoliopsida; order Pandanales; family Velloziaceae; genus Xerophyta; species Xerophyta viscosa. Next base: position 1,212,765 of record MJHO01000043.1, read on the forward strand.
ACTATTACACCAATGGTTATAAATATCTCTGACTATATCTCTCTTACTAGATTCCTATTACATGGTGCTAAATATCGAGAGTTCTCCGATCTTCCTAAATAATTAATACTAAATCCAAATATAATATTCTGAATACTCCTAAGATATATTGAATTCCTAATTTTGTGATTCCAACTGTCATAAATTTCGATTCATAACACACGATCAGCATGTTTGAGACTAAACTTGATTAGGCCCACAATATCCAAACTCCAAAGACTCAAGGAGCTAGCTAGAGTTTTGTAGAGAAATCTAGAAGCTGTGATTTTTGTATAAATAAGCTAGATTTGTATGGAGAGCTCTAGATGGGGCATATGAACCATAGGATCACCATCCATTAAGGACATTGAGGCCTATAAATAGGGGTGTCATGTACTCATTTGCATCAAACCAAGAAATAAATAGTAAGGTTCTCTACACAACTCCTCCTTCCACACCATTATTAGTTGGTAGTCTCTATACACCAAATCTCTGTCCACCTTCCAACAAAGTGGCATTAGAGCTAGGTTGTTCAAGAGCAAGAATGATGGCAGATTGAATGTTTCCATTGCAACTTCCTCGCCACACCAAAGATAACTATGATAGTTGGTCTATCCAACTAAAAGCTCTCCTAGGCTCACAAGATGCTTGGGAGATTGTCGAGAAAGACTATTGAGCGGCCTGCCTATGAGACTACTTTGACGTTGGCATAAAAGAATGCCTTGCACAAGCCGCGAAAGAAGGATCAACATGCCCTCTTAGTCATCCACCTATGCTTGGATGATAATATGTTCCAGAAGGTCTCATGCAACCTCTGCTAAGCAAGCATGGGAGATTCTTTAAAGATCATTTAAAGAGAGTTGACAAGATGACGATGGTTCGACTTCAAACTGAGAGATAGCTTGAATATCTTCATATGACTAAGTCATAATCAATTTCTGATTATATTTCTGCAGTATTGGTTGTTTCTAATCAATTAAGGAGATATGGGGAAGAACTAAAAGATATTCATAGTGTTGAAAAAGTTCTCCGCTCATTGCTACCCAAATTTGAGCACATTGCAGTAGTAATTGAAGAATAAAAGATTTAGATTCCATGACCATTGATGAACTCATGGGTTCCATGACCTTGATATGGGCACAAGCAATCACATGAGCATAATAGAAAATTGTTCACACATCTTAACGAGAGCATCACAGGTGTGGTCATATTTTTGTAATGGCTCTAAAATTCTAGTAAGGGGAAAGGTAATATTCTTATTCTCTTGAAAGATGGACGGTAAATTTATTTCTAATGTTTTCTATGCACCAAACATGAAAAATAACATTTAAGCTTGCACCAACTTCTTGAGATATTATGAGAATAACCAAAGTGTTCTTGTTGAATATTCAAAGTGATGTTGCTAAATGCCTTACTCTTGGCTTTGGCATTTAAGGTTTGGGCACATAAATTTTTTATAATTAATTTGCTCACAAAAGGAGATAAAAGAGCTTGCCTTTCAACTATTTGAAGGATGCCTTCTTCGAAAGCACTTTAGAAAAAGGTTTCCAAAAGAAGCTACATCAACAGCCAAGAAGCCATTGGAGCTAGTTCACATAGATCTTTGTAGCCCAATTCCTCCAAGTTCTTATGGTAAACATAAATATTTCATTACTTTTGTTGATGACTATAGCTGTAATACTTAGGTATATTTCCTAAAAAAGAAATGTTAAGGCATTTGGAATATTCAAGAATCTAAAGTCCTTGTTGAGGAAGAAGTGGCCATAAAATCGGGGCAACTAATATCCAACAGAGTCGGAGAATTCACCTCAAACGAATTTAACAAATTTTGTGAAGATAATGGATTCACAATCCTCTCACAGTGCTTAAGGTCACCACAACAGAACGACGTAGCGAAAAGATAGGACAGAACAATTCTTGAGATGACACAAAGCATCTGAAGAGCAAGAGCATGCCCAAAGAACTTTGGGCTGAAGTACTTGATTGTGCATTATATTTGCCCAACCGCTCCCTTCCAAGAACCTCATTGACAAGACACTTTAGAAGCATCGAACCGGAGAAAGCCAAATGTCAAGCATTTGCGGTCTTTGGAAGTATCGCTTATGCTCACATACCCGATGAAAGAAGCTAGATGATAAAAGTCAAAAGCTAGTGTTCATTGGGTACGACAAGTGCTCCAAGGGGTATGAGCTAAACAATCCAAACAATAGGAAGACCATTGTTAGTAGAGCCGTTGAGTTCGATCAAGAACAATCATGGGATTGGGGTGTCAGAGAAGATGAAGATTATAACTTCTTCCGAATCTTTGAAGAAGAAGAGCCGCCAAGACAAGCACCTGAAGAGCTTGTTACCCCGCCTTCATCTCCTACTACATTACCAGTTCAAGAATCATCATCAAGTGGAAGTGAATGAGAAGACCCGACATTATCGGAGCTTGAAAGAAATCTATGAGGTAAAACCCAGAATCTAAATGATCAACTCAATCTCTTTTGTCTTTTGGCATACAGTGAGCCTATCGACTTTCAAGAAGCAGCACAAAACAATAAATGGAGAGATACTATAGATCAAGAGATCAAGGCAATACTAAAGAATGACATGCGGGAGCTAACACTTCCCGATGGGCACAAGGCAATTGGTGTAAAGTGGGCATACAAGATAAAGGAGAAATGCAAAGCAAGATTAGTGGCAAAAGGATACAATCAACGAGCCGGCATCGACTATGAAGAGATATTTGCTCATGTTGCTGACTAGAAACTATAAGAGTTATTATCTCATTGGCGGCACAAAATAGATGAAAAATATTTCAAATGGATGTGAAGTCAGTACTTTCAAATGCCCATCTTAATGAAGAAGTCTACATTGAGCAACCATTTGGCTATGTGGAGAAAGGGAAAAACCACAAGGTTTTGAGACAGAAAAAGGGCTCTTTATGGTCTAAAGCAAGAGCCAAGACTATGGTATAGCCGCATGGATAAATATTTCCAAGAAAATAATTTCCCAAAGCAAACACAAGATTAAAGCAAATCAAACAAATGAAGGAACCTTTATTTCCCAAATGAAGTAAATCAACATGGCAAGGAGATTCTCAAGAAGTTCAAGATAGAGAATTGCATGCCAATATGTATGCTTGTGGATACGGAGCAAAGCAAACCAAGCACGATGAAAGAGAAAAGATAAATCCAACACTTTTCAAAATTTCCAAGCATGACTCACCTAAAGACAACTAAGAGGATCCTTTGATATATCAAAGGCACCTTGGAATATGGGATCTTTTACACTTATACAAACAACTTTTAAGCTCACTGGATATAGTGACAGTGATTGGACAGGTAACTTAGTTGATAGAAAAAGTACAAGTGGATTCTTATTCTTCATGGAAAATGAAGCATTTACTTGGAGTTCGAAGAAGCAGCCAATCGTTACACTATCTACTTCTTGGGAAGCAGAATATGTTGCAGCCGCCGCATGCGTTTGCCACACTATATGGCCAAGGGGTTTAATGAGGAGCTTCACATGCAACTAGAAGAAGCAACCAAGACTGATGTCGACAATAAACCAGCACTTGCCCTGGTAAAGAACCAAGTTCTTCATAAAGAAGCAAACACATAGATATTCAATATGATTTCGTTAGAGAATGCATTCCAAGGAAAGAGGTCCAACTAAAGTTTGCAAGATCCCAAGACCAAGAAGCCAACATTTTGACTAAACCGCTGAAGACGGATGTGTTTTACAAACTACATGACTTGCTTGGAGTCACCAAATCAAGTTTAATGAGGGATGTAGAGAGTAAACTTGATTTGAACCACATATCCAAACTCCAAAGACTCAAGAAGATAGCTAGAGTTTTGTAAAGAAATCTAGAAGCTATGATATTTGTATAAACTAGCTAGATTTATATGTAGAACTCTAGATGGTGAATTTGAACCATAGAATTGAATCCATCCTCACCATCCATTAGGAATGTTGAGGCCTATAAACAGGGGTGTCATGTACTCATATGCATCAAGCCAAGAAATCAAAAGCTAAGGTTCTCTACACAACTCTTCCCTCCTCGTTCACACCAATTTAGTTGCTAGTCTTTAAACACCAAACCTCTCTCCCACCTTCCAACAGCGCAACGATTAGGCCCACCAACAACTAAAAAAACCTGTAACCAGCAGTATGACAAGCTATGATGATCACGCAACCGAATCAACTTCAAATCAGCTAATTAAAACAAAAATAACCCAGAATAAATCAAACTAATCCAATCAGATAAAAGGGCAGCGAGCTTGATTTGTTAATCAGAAAATCCGTGATCGATGAAAACACTTCAAATTACACAAATCCTCATAAAATAGCAGCACTGTAAATTCAAAACGGCAAATATTTCAAATCACCTCGTGAATGTCAAATTCAGCTTACTATAGTCAAACTCTATGGCCACACTCAACTGCTAATTTCCTCGCTTCACTCATCAATCGCATTAGATGAATCGAAACAAATCGCTCACCAGCGAATACTCGAGACCGATTTGCAGAGAGAGATGCCGAGCTTGGATATCTGGAGCTGCGACGAGCTGATTGAGTAGAAGAGATTGTTAGACTGGCGACGGACATCGAGAGATGGCACCGACGAGAGTGAGTGAGGAGCGGACAAAGCGCCGGCGAAAGCCATGAGAATAATGACACGGCGATGACGGATGTCGCTTCTCGTTTTCTCTTCGTCCGATACTTGGAAATTCAACCACTACAAATGACGGGGTAATGGGGGTATTTATTAGTCGCTCGCCTCCTGTATCATGCGAGGAGCCACGCTTGCGTTATAAATTCAGCTTTTTGGTAGAAATATCAAAATTTAGTTTTCTGCTTTACAAAATTTTCTCAAAACAAACCTTAATTTTTTTAAAATATTACAAATCAATCCAAAATGTATATTTCTAAATATTTTTAAAATTATAGTTAATAAATTTTATTTATTTTTATTATTTTTGCATTCAAATTTTTTAAAATTATTTATAAATTGATATTTTAAAATGCTAAAAAATTTTGTGGACTGTAAAATTTAGAAGTCTTAAAATATTTATTTAAAAATAATTTTAAAAAATTGAGTATTATAGAATACACTAAATTTTAATATATATATATATATATATATATATATATATATATATATATATATAATATATATATATATATATATATTATATATATATAGAGAGAGAGAGAGAGAGAGAGAGAGAGAGAGCTTGATTTAAGTAATAATTAGAAAAAAAATTACATTGAGATAAAGATACAAAAGGAAGGATGAAGATGTAATTATCCTTTTGTAAGATTTATGTGTCAAAACATATTCCATGTCAAGGTAATTAACTTATAAATAGAACCAATCGATATTATATTAACCTGCCCAAATAAATAGAAAATAAATTTGTGCCATTCTTTAGGAGAGGCTGGCAGACCTTGAAAATTTGAAATTACGATCATAACAAATATGAGTAGACAATAAAAATTTGAAATTACGATCATTCAAGTCACTTGGACACCACTTGTTAGTGGGTGGATTTAACTTAAGATGGTTGTTATTCTTCAAGAGCTTTCGACGGCCTTGAAGCAATTAGGGCTGTCTGTGGACTACGGCCCCTCAAACATATCCTGAGGGGCCGCGAACGGTCCCATTTTTAACAGGGCCATCAGATGTCCTAAGAATGGAATATCCTTTAACTTAATTATGATGGTAGCAAGCAAATTGAAGACGCAACGGTAATGACATTGGATTTTAGCTAGGTGGGTTTAGTCTCAATTTAGAGTTTTATTCTTTATTTGAAGCTGAATTATGAAGCTGCCTAAGAACGCTAAGGCTAGCTTGGGATATGGGATTTCGCAAAGTGCTCTATAAAACGGACTCTCAGCTCTTACTCCAATATTTGGATAATGAAGAATTGCCATATAAAAAATTTAGTACTTGAATTAATAGACTAATCACGGGCACGTAGGAAGTACACGTCCGTCACATTTCACCTGCCAAGCTTTCCACAATTACAAGATGATATGTCTACATTACAAAAACATGGCATTAAAGCATCTGAAGAACATATAGCCATGCTGTTACTTAAACCGACAATCAGACCTGAACATGTTCAGCAACATTTACAAGAAACAAAAAAGGAAAACAAGGAGACGAAAGCCTGCTTTTTTTTGTTCTTGTACGTGATATAACACGATACAAAATGCTTACAATTGAATGATCTTACAAGCGGGCACGGTTGTTGCCTCAGCGCGCCCAGTTCGTTTCTCATAATAATACCCAAAAAAGGATACATGTTACAGATGTAAAACTAGAAAACATCACTTCACAGCTTTTGTTTATGCATTAGAAAAGCAGGTACTGAAATAATAATAGGCTCTTGCATATTCGCAATTTTACCAGACAAAGACGGCATTTCACTATGAAACTTGAACCAATTCCCATATTTTTACAGTCCCATCATCACTCGCTGAAGCTAATAGATGTGGTTCCTGAACCAATTCCAGAAAAGCGGAAAAAACATGGTTAGCGTTAAACTAATATAACATGGAAATTGCTATAAGAATAAATTTATCGCTCTCCAAAATATTGCCAATCCGCAGTGTGGGCGGCGTGATAAAGAACGAGATGGAGAGCGATATAGCAGTGTTCTGGCTAGAAAACCAGGCTTGCCTTTGGATTCCATTGCACTGAATTTACATCCATGTCATGAGCCTTTTCCTTCTTCAATAACATGATGTACGAGACCTCATCAATCTGAAATCCACGCGTAATTGTAATTAACATTTTACCCACCTAACTAAAATAAAAAATAAAAATAAATGAAAAGCAGAGAGTAGCAATGCACCAACTCATTTTTATGCTCAATAAACAGACGGATGCAATCATCACCAGCTCCACTAGCAATTACATTAGCCCTGTTTTGGAAATAAAATATCAGAAAATACCTCAGAATGAACATGAGAGCTTGAGCTTCATAGACAAGTGCAAAGGGGACGAGCTTCAAGATAGAGAACTTTATTGCTGAAAGCTGACATAAGATGTCCCCACACAAAATTGGTTTGAGGAAGGGTATCAAAATCAATACAAGATGACGGTGTTAATGCTTTCAACAAAGTCTGATAGATAGCGACCCTCAATTAAAAAATTTACTTCCTTTTGAAACAAAGTCTATCTTTAGTCTCTGATTCCCAATAAGGGAATGAGAGACCATAGAAATCTTCTTTCTAGCAAATATTGATTTAGTTTGCAATTTAATTTTGAAATTGTTCTTTTTAAAGAAAGAGACATGCTATCAGTTTTCTATCACTAGAGGCTCTGATGTTTCTTTAAAGTTGTCAAGTAATTCAGCAATCTATCCATGCTGACCGTGAAATCAAAAGGCTCATTTAAACACAGGTCACACGTTAAGAGTCCCTTTCAATCGGTCAGCATAAACAGGGCAGCAATTTAAATTAGCAAGAAACAAGCAGCAGCACAGATCATAGCAACTAACGCTAAAAAGATCCCATAAATGTTTTTTTTTTTTAAATAAAGTAATACCTTGACCAATGAACCGAAAATATTGTACGATCATGGTATCCTGATAGAGTGCAGATATGCCTCCTGAACAAACCAAAACCACATCAACATGATGAAATTCAACCAAAACATAAATACTCTTAGCAACGAATTGCAAAGTCTGCTACCACTAAGTACCAAAGGAAAAGGACAATAAAAGATTGAATCTTGGATGGAGCGATCAATACAAAACATAGTCGCATTTAAGAAATGCATATGCATCTTTATATCAAAACATAGATTCATATAAGTAAACATCTATACAAAATTACAAATAGATGCATATATGTAAAAATGCACTTTTATTCTGACTCACAGATTATGTATAAAGAAATTGGACAAACGGACAAGAAAGCATATTGTGAACCTGATCTAGCTCCTTAGTGTTTCATTTTGAAGGCAGATAATGTGCAACTCTATGCATCATCGTCGTATACAAAATTGGTGCTAAAAGAAACTACATAAAATGATTTTCTATCCATAATCAATCATAGTTGTGGTGAACGATAAAATGTCTCAGCTGATCACATTACAAACTATAGACAGAACCCAAGGAGGTGTTTGTAGCGTTAACTTATAACAAAAATATAGCGTATTACAGATCGAAATAAAACAAGTCTCCAGACACTTACAGTGATGCTTAAAATAATCTCCAGTCTAATCAGGTGGTCTTGATATAATACCATACATATTATCATAGCCACAGCAATAAGACGACCATCAAGATGATAATTAAGATCTTAAAGTACTTTCCATCAAATAAAGAGCACAGGATTATCCTGAAAAAGTTGTCATTGTGACATTTATACAATGAAAGAATATCCATAGCTTACCAGCACCCTTGTTCATCTTTGCCTACATCAGCAGGATCAGTGCTTGTATCCCAAATCTTCAAGGTAAGGTCATCACTACATTCACATCCACTCTTTATGTCAGCAACAGTTAAACAAATAAAAACTTCTGCTAGACATGTCATCAACTCTGTACCTGCAAGTAACCATCCTCTCTCCTGTGGGATTAAAGGATATAGCCCAAACTGTTGATGAATGTCCACTAAGAAGAATATAGTAGAGTCAAGAGTTTACATAAAACGAACTGATACATACAACTTTATGAAAGAGTGTCACATTAACACACATATTATAAGTTTCAATAACAAATGTGTCAAGCACGTAAGCAATGAAATATGTAATTAAAGAGAGTGACACATTACCCACTATTTTCTCCTAGTGTTTGAGCACAATGCCAATCATCTTCACCTTCTGTTGCAGCCCAAACCTGAAATTATTGCAATCACTTATTTATGCTACTCTTGGCTTTTTAAAAGTGCCCATTCACTTCAGAGGTGAGAAACTATGTGAGTGTGGAACTTTACCTTTATAGAGTTGTCATAGCTAACAGAAACTAAAATGTCCTTGTGTGGATGCCACTGGACCATCTTAACATCCTGCGTATGACGTTGCAATACAGAAACACAGTCAAACTCGTCACTAGACTCCATTTCCCATATCCAGACAGACTTGTCCCGGCTACAAGTAGCAACCAATGTCTCAGAAGAATTCCATGAAACACTCTTGACTTCATTCTCATGACCCTAACAGAATCATAAATTTTCTTCAATTATTATAAGAACAGCTAGAATTAGAAGCAGCATTCAGATTTTCTTACCTCCAAAGTAGCAACACAAGTGAATTCATCGCCAACATACTCCCATATTGATGTTGTGGCATCGAAACTGGCTGTTGCTAAGAACTTTCCACTAGGAGACCATGCACAAGACCTGACAGTACGAGTATGTGGATCATCCAGGATAGCCTACAGGTAAAGAAACTTCCATGAACAAAATATAATTAAGCATAAAATGTCAAAAACTGCTAATGAATATATGAAAGAAAATAAGACCTTTTCAAACAGACCTGAGGTCTGCAGATTAAAATCCAAGTGAAAATGCTAGATAGGTACATCAAAATTCAGACAAACTACACCAGCATAAGTATATGAAAATGCAAGATAAACAAGACAAATTCTTTGCAAATTGGGAAGCCGTTTCTCTGAATATATACGGTAAAGAATGGCCAATCATCACACTGCTTGTATACAAAGTTACAAACTACGCAAACCATAAGTATATTTTATCCCAGTTATATCCGCCACAATACAAAATAGGCCATTAAACACTGATACAAGCTGCTTTCGTCAACTGAATTTTACACATATATGATTTTAACTTTTAAGAACCAATAGAGATACAAATTAGCTATTAAATAACTATTACACGACAGTAACATATGCCACTTTCAAAAAAAGAGCAATGATATACATTTCTAAAATTTGTCTCTCTAAACTCATCTCATCAGCCACCAACCCACTATATTTCAAATCATCCCACCATCTATCAAATTTGTCCCACTTTCTAAACCTATTTAGAGATGAGTTTAGAGATAAAAAGTTAGAGGAGCATTGCATTTTTTGTTCAAGAAACATCTCTTAATTATTTACACAAGTAGGTTGCTTAAAGTGCATTTATCAAATAATAATGCTCGAGTACCAAATTTATCCCTAAAGTTCATAAAGAATAAATCAATTTCAACATAATATATTACTTTTGATCAGCAATGGGTTCAAGTCGTGCACAATTTTGGATAAATTTTGGGACAAAGTTCGTTTCTAACCATTTCTAGATACGTCTAAAATTTTATACAGAACATATCTCATATGGAATCATACGGATCGCATCTCCTAAATGACCCCAAATAACATAATTACAACAAATCTGGAACATGATTCCACATCGTTTTTAGAGATAATTTAGAGACAGTTTATACATACAACGCAATTGTCTATTTAAATAGATAGCAAGTGAGAAAAAGAATATGCAAAATTAGACCTTGCAGTGCCAGGATGAATCCGGAGCCCGCTGCCAGATTCTCGTGGTCTTATCACCGCTACAGGAAGCGAGAATCGACGGATTCGCGGGATTCCATGACAGATTCCAGACGCGATCAGTGTGGCCTTCGAGCTTATGCAACTCGCGAAGCTCCCATGTACCGGAAGTGAAATCCATCGTAATTCGTCCTTCACCCAGCAGCAGCGACTAGCGGATGCTTTCCTATGTTCGCCGGAAAAGGATAGCGCGGCGGGAGATGAAGAGCTCGCCGGCCGTGATTGTATTGGGAATTAACGAAGCACGGAGACTTCGTGCTTACCATGGAACTGAACGGGCTCTATGACTGAAGCCCGAGTAAAAGAGATCGAATTCTTGTAGTAAAATCACAGGAGATCGTACTTGACGTGCATCCGAGCCGCACATCAAGACTAGTATAAAATTTTATATTAAATTTTCAACTATAAATTTTATATTATATCAAAATTTATAATTTTATAATTTTAAAATTTTTATAAAAATATTTAAAAATAGACCAAATAAGATGAAATTTTTATATAAAATTTTGAAATACGTGCTGGTCTTGATATGCAACTTGGATGCGCGACATAAAATATCCCATTCCCAAGTAAAACCAGTTGTACGCAAGTTACATATTAGTCCCTTTTTGTAGAGAAATGACGATCAAATCCATCGGGATTAAAGCACTATTATTATTGCCCTCCGTTTGGTTCGATTCCGAAAGTAAGGAACAATGTGGTTAAGTCTCTAAAAATCTCCGCACTAACTCCTATTATAGGTTTACTATGCAGTATGTATAATTCCAGTAAGTGTGAGTTGAAAAGATTATCGTGACACTTTTTAGTCGAAATATAGAATAGAAATCGAATTCGATGTCACGGATAAAAAAAAAATCTACTGTTAAATTCATTGAAAACTTGTCGCATTAATCTGAATGGTGCCTCTATAGCCTAACCATTATTTTCATTCTACTGTGGTAGTTTGAAAATTTTTTTACAGCACTTGCCAATAGAAAATTTTCTGCTTGCTTACATCTCCTGTTATAACAAGTCCAAGGCGCAACGCATTTTTTGTAAAAAAACACAATTCTTCGACCAATTTGACTTCTAAAAAATAATTTTTCACTTCACAAAAATCAGTTTTCATGAAAAGAATCACTTTTCTCTTGTCAAATAATCACATAAAAAATTATTCTTCACAAAATATTTAATAAAAAAAGGTAATAAAATGGGACTAAACTTTTTTAGAATCAAATGATCATAAAGAATAGTATTCGCCTTTCTCATATTAGTCTTGCTCATCCTACCTTAATTTGAAATTTATAAATTATTTTTCTTTTTTTTTTTTGAGATAAAGTATTCCTTATTTTTCATTGCAGGTACATGCCCATATTAATATGATTTGTCAAGAGTTCATGTTATGAGGATGTATAGTCGGGCCTTGCTTAAGCTTCATCCTGCGACAAAAGGCTGGCCTAATATCAGCCCATTATTAACCTCTAAATAGAAAAATGAGAACTTTCTTCTTCCCTTTGCATCGCCCCAATTCCATAGTTCCATTCCCACTTTCGTTAGAAATTTCTTCATCTCGCTCCGCAGATCGGAGAAGAAAGCCATGGAATCAGTGACCGCGGGTGCCAGAGCTCGCAGCGCCGGCGGGCGCGGCCCCCTCGAGGCCTTCTACCGCTTTGTCATGCGCCGTAATTCCGTCTACGTCACCTTCGTTATCGCTGGCGCTTTCCTCGGCGAGCGGGTCCCACTTTTCCTTCCCAATCTGCAATCTGATATTTTCTTATGTTATGATTAGATTGTTATGATGTTTTTAGGATTGTGAAGATTTTTTTATGATTATGAAATTTTTAAGGATTCCTTCATTTATGGTCTATTAAATTAATATAGTGTCAAAAACTTCTTAGATCTCAGGCCAGAATGGTCCTGATGAATAGCATATTAGATTGGAGATGTGAGACTTGTTACAACACTGAGGTGTTTCACAAATTAAATTAAGTACTTATCATGTATGTAATTGGACTACACTTTTGCTGTTAGGGTTTGTTACATTGCCTTATTCTATGTTACAACATCCAACAAGTAGTTTAGGTTGTTAGGTTTTAAATGACGGGCCATATTTCGGGTGTCTGTTTGGTTGTAGTATGTTTGACGGCTTGTAAATGGCAGATTATAAAACAAGATAAAATTAAGCTTTGTTCAGTAGCTTATAATAAATTAGCTTTTAGATGGGCAGTTTGTAGCAAGTGCTCACAAGCTACATGAAGTATAGTGCAGCAACATGCTAAACAAGCTCGGTCAGGCATCGGAAATGAAGATTAGGAATTTCGTTTACTATAGATAGTAAATTTATGTAATGATTATCTTTAATATCCGGCACCCAGGAATTGAAACTCTATGCCCATGCTGGAATATAGGGTGGCGGCATGCTAATGTTTCTTCTTTCCCATCCCTCCCCCCACCAAAGTAAAAAGAAAAAGGGAAAAAGGTCAAAAAAAAAGTTTGTTCCCTAACTTCATGAGGCCTGAAATTTGTTAATATGTTGCCCTAAAAATAATGCAATTGCTAATGCGTCATGGTTTGTTTACTCCATTGATCTCTTATTTGTATTTAGAAATATGAAGCAAATAGAGTAGGTCTTAGTTTCTTAAATGACAAGCCATCATCATAGAAATGGTTATGCAAGCATGGATTGGAAACTAGGTTTGCCATTTAAAGTATATAGCCATTCCCTGAAGGGACTTGAAACATGATTCTCAGCTGCTAATGAGGACGCCATACCACCTATTCTCAAGTTTGCTAGCATGATAATATACCGATCTGGATGCTTTATGTTTTTGCTAAAGTTGGTGCCTTGACTTCCTCATATATTAAGTACTTATTCTTATTTTTTGGAAATTTATTTCATGTACATAATTTTATATGAGTGGGATCCTGTCAAGACTGCAGATGTTGTTGCTTATTGTGATATTGATGAATTTTGGACTTGTGTTATGTGCTAATGTATTAACTTATTTCCTGATACAGGCAGTAGATTACGGTGTTCATAAGCTGTGGGAATACAACAATGTTGGGGTAATATGAACGTTATCGTGTTTTACTTGCTTTAATGATTTTGTTATCTCTGATAGACACGAGTAGTACAACTGAGAGTGTAGGATAATATATATATATATATATATATATATATATATATATATATATATATATATATATATATATAATGTGTGCATCAGTACTTTGTAGTTAATATCCAAAGGCTGTGCATAATTTATTTCCAATAGATGGTGTATCAGAAACGTACTCAAGACGCTTGTGTTAGGGATTTTGTGAAATGCAGCGTTAGAAGGTTTCTGTAAGGGGATTTTGTTGGTCCATGATGACAATTTTGGGCAGCAAAGTCTAGGACTCCTGGTCCAGTAAAGTTTATTTGAAACAACAAAATATGATAGTCTTACATGAAGAGTACACCTGTAGTCGTGCCACACTTTTAACCGTTGAGCTTTTCTGTATATTCATATGTCCTGTGTGACTTAATATTTGCTACGCACTCCACGTTTCTTAGCAATGATGAAAGTGAAGACAATAATCAACTAAATGTAGGTGTAAATGTGATGAAAAACGACATTGTAATTGTTTAAAAACAGTGTGCATGATATTCGGCAGCAGTTCTATTTCCTACCATCAACTTAGGTTTGAGTAGAACTATTCCATTTCTGGAGTAGGTTTCTGGATAACATATCATAGGATTTTATTAGCCTCGCATGAGAAACTTTGAAGAATGACGGGTGGTCCCCAATCAAATATTATGTCTATTGTGGTGATTATTGTCAGGATATGCTTTTCCATGAACATCTGAAAAGCCACCGAATGATATTTTTTCCTATTCTGCAGTGATGTGATGTCCAGTATATAGATTCTAGTTAATTGGATTCTTTTACTTTGTTTAATCATGGTGTAACTCATAATCTTGTTGCAGCAGGTCTTATATTTTACAGGTGTTACATGCTACTTGTTGATTGGCTTCTAATGTAATATTTTGCTTGTTATTTTATGTTGCAGAAGCGGTACGAAGATATTCCAGTTCTTGGGCAAAGACCATCCGAGTGATTTCAAATTATCAACCAAATCTAATTTGAATTTTCAAGTTGCATATTAACAGGCAATGGTTTGCCTTTCTTTCTGATTGCTATGCAATAATTCACTCTGCTATTTGATCTTGTTTTTTCATTTGATCTAGTGACTCCTGTGTTCTTTTTAAAGCAAAATGCTACGCACCTTTAGCTTTTATCTCCAAATTTATCTCTAAATGTGTTTATATGGTATCATGATGTAATACATGATGGATTGATGATGATGATGAGGTTAGAGATAGATTTTGACTTGTTAGTACTTCCTTGGGTAGCACCTGATTACTTCAACTGACACCTACAACCTTCTAAATGTTCGAAAAGTTTTAAATACAAAAGCATAAAAATTTGCTATGTTCCATAATTTAGTGTTTTTAAGATACTTAGAAATAAGTGTTTATATGTCTAAAAGTTCTGTTTGAAGTTTTTTTTTTAATATTTTAGAGTTTTAAATTAACTATTTAAGATTTTTTTTTTTTACAAAAATTGGATACTAGAATTACACAATACATTATTTGGGTGTATGGGTGGGTCGTGTATATCATGATATGTGCACTGAGATGAAAATTCTGCACCTATGTGGTATTTTTAAACAAAAAAAAAAAATTCAAATCAGTCTCTAAAAACGTATTTTTAGGAGTTGATTTGGACGGAAAAACGAAAACGGGGGCTGATATGTAGAAACTCCAGAACCTAACGTAAAGAACTGAGTTTGAGATTTTTGGGCTCATTTTTTATCTAGATCGTTCTTCAACAAACAAATTTTCTTTTAGATGACAGTGAAGTCTTACCTAGCCTAAAAAATCTAACAAATCTAACCTATCAAATAAGGGACTGAAATCTGGGCCCAATATATATATTTTAGTGTCGTAAAGATCTGGTATTCATATTTTACGTAAATACAAAATTGATGCGTTCGTGCTCACATCTGTTTGTCGTGTTTCGACGAACTTCTACAATCTCGGTGACTACTCGAGTTGGCTGCTAGCAGCTGTGAGCAGAAATGCAGAAATTTTCAGTCTCCCAGTACTAGGGTTGGCTGCAGGAGATAAGTAAAAGAGGCCTGGCCTGAAACAGGAGTAACCCAATTATATAACAGGCCAGCAAAGTCGGCCCATTCTGTAACCACTAACACTGGCCGTTCGGATTTTCTTTCTCAATCGGACGGCTAGGTTTTGCTTACTCTGTATTTGAAAATAATGTATGAATCAAAATCTAATTCATTTGAAAATACTTATAGTACCTAATATTAGCAAACAATTATTAACCAGTCTTGATTTACCAGCATGGGGTATTTGAAAGATTCATGTAGGCGTAATAAGTGGTGGAAGAAAAAAGAAATAATAAACAAAAATATATTGAAAAAAGAAAGGGAAATTGCGTTTCAGCCCCCCTAAGTTCGGGGTCGCGCGTTTCAGCCCCCCGAAACGCCACGTGGCGGCGCGCGCGCGCGTCCACGTCGGCGGGAAAACGCGTTTCGGGGGGCTGAAAAGTCAATTTTGGGAAACAGGGGGGCTGAAACGCAATTTTCCCTTGAAAGAAAGAAAGAAAGGAATTATATATTGGGACAGTTAATTAGGATTTAAAGTAAACAATTACATAAATCTTCTACGAAACATAAATTGCTTAAGAAAAATGCAGAAAATTAAATAGTAAAAATAATATTAGGTAATGTACAAAATAGGAATAATAAAAGCAGTTGATTTATGGGAGTAAAAAAAATACTAAATGGTATTATTAAGGATAGTTCTTGGTAAAATTATTGATCTTTAATTTACTAACAGTGGATCAAAATAGGTATTACTAGACGGAGACATGGAGGAGGTAAACAAATTTTTTATTTTTCTTATGTTTAAAAAATGGAATTTAAAAACTTTATAAATAGTTCGTGCAATGTACAAGCATTAAAACTAAAGGAAAATTGCGTTTCAGCCCCCCTAATTTTGGGGTCGCGCGATTCAGCCCTCCGAAACGCCACGTGGCGGCACGCGCGCGCCGCCACGTCGGCGGGAAAACGCGTTTCGGGGGGCTGAAAAGTCAATTTTGGAAAACGGGAGGGCTGAAACCAATTTTCCCTAAAACTAATGGTAATTAAAAAATAAGAGAGTCGATTAGCGTTGATCTATTTAGTTAGTACGCTTAGATATTGGATGAATTATTATTCATAAAAAATAGGTTATAAATTTAAATTTTAATAATATCTGATTGAAAATAATTTTATTTTAATTCACATAATTTTTTATTAAAACATAAAATAGAAATTAAACTCAGCCGAAGAAAAATAAACAAAACAGACGTCGAATAAATAGATTTGCACATTTCCAAATATTGAGATGGGTGGGTACCAAACACCGTTGCTCAAAATAGATATTTAAGAAAATTAAGATATTAAATTTACAGATGCTCGTTTTACAGCAAAGAACCGAAGTGATCTTATTCTGGTCGCAGCGCGAGATGGTACTGCTCTTTAACGCCCACTCGCCGCCGCCGCCGCCGCCAGCACTTAGGAGATATCGGCCGGCTGTTTCTCGACTGACAATCCTCTGCCCAGGGTTCTTTAATTCGAATCAGTCTGCCCGTGATTTGAAATGGGCGGCGCTGGTGGAGGGCCTAGGCCACGGCGGTCGCTACTCGTGCTTCTTCGCCGACGGCCGCAAGCAAGTGAGCTATACTCTCTCTCTCTCTCTAATCTATAAAAAATTTGCCTGTGCATTTGAAATAGTCTCCTGTATTTTATACTTTTTTTTTCCTACAAGTAATACATTTAGCAGTAGTACCGATTAGGGGATTCTAATTGTATTGTTGCTACGGAGAAATTTCATAATGAAAGCTATAAAGACATTTAACTATATTCTTATTATATTTTAATGATAATATTGTACTAACCTTCTAATTTTTGGTATGGTCAAAATATAGTGAGCCCGAAGTTTATAGGGTCTTACCTGTCAGCTGCCTTACAAGGTCACCTAGTTGGCTTTTGAGTTAGAGAGCTTAGCTTTAAGACTCTAATGCTAGTTTATTCCTGATCTTATGGACTGGTGACATGCTCCAGTGATTCATCTCTATTGTTGTATTCAGTAGCTCAACATCAAAGTTATATTATGTTTACATCCATCAGAAAATTTAGACCGGGCTTGCGCACGATATAAAGTTTGTAAGATGTAGACATGTCCCCAAATTATTTAAGGTTGGTTGAGCTACCTAGCCCCGATTTTCTTACCCGGATGTTAAATATTGGTTAAAGATGAAGGTGTCTCCAACTCATTCCATGTTCCATGATTTGGCTGTTTAATAGATACAAGTTTTGCCGGACTTAACATGCGTTCGAGATTAAGCAGTCTGCATGAAAGTTTTCATTGTGGAAACTGGTTTGAACTAGGACTTACTTTTGACGGACTTCTACTGTCTTTTTTTTTCTCATTTGAGTTCTTTCCCATTCTTCGAGAAATTGATGTATCGTAATCTTGTATTAATCGATAATTAATCGAAACACTACCATTTTGGATTCTGACAGAAAAGATATGTTTCTGTGCGTTTAACCCAATTCTAGCTGGCATTTCTCAGTGTTGGTCTTGATATTTTTGTAAAAATTGAACTTGCTATGTGCCCCATGGACCATTTCGATAAGTTTTAGTTAGTTACATCTGCTTATTTAGCTGTTCTTTAAATTGTTAATGTTTTTGTCACTCTTGCTGCAGGAGCAAGCTAAAAAGGCACTTGAAAGTGCTCTTGGTGGAAAGAAAGATGAGCTTGAGAAATGGGATAAGGAAATAAAAAAGCGGGAGGAAATGGGTGGCGGAGGTTCCTCCGGCCGTGGAGGTTGGTTCGGAGGTGGTGGAGGATGGTTTGGTTGGTTTGGTGGAGAGCATTTTTGGGAAGAGGGAAAACAGGCATTTATTGCTGTAGTCGGCATTGTTTCCCTGGTAAGAACACAAATGCTAGAACTCCCAAACTTTCTCCCAAAATCATTGCATGCATTGAACCATGTGACCCCAATATCAGATGTTTAAGGACCAGTTAGGTCTATATCAAGATTTTCCGTGCCATGAGCCGAATTTCGGAAAAAATTCGAGATGTACTGAGTATGTCATACCGACAATAAAATATTTATATTTTATGTTAAATTAAAACATAAAAAATGCAAATAAAAAATCAAAAAATTTAAAAAGCCAAGGCGCTTGACTAGACAATGCACGGTCGCGCTTGCGTCGCATTGCATCGCAGGCATAACCCCACGCCTCTATCACGTTGCGGGCACGACCCTACGACACGCATGACCCATAAGAGCGTGCGAGGAAGATGAACAGTGCTATAATTTATTTTTTTTTTAAAAAAAAAGCTTGAGAAACTGTGCCAACCGGCTCGGCACCGTCTTGATTCCGGATCCCAGCGGATGTGGCACATTTCGGATGGCACGGAGCATACCCTCCGAAACGTAAAACCATCGTCTATATTTGATTATTGGACTCTCCGCGTACCACCATTGGTTCTAAGCACCATGATAGGAGAAACTATGCGAGCTCTAGCGTTACCCTAGTAAGTATGACATCGTTCCGCTAGTCCTAGCATTTGTGGTACTTTAATTTATACTAATTTCCTGTATATGAACAGTATCTTCTACTAGCTAAGGGCAGTGTGCTTTTCGCTGTTGTATTCAACTCATTGCTCTTTGTGCTAAGAGTAGTTCGAAATTCGTTCACATATGTGCCGTCACGTTTTACTGGGACGACTCAAGCACCGGCTTCTACGCCTGTGGCGGATGAGGCATTTCAGAACCGGTTGTCCGCAAAAGAGAGAGTTATAAGGAAATGGCGTACAGATTAAAGCTTATGGATCTCTATCAAGGACGCACCAGGTAGATACATCTTGTTTCGAAGTATGGCGGGGATGCGCGGGATTGAAGGTCTCGGGATGAGTGTTTCAGGGGCCGACTTGTTGCCTTTAGACCAAGAAGATTTCATCTGTAAGATCAACGCATACATAATGAGAGCTTCCTGACTTGCAGGTGAAGATTTGAGCAGAAGGGAAATCGTTCCCCCTGATAGTGAAAATTTACTAGTTAATGTTCTGTCATAAGAAATTATTTGATATTTAACGCCCATTTCTGGATTTACGAATTAATAAATTTGGTTGTATTTTATGTTTTATGTGTTAATTTCAGCGTCAATGTTTATGTTGTTGTGTATGGTTGTGATCCTGCTGCTATGATAATTAATTTAGGCTGCCAAAATGCTGGGACTTGGGAAATTTACCAAATTTTCTACCGAAATTTAATCTCAGTTAAAAATGAATTATTATTTTTTCCGTCTATTACCATCAAGTTTAATTTTTATTTTATATCTCAACCAAAAGTAGACCGGTACAGTAATTTTTTTAACTCACGTTTGTTGAATTTTAACGTCTTGACCTATCCATTATCAAGATAGGTCGCGGTCAGTGATCAATTTCACTAATTAACTGGTCTAACGTTAGTTAATAAAAGATATTGTCCTAAGGATAGAAAATGATGTAGTAGATGCCGCACAGAGGCAGTTCAAAAGTTAAATGGTTGTTTTCGTGGGTGATAAATTGAAATAAAAGAAGACGATGCAAATTGAATTGTAGATCCTGCAAAAAATGTTACATCTAAGTGAGAGTTATATGTCAGCTTTTGCATCGATTTATGTGTTATAAAACCTAAAATTTGAGATGGATCATTAAATGTATAAAATATAATATTTGAGAAATATCTAAGGAAGAGTTATATGTAGAAGGTAAAATCCAAGGGAGAGTTATAAGTCAGCATCCGCATTGATTTAAGTGTTATAAAACGTAATATTTTCCGATGGATCATTACCTGTATAAAATGTAATATTTAAGAAACGTTAAGATCGATCTTATTTATGAAGTGTATATTTAGTTTTAAGGGCAAGTTTTTTTTTTTTAGCCCTGCTTTCAAAACTTATGCTCTTGCAATTCTCTACACTTCCTTTTTTTCCTCTTTTAGTCCCTCTCAAAACATGTGTTACGTAGCTGTGATCATTGTATTAATATTTTTTAGAGAATTTTTTTAATTATTTATGAGATTTTATTGTATTAATAAGATCTATAATTTTTATATTTAAATTATTTTTTAAAAATATTTCTAAATATATTTTTTGGAACTTTGAATATTCAGCAAGTCAACAGGTCTAGTTTCAAAATCTGTTAACAATTTGGAATCTCAAAATACTAATTTAGAAATATTTTTCGAAAAAATATTAAACATTAAAATTATAAATTTTATTAAAATTTATAATTTTTATATGTATTATTTTTCTAAAAAATACTAATAGTGCAGTCAAAATGACGTGACACGAGATACGGAACAGGGGCTAAATACGACATCAATAAACTTGGAGGGGCTAAATACGACATCAGTGGGAAAGTTGCGGAATTTCTTGCGGTCTCTCTCAATTTGTACTGTCATTTTCTTTTCCAACATGTGTTTTTTAAGGAATTCGTGATTTAAAATATGGATTGGTTTGTTAGTTGCTTTTATGACTTAGTTAAGAAGAACATCTGGTTTTGTCTGTGCAATAGTTTTGCAGGCGCTTGTGAGTCTTTGCAATCCGCCCCAAATTGTTAACGTATTTGCAATCTCTGCTGTAATTTCTGTATATTCTGCATTACTTAGTAAAAATGTAGGGTATTTGTCTTTTTAAGATCTCTTATAATCTACAATTGTCAAAATGTGTCCTTTTAATTCAAAATATTAAAAATACACTTTATAATCCTATAAAATGATCATGTATGTTACGATATGAATGAGTATACTAAAAACTATTTATACATATATATTTTTTTTAAAATAATATAAAAATTATAGATTTTATTAAGATCTATAATTTTAAAACTTATATTTTTTTTCAAAAAAAAAAAGTTTTGAAAGAGGTATTAAAAAAAAGTATAAAAATAAAACTTGTTAAGAATTTAAAACTCTATAATATCTATTTAGATGTATTTTTGGAAAAAAAAACTTTAAACACTAAAATTGTAGATCTTATTAAAATATATAACTTTTATATCGAAAGTTTTTTTTAAAAAATACTCTTAAATATTGTTTGTTATTTATGTCATTTCACATAAGTAAGATAATATTTCTGTTATTTGACATAATCAATAAAATATAAAATAACTATTTTAAGTTAAGGGGACATTTTTGACAATTTTAAATTATAAAAGATGTAGAATAACATATGCCCCTAAAAATGTCAATTTGCCAAGGCCATGCAAAGCAGTCAAATTGAGACTGAAGTATGTTCATCATGTTTCTCCCTAAAATAAAAAGAGCTGTATAAAATTAATAAGGAATTTTCTCAAGAAAGCTCATAAGAGGGTAAAATTATGAAGAATCAGTCCCTTAAAATATACGAGGACTGATTTGTCATGATTTTGTATTTGAGGGACTTTCATGACATTATCCCTAAAAATAAAATAAAAAGTATGATAAAATAACATTTAGTAAAATAATGTTGTTGGTATGACAATATTGTGTGCATATATGGTTGTTTCCTAGATAACGGGACATAATCGATTTGGGGGTAAATATAAAATTATTCTACTAGCCGCAGTTTCTTACTTTTTTTTTTTTTTATTTTAGAAAAATTATAATCAGATGTTATGCAAGCGATTATAGTATCTAGGGCTGAGCATTCGGGTCAACCCGACCCGAACCGATCCGAATCGAAATTCTTAAGGCCGATCCGAACTGAATACCTTCAGACCCGAACCGACCCGAAATTCATTTCACCCCGAACCGACTAAAATTCGAATCAGTTCGGATTAACCCGAATAACACCACAAACTACTTTTATTCAACACCAATTCGGATTCAGGTCAGTTCGGATCGACCCGAATAGTTATAACATGAATATTTTATTTTAAAAAAAAAATTAGCACATAAAAATCAACGAAAACTAATTAATACATGACTCATGAGTATAATTCGGGTCCAACCCGCACCGACCCGAAATTTGACCACCGAATCCGAACTGAATCATATAGACCCGAACTATTAAAATACCGACACGAATCGAACCCGACCCGAACTGAACCCGAAATTTTGACTTTGTTCGGATTGGTTCGGTTCGATTTTTCGAGTAGGTTCAGATAATGCTCAGCCCTAATAGTATCTACATATACTAGCCAGCTTTGATCATGTTGACTAGCAGAACTAAGTGCTAGAAAGCGATTGTTTCTCACGAAGAATATATTGATAATTTGAATTTTAGTAATATATTGATGGATGGTCTACCGTTTTGCTCAATATCCAGTCAAATATTGGATAAAAAGCGAACTTAACTCGGCGGCCATTATTAAAAAAAAAAAAAAAAAAAAAAACTATGGATTCTAAAGCTAGATAAAAATTCAATATTCGATCGGTATGTTTCTAAATATAACTAGTTTTGCACTTATACAACGCAAATATTAGTATAAATTTTATATAAATAATAAATAATAACTTTTAAATAATTTAAATTAAATCTAACTATAATTTGTATTAATTGTAATATTTTAAAATTATGCGTATTTATATTGTATTGAGATACAACCATCGAATAAATACATATGTCAATTACATTGTATTTATCTTGTCCACTTTCTATATGTCAATAACAAAATGAACATTTACTATCCTTAAAATCGATATTCATACATATCCCGACATATATTAGATAAATAATATATTTTAATCAATAGACGTGAGCCTATCTTAATTGAATTTAAAAAATGTCATATTTGTTTTGTAATAAAAATATATTAATAATATTGTTCTATGATATGTTTTTGCGTGTTGTTTAGTTTTATCAATATATTTTAATAAGTAAAACCTAAAAAAAAAACATTTATACAGAAGTTAGTTAAATTAATTTCACGCATATTTCACGTAATATATTTAAAATACTATTACATAATTATCTTTGAATACATAATTGTTTTAATAGATTTTAGAGATTTAATATATATACATATATATATATTTTTAGGCCAAAATTTAGTAAATATTTCTTTGCTATGTATGTTTAGACACTCATGTCCCTATACTAATTCTTGTGACTTTCATGCTTCTTTACTATTAATTTGGGAACGCGATACCCCTGAAGATGATTTAGGTGTTAATTACGCTGATGTGGCATCCATTAAATATTATTTAATTATTTTTTTAATATAAACAGGAGTATTTTAAAAATATTAAAAAATAATTTAAAAAGTTTAATTAGTGCCACATCAGCATATTAATTCGTAAATCGTTATTAAGGGTATCGCATTTCCAAATTAATAGTAAAAATGTATGAAAGTCACGAAAATAAGTATAGGGACATGAGTGTCCAAAGATGAATATCAGAGTGATATTTAATAATTTTGGCCATTTATTTATTTATTTTCCAGATCTATTGATTAATTTTAAATTTTCACACCTGTGACGGCCTCCATTATTTCACATATCAAATAATAATAACAAATAGTTAATTACCACGACGATACAAAAGACCTATTAAGAAAGTAAACATGACGAAGTCCAGAATTTGCAAGGACAGTTTGTAATACAGGGTGTAGCTATACTTTGTGATTACATACTCATCTAAGATTTTCCACACACTGTTGCTCTTATCATGAAACGTTGATAATATTTATACTTTAAATATAATTAAACAGGCAGGTGCTAGGAAATAGGAACACTTCAAAATTTTGTTCGGTGTAGTGTCCGTAAAGTGTCCGACACGGACATGCTGCGAACATGGCCGGACACGTGTCGGACACGTCGAAGAAGTGTAAAAAAAAAATAAAAAAAAAATTCGGACACGCGTGTCGGACACGTTAGACAGAAGTGTCTAACACGCGTGTCCGAATTTTTGTTGGTTTTTTATTTTTCATCAAATTTTTTTTTTAATTTTTTTTATCGTTAAAGAAATAATATACAGTAGTAACAGCAACTAACAGCAAATATATATATATATATATAGTTATATATTTAAATATTTTTTATTTTTATTAATATAGTTAGACTTTTTTTGTTTAAATTTATCTTAAAAGTATAAAATATTATATTATACATAAATTTTTTTTATTAATATTATTATACTTTGATATATTTAAATAAGTTTTTTTTTTAATTATTTATATTTTTTACTGTCGTGTCCGAATCGTATCCGTATCCTATTTTTTTAAAAATTGTCGTATTTTGTGTCCGTACTGTGTCGTGTTTCTGTATATGTGTCCGTGTTAATGCTTCCTTGGGAAGGCGTAGTTGTTTTGTTCTCATATTACGGTTTGTTTTTTTGGAATATCTTAATTGATGAAATTAGAGCCAGCTAATCACATATACTTAAAATAATACGTATCAGTAGAGGGGCTAATATACACATGACTCGGTACTTAATTTAAGTATTACACGAGCATTCCAGCGAAACATGTGCAGTTCCACTCTTATAAAAATAAGATCGTCCGAAAATGCCTCTGCTTTTAAAGTAATATAAGAAACAATGTAAAAAATATAAATATTTTTCAAACTTCGCACAAAATTGCCACTATTTTTAAAATAATTATAAGTACCCAAATATATATTTTAAAAAAGTTTTGTATGCTAAATTATTATGTACTATACAATTTTTTGTATTAATTTTTTTTTAAAAAAATATTTCTAAATAAACTTTATTTTAAAATATCTATTTAAATTTTTTTTTTAAATTCTAACAAACGTTAGTATAAGTGACGACAATTGTACTCAATTTTCAGTCGAGATAAATGATGTAAATCGAACTCAACGGTTATAGATAAAAACATAAAACTATTTTTTTAAAAAAAAAAGTTATTAGAAAATTACATAGTATATAATCATTATTTTTTGCATTTCATTTTCTTTTAAAAAAAAAAAAAAAAAAAAAAAAAAAAAAAATATATATATATATATATATATATATATATTAAAGTGATTTTATATGTTGTTAAAAAAATAATTTATTAATATTTTGTAAAGCATCGGTTTTTTTCGAAAAACCCCCCAAGTTTTAAAATAAATCTTTGCGTTCTTGAAAAATTTGCAGAATTAGTTAAAAATAGCCTCTCGATTGTCTTAGAGCCGGAGTTCGACCCCTAGGCTTGTAAACGGTCGGGCCACGGCACCAGCCTCCCTCCCGTATGCCGTTCCAGAATGTTCAGTTCTGTCCACCCACCACCAAATCGTTCTATATATAACCCCGTTCCTGCCCACGGTTTTCCTCCATTCTCGTACGTTAGCTAACATCTATAGGTAGACATTTCAATTCCTTCCTCTCTTTCATCGTGAGCTCCGCTGCCCTCTCTGGATTCTTCTCCGCTCTCTATTTCAATCTAATCGCTCGGTAAGATATATCCATCGCTTCTCCTGTCAATCTAATTTATCTTGTCATTTTGAATTTAATGATTCCTGAGTTTGGTATTGCTGTTTGAGTTATTGAATTGTGGAGATTGGGTTGGTGTTTAGTGTTGACGATTAGATGGACAAATCAATGCTCGTTGAAGCACCTAGACAGAGTTGAGTTGTTTATCGGTTCGAGTGTCTTAGATTATGGTTTATTCGATAAGATGAGAATGGGTTCTTTTTATTACGTCAATATCCTTATTTTCTTCTTCTTCTTCTTCTTCTTCTTCTTCTTTTTTCTTTTTTTTTTTTTTTTTTTTTTTTTTAATTTTTTTTTAAAAGGACAGGTGATGCTTAGGAATTAATTCCCTCTTGAAACTTATTGAGATTTTGCTTTGTTTATGTTGATCTAGGGGAAACTTTTTGAGATTCTGATTTGCATTTTGAACTTTTCGTAACTGTTGAGTTAAAGCTTATTGAGATTGTCCTATATTTATGTAGATCTAGGGGAAGCTTATTGAGATTCTAGTTTGCATTTTTTAACTTTTCATAATTGTTGAGCTAAAGGTGCTCCTAAATATTGTTGGAGTTGAAAAAAAAAAAGCTATTGGTGTAAATTATGAGTTTTAACATGTAATCCTTTTTTAAAAATCCTGATTCACATGTATTATGAAGCATGCACATAGCGATATTAGATGACACATCTTGGGCATGAAGATACTGCTTTTCTTGAAAAGCTTGGACATGGCGCTGACATGACAAAACTTTTCACTACTTGCATTAACTGTAGAAATTGAAATCATATATAGAGATTTAAAACAAACATATATTTTTTTGTTTTTCATTAATCTATTAGGAATAAATACATGAACATCAATCATTTGTGCCTATACTCATTTTGTTTTCGAATTGAAGGAAATAAGGTATACTCAAATAGGTGACTTCCTATGAATATAGTGACTCAGTGAGTAATTTATAGACTATAATAAGTAAATCAGAGAAGTACTATTTTTGTCTTTCTAAAGCAAATATACATGAAAATTGCACTGTATCTGATCTGTTGCTGCTTATTCAAGTCATAGTTTCAGTTGTAGTAGTAATATTTATCACTTTATAAGGCCCGTCTCTCTCATGATTATATTCAGTCACTGTTAAGACGTTTGTCGGAGCTTCGAGTGAAAGACAAGGAATTACATGCTTGTGTTTCTCATAATGCTCCAGAAATAAAATTTGCCAGATGTAGAAGCAAAATTGTTAATTTTATTTTGCTTTCTGAAATCCAAATGGCAAATATTTGATATTTCACATCCAACGAAATAAACTTTTCACTCGTTACATTTTAGAGTTCTAAACATTAATTTCACTCTTGTTTTGCTTTGTTATCCAGGTAGCATCATGACTTCTATTACCCTCTCCTCTCCCAGCACAGTCATATGTCAATCAAAATCTAAACCCTCATCGCCGGTGAGCAAGATCCCTGCATCTCTGGGCTTCTCTAAAAGCGTCTCAAAGATTTCTCATCTCAAGGTCTCAAACGGCTACCGCACAATGGCGATGGCTACCTACAAAGTGAAGCTCGTCTTGCCAGACGGGCAAGAGCATGAGTTCGACGCACCCGATGATTGCTACATTCTCGACTCGGCCGAGTCAGCCGGACTCGAGCTTCCCTACTCGTGTCGTGCTGGGGCGTGCTCGACCTGTGCTGGAAAAATCGAGTCCGGTTCTGTTGATCAGTCCGATGGATCCTTCCTCGACGAAGGACTCATGTCAAAGGGTTTTGTGCTCACCTGCGTCGCGTACCCCACTCAAGACTGCGTGATTCACACGCACAAAGAAGGCGATCTCTATTGATCTAATGGTAAATGTCTCGGGCCTGTAACTTGGTGTTAGAAGAAACATCTACGATGAGATGGCAACATTGGAGTTGTTTCAATCACATGTTAGAGATTACTTTAGAGATCAAGATAGAGGTCCCTAGCTTTTGGTAATTGAATAATATATATATTAGGGTAGTATTTAGTGTCCTATGGTGTATTCCAAGTGGTTTTGGATGGCATCTCCTGCCTTCAAATAAGAGCTGTTGTGTGGAATCTAAGGATTTCCGTGTCTTCTTCGCTTTATGTGGAAACAAAACGTGATTTGCTTGCTGCTCATTAATCGTAATTTCTCCCACCAACAACTTCCCAACCGAACTATTTCTTTGTTTGTAGCTGAGAAGCATAATCCTCAGAATCTTCAAGATGTTCATATATATAAATCAGACTCAGTGTGTCCGACATTTTTGTTCGACATATCCGATAAAGTGTTGGTATTTATATATATTTTTGTATTTTTTTAAAAAAATTAAATGTTATTTATAATAGTGATAAGTAATATAATATAGTTATACATCAGTTATTATATATTTTAGTTTTTATTGAAATAATTAGACTTTTAATATTTAAATTTATTTTAAGTATGTAAAATATTATATCATGGATAGACTTATAATTTAATACTATTATTTTTTTAATATTTAAATATTGTGTATAAATTATTTTTTAATTATTTAAATTTTTTCTTAACAAACGGAGCCGTACTTGTATTCTATTTTTTTTTTTTTAAATTTTGTGTCCGTATGTCGTGCCGTGTCGTGTCTCCACGGCGTGCTACATTGGCAACTCTTCAAAATAAATTCCAAGTAGTTAGGTAGGTCACGTTTGTTAGGAATAATTGCATATAGAGTTCGAAAGAACTCTTGCACGAGAGTGGGACCGATAGAGTAGGCTATACACAATACAAGAAGAAAAAGAAATAATAAACACGGTGCATTTTGCAAAAACAGAATTATTCTTTTTATAATTAACTTTAAATATTATCCCTTTTTTTATTTTCTAATAATATCCCCTCTTCATTAGGAGAATTTAGTAACTACGGTATGTTTTCTCCTAATAGAATTTAGTAATTTCGGTATTCCGTATGGATTCCAGTTCCCAGTGGATAGAGATCATATAACCATTTAATCAGCATGTTAACCAACTAAATTTCATTATATTGATATAAATTTTTTTTATTATTCTTTTTGTAGATAATAATATATATTATTCTTTATATTTATAATACATGCACGGCTACGTATGTAGCTATTTAATGAAAATTACTTTTGTTTTGGTCTTATATATATTACTGCATGATGGAGAAATGAGCTGATTGTTTAAACAGATGGAAGTTTGGTCGGGGATGACCACACCGCTCACTGCACCTGTACCTCCATCTCGTAACACCCATTTCGAAAGTCTCTCACCGTACCATAAAAAATTTAGAAATAGTTTCATATTAGTCTTTAACTTTAAAATTATTACAGATAATAAATTTAAAAAATAATTCAACTCCTAATTATAAAACTATTTATAAAATAAATTTATGAATTCAAAACTTTTAGACATGAACTCCTGCCTCAAAATTTTAATATAATTTTATAATTTTTATATTTAAAAGTTTTATAAATTATTTTTAAATAAATAATTTAAGACATAAAAAATAATAAATTTTAAATGAGATTTTTTAATTATAAAACATCCAGAGAGGGGTTAGTATGTAAGCCTCCCAAAAATTTATGCTGAAGCAACTGGGAGCTTGAAATTAACTAGCCAAACAGGAGGGGACTCTCTACTCCAATTGTTCCCAACTCCTCTAGTTACTCCACTTCCACCCTCCATCACCTAATACCCATCTCAAGAGAGTTGAATATTCATCCTCTTACAATGTTAGAGTGTGACCTGACCCTGGCACAAGATGAAGCAGCCCATACTATTGTACGAATCGTAACCACCGTCGTCTTGTGTCCAACTTTCTATATAGCCCGTGTCTAACTATTTCCATGCTCCGACGCACGTTCCACCAATCAGAAAGCTCAAACCTTTCAGCCCGGCACATCTGAAAATTTGTATTATCATCTATAAAATCCAAAGAGAATAAGTCCACCATAACATACTAAATGTTTCTGTGCTCCGACCCACGTTTCACCAATTGGAGAGGTCAAGCCTTTCGGCCCAAGCACATCCGAAAATTTGTATTATCATTTATAAAATACAGAGAATCAATCTACCATATTCTTACAGATGACACTTACAAATGCCTCTAGTTTATAAGATGAAAGCCCACCAACCATTCTAGCCGTTGTGGATTACTAATTCTGAATTTCAGGAAATGAAGCTTGTGTTTGACAAAATCAAGAAACTTGTCAACCAGCAGAAAACAAGAATTTTCCAAGACAAAGATGAAAAAGGATATACATAGAGCACAATCATCATCTTATTAACACCAGATAAAAATACAGATACATACATCAACACAATATGTCTATTCTCCATAGCAGTAAGAAGCTATGTTAATGTCTAGGGAAATCATTACCTAACGCAAGGGCGGAAACTGCTACCAACAAGCACTCCACAAAGAAAGCACCCGAACATAAACAAACCTCAAAAGAAGTAATAAATCTAATCAACAAGGAAAGGAATGACCATTAACATGAACTCATCATATTTAAGAGTTGCAGAGCCCGTGTACCGACTATCCTTTTCCTTAAACTTTTCTGTCAATCCCTGCAAAATGGTGCATTTCAAATCATTAGAACTTGCATAAAGTTTTAGAACTACATGGAAATTACTCTTTGTTTTATGACACAATTTTTTTAAAGAAATAGCTACCTTCACAATAGTACCACACCTGCAGGCAAAGAAAGCTCACAAATTAGTCATAAGGGATGAAAGATCAAACTTTTTACTTGGATACTAAAATTTCAAAAATAACTGCTTACTCGACAAAGTTATCGAAACTGAGAGCGCCTCTACCATTCCCTCCACCATCATATTTAGATACCAAAATTTGAATAACAGATGGTGGAACAGCATATCCGATACTTAAGAGGGCTTCTTTTAACTCCGTGGAGTCAATTTTACCACTTCTGTCACGATCGAATCTCTCAAACATCATCTGCAAGAATGACTTTGACAATTTAAAAACAAACGACAACTTGGAAATTATTAGCCAGTTATTAACAGAAACTGTAGCAGAGATGAATGTTTCTTCCTAACAGCAGTTTTAATGATTTGGTTTGACACAGTGCCTTCAGTGAGATCTATCACGGCATATAACAACTATATCTTTTCTTGAGCACTAAACTTGGCATTAGCAAACTTAGGTAGAGTCTATGATTCTGAAGATAAATATGCTCAGCAATCAGTGATGGCCAAACATATTGGAACAATCAGCTGCAACACTGACAGCATTGCTCTTATGTGTTAAATAATGCATAATGCAGAAAAAATGTGTTATGTACTCCAGGTACACCGAAGTACCACATGAATGGGTAAGGACTTGTTAAGCTGATGTGTGATTGGCCAAAGCTTAGGCAAGGATATATATATATATATATAAAAGGTAAGCTGGTCAATATGCTAATAAGTGAGTAAAAAAATGATTAATCATCAATCCTGGTGCAACTATATTATGTAATGTTCCTTGCTGTAATGCAACTCCACCGAGCAATATGTAAAAGAAGGAACCAAAAAGATAATGATCTTTGTGTCTAATTACTAAAACACAAGAAATGACTTCTTTAATATACATACCCTCCATTGCCCAAGGCAATTCCAAAGAGATGAGAACTCCGCAGGCCCTGCAACTCAAACAGACGAAAGAAAGCATCAGCTATGTAAAATACATCTAATTTCTCCATAACTGCAAAAAAATCCAATAGAGTCCGCTATCTACTTTCCGGATAGACAAGGGGGAGTTACACTATAACCAGCCAACCCACAAATCCACATGCTCTTTTACAAATCAAATCACCACCTCCTCTTAGCTCAGAGGAATATTATTTTGACCAATGCTAGGGACCTCTACAGCAATTTTAGCACCTCGCAAAAAGGTCCTTCCAAGATGTTTACAGCATAAATGCTAGCTGATACATCACTACCACATCAGCCCGGAACAATTTCATATCTGTAACAATCCTCAATGATAGTATTTCTCTTCAATGCTTATCAAATTTAGATTTTAGACCAGTATATGTTAAAGATTAAGGTCCACCAAGGGTCACTCCCACGGTCACTGCATACCTATCGCCATCACACCAAGGACTGACCCTGGGAGCAACCCATGGATTGTCCAACTATTAGTGTAATACTAAACCTGGACTGGATTAACCACCACAATTAACCTCGTTTTTTTAAGCTAATGCTAGAGCACCCAAATGTGTCTCCAAAAAATTCGCCTGAAGATCAATCAAACCCACCCTGAAGCAGTGCGTAGGTCAATCTAGACGACTTTTTGGGTTAATTTTTGGGACGAACTTTGGGGGCTCTAGCATATTTGTTTCTAGAATCCTTTAAACATTTTCTTCCACCAAAATACAGACAAATAAGATGTGACTGCCTGGAATTCAAATAAACCAACAAAATTCACACAGAAAGATTTAATAATCCACACCGATTTTAGAAGGGTTGGAATTGTTGGGGTCTTTGAATAGGAACATAAGCAGGCGCACGGTGCTGCCGGCGAACCTCTGGTATCCCGATGAGAGCGCAGATTGGAGTTCTCCTTCGTCGATCGATCCACTCCTATCTCGATCCACCGCCTCGAACGCCCTAACTATCTCCGGCTGTGTCCCCGACGGAAATCCTACGTAACCGCCGCCATAACCGTATCCCTGGGACGGCGGAGGTGGCGGAGGATAGGATTGGGAGTAGCCGTATCCTGAGGCAGAAGAGGCGGGAGGGGGAGGAGCAGCGTAGTTTGGAGAGTAACCGTAACCCGAGGGCGGTGGAGAAGGAGAGGGTTGGGAGTAGCTGCCGCCGTACCTGCCAGCGTACGTCGGTGACTGCGGTGCCGCCGTCGTTGGAGTAGCGGTGGGGAACGGCGGAGCGGTGGGGAACGGCGGAGCGGTGGGGAACGGCGGTGCGGTGGGCGAGAAACTCTGGGAGCTGTAGTATTGATTATTATATGACATGGTGAAGGGCGGAGAGCTTTGAGAATAAGATCGAGAGGGACGGAAGATGATTTGATTTCAATTGATTCCTGAATCTCCCTTTTATTTTTATTTTAGATGGTGATTAGTAAATAGTTTTTAATCAGTAGATCTGTTGGTTCTAATTTCTGGAAAATGTAAGAAGATTGCGAAGAAGCGATGCTGAGTCAGCAAATGGTGATGATGGGTGTCGGATTAGTACGTTCGACGTCACATTGCGTGACAAATTAGGTCAGTTACGGCATCTTTTTTTTTTTAATAGGGAAAACTATACAGCAGTACATACAATTATAACAAGTTAGAAAATGGGCAGCATTTTACTTTACATCTAAAAAATACGGACACTCCAAATACAGTATTCATTTAGTAACTGTACAGTATTCGAAGCGGACACGTGTCGGACACGTCAAAAAAATATCAAAAGAATAAAAGTAAAAAAAAATTTTACACGTCAAACAGAAGTGTCCGACACGCATGTCCGAATTTTTGTTAGTTTTTTTCTAAAGATAACATTATTTTATTTTATTTATTTTTATTGTTAAAGAAGTAATATTAATACTAACATAAGTAGCAGTAAATAATATAATATAATTATATACTTAAATATTATTATTATTTTTTTATTGATATAGTTAGATTTTTTTCGTTTCAATTTGACTTAAAAATGTAAATATTATATTAATCATAAATTTTATTATTTAATTTAATATTTTTTATACTCAAATACTTAAATTAGTTATGTTTAATTATTTATATTTTTTATTATCGTGTCCGAGCCGTACTCGTGTCCTATTTTTTGAAAATTATCGTGTTTAGTGTCCGTGCCGAGCCGTGTTCCTGTACTTATGTCCGTGTCCGTGTCCGTGTCCGTGCTTCCTTACTTTACGTCCATGTTACCATTGTTACATTTGTAACATTTAAACTAATTTAATTATTAAAATTAATAATACAATTAATAAATTCATAAAAATGATAAATTAACATTATATCCACTTACAACTCGAATTGGTTTTAGGCTAATTGCATATGGACTCATGAATTTTTTACGGCTATTGGTCAATTCATGTTCTTTTGCACGTATATTTATTTTCAAAATATTTTAAAAAAATTTGGACACTCTTAAATCTTTACTTATTGAAAAACAAATTTTTACTTATTCAAAAAAAAATTAAAACCTAATATTTTCTATTTGAATTGTTTATTTTAAAACTTTTTGATTAAACGTGACTTCCATCAGTTAGATGCGCGAAAGTGTGAGACTTGTAAGAAACACACCTCAAGCAAACACATGACACATGATTTTCAACGTGAAAAGCCACGCATGAAAAAACAACGGACGAAGTCATCATTGTCCTCAAGAATCCACTGATGAGGAAGAAATGTAAATTTAACTCCCCTTCATGGACTTTGTTGCTATCCAGTTTCCGAGTACTAGTCTTTTCTTGGCAAAAGTCGATCCCCAATACCGGAAGCAAGGAGTTGATATTTATACAGATAATTTCAATTCGAGGGTCGGCCGAATCAGCCCTTGAAAACGCATTTTCAAGAGTTAATTTTTTACGAAATCAGCCCCTGAATGCAAAAGTCAATCCCCCTACACCGGAAGCAAGGAGTTGATATTTATACGGATAATTTCAATCCAGCCCCCCCCTTTTCGGGGATCGGCCGATTCAGCCTCTGAAAATGCGTTTTCATGAATTAATTTTTTATGAAATCAGCCCCTGAAAATACGTTTTTAGGAACTGATTTGGTCGATTCAGAAAAAAGGAAGCTGAATTGAGAAAATCCCATATTTATATGTGTTGTTTGGAGGATGTCGAGCTATGGACATCATGGAGGACATGGAGAAGGTGGAGTATTGGGGAGCGTGGAGGTTGCGACGCTAAGAGCAAGCGATGTGGCTCCCAAGATTATAGTATGATTTTGTGAGACCGTGGTTGTCTAAATTTTGGCCTGA
This sequence comes from Xerophyta viscosa, assembly GCA_002076135.1. Classification (NCBI taxonomy): domain Eukaryota; kingdom Viridiplantae; phylum Streptophyta; class Magnoliopsida; order Pandanales; family Velloziaceae; genus Xerophyta; species Xerophyta viscosa. Next base: position 1,247,720 of record MJHO01000043.1, read on the forward strand.
ATGTTCACTCCTTATTCAGAAAGCTCCTTTCGCATTGCGAAGCTCTAATGGTCTTAGCACCCCGTTCACTTGTCCTCTAGTGGACTTGGTTTGACGTACCCATGCAGTTAAGTTACACCTCGGCCTAGATTGATAGGCTTCGGCCAACTCAGTTTGCAATTGGCTTGTTCGACCATTGCGGGCTCGCGATAGGTGGAACTTTGATCACATGCTAATCTTGGTGCAGGTCGAACCTTGTGGTACACAACTGCCTCCATCCATCTTGTTATCGGTTCATACATCCACCGTTTGGCCGAACTTCTTTTATGTGGCTTCTTTCTTGGTGCATTTATCAACATGTGACATGCTTAATCGACCGTATATCAAACGCCCCTCGGGTGCGTATGGCGACACATGTCAGTGAAGCATCAGAGTTTCACACTCTTCTTCTAGCTATGTAGCATTCTCTATTGCTCTGATTCTGGGCTCGATCTTGGGCTGGTGTTGACGGCCACGCGACAGATGTAATCCGACGAAACTGAGCAATTGGAGACCATGTTTTGCTCTTTATTCTATTGTTGTGGCCTATAAAATAGTGGAGGGGTAGAACTTGTTTTTTAATATTTTACCCTCACTTACTGTGTGTTTGGATTAAAAGAAACCGGACGGAAAGAATTAGAAGGGAGACAAAATGGAGTGACTTGTTTCTTTTTTCTCGTTTGGGAAGCCAGTAAAATGAGGAGGGAAAAGCAAATGCTAGGGACTCAATTTCGTGGGCCATACCATATTTTTGGGCCATACCATATTTTTTGACAGACATTGGGTCCTATACGTACTAAAATAGACAAGAAATTTGAAACCAACGTAACTTTATGATATTGTAATATTTTATTTATATTAAATTAATAATATTATAATTTTCTTTCCTTCCATTATTCAAACTACCGAAAGAAAAATTTTTTACCACATATTTTCACTTTATTTTCATTCTTCCAAATTTTTTTTTTCTTATTCCAAACAGAACGTTAATGTCTACCCACGTGTTACTCAAGCTCTACAGAATCCAGACCTTCCTCAAGCTCAACCCTTCTTTCTTTGATTTCGTCTAAGCCCTTTGACCACTTCGGCAGCCAGTAAGAAGTCAAGATTGAGTCCCAAGGTCAACGAGTCAAGCCTCCGGTTCCATCTCCGTCCTTCATTCTCGTTATTGCTTCTTCGCCTGAGGTTAGGGACTTAAATGTAGTTCGTAGAGACCAGCTAAGGGTGCATCTTCTATTCCTGTTCTTTGGTTCTGGGATTGCTCTGCCCCTCGCTGCCGTAGCCCCGACAGCATCTCCTTCAGACGTAGAAGGGGACGTCGGTTGTCAGCTGCTTCAAAGCGCTCTGCTTCCACCGGAGAGGTCAATTCAGCCTCAATGCCCAAAGTCCTCTCCACGCCAGAAGAAATTCAGCCGTGTTTGACTTGGAAGCAGTTGACTATGTGATGCGAGCACTTCCGCTTGGGTGAGGACCTGAGAGTCGGGCATATTCAAATTCATATATATTTGATTTGAATTGATTCTGTACAATTTTCAAAGAAATAAAAATATATTTGAAAAAGTTTCATAAATCAGGAGTTCTTTTCGAAAACTCATTGATTATATATATATATATATATATAAAATTAAGTGATATAAGTTATTATACCACATGATATTTTGGATAGTCTTTTATATGTGATGTAGTATTTATTTATTTTAAAGAAGGCTACATGTTATTTATATTGATTGATAAAAATTATAAAATCATATAATATATTTAAAAATATAAAAAAGTTCATATTAAAAGAAAAATTTATTAAAATAATAATTTTTAAAATTATCTAAATATACATAAATATAAATATATTTTATATAGTATATTATACTAGTTTGTTTAAATAAAATTATACCTATATATGAATTATTTTATATTCTTGCTATAATAATATATAAATAGTAAAATATAATATTTAATAAAAATAATATTAATTTATAATAAAATAAAAATATAATAAATGTAAAATTTACTTTTTATACTATTATATATATACGTAATAATATCTGTATATCTACGAATGTAAAACTAGTTTGATATCATAATTTCCTGCGTGTATCAACATGAAGGATCCAATGTTATAAAGCTTTCCAGTGGGATGGTAGTGATTTATTTTTTTTAAGCATTTTTTGAATTTTAAACATTTAAAAGATAAAGTTACAATTATAAGATGGGCAAATGAATGAGCAGCCAAGCATTCCCCATTTGTCTCATCTCTTTCGCGCCACGAACCAACCCCCCCCCCCCCCCACCATGCTCGTCGGAGGTGTATTCACCGCCGCCTCAGCTTGTTCTACGCTGTTGCTCCGTCCAACCCTCCGCCGAAACCTTGGGGTCTCCGCGGAGCTCCAAAACTCCCCCTCATCCGCTTCCCCTGCTACCGGCACCTCGATGGCCGATGCTGGCGAACGAGGGTCGCTGAAACTCTCGTCGCCGCCGGAATTCAAGCCTCCAGAGCCAAAGCCGTTCTCGATGCGGCCCGACAAGATATTTGCCATCCTCTCTGCTTCCCTCGCGCTCCCCTTTCGCTTCGGCACCGGCGCATTTGTTCAAGGGTTTAATCTCTGTCTCTCTGCTACTCCATTCCAGTAATCATGGCTGCATATAAATTCGATTTAACCGACGTAGTGTCATGACCCTTGGCCCACAAAAACTATGGGCTTTTGTGGACATGTTTATAATGTACTGGCTGTAACAACCACTGCCATGCCATGTATTGTTGTTAGCGTTGCACTTCTCGGAAATGCAACATATTTTTCTCAGTGTTGCCCAATTTCAGCAATTTGTAAAATTCATGCTGATTCACTTATGCTAAAGTCAGAATAATTTTCTGATTATGAAGTAATTTTACAATGCGACAGATATTCAGTATCCTTTGTATCAAAAGACAAAATTCCGTTAGACAGATATGCGCTGAGTATTGCAGGTACAGTGTTTGATTATTTATAATTTCCGATATTTATAACCGTGTGTTATTCTCGTAAAGACTGAATTATTTCTCTTGTTTTCTTTTTTTGTTTTAACGGAGAATTCCTGTACATTCCTTTATCAATGCCAAAATGCATCATTACAGTTACTCCAGTGGATTTCAAATTCGCGTAGTTCACCTTTTATGTGTTTCTTTTTTTCAAAAATCTTTACACGGTTTCTTTGTTAATGAGAAGAGCTAGTATTTTATTACAGGTGCTCTGAAAGATTGTTTGTGTTTTGTTACACTACAGGTTTAAAATTGAAAGAGACCTCAAACTTAGGTCCTCGTCCAGAGAAGCCAATTGAGATATATGAATTTGAAAGGTACTTTCTGTTATTCGTGCTATGAACTCCTCATGGTTTTCAAAGATAAAGATTTCTTAGAGTTTTCATTATGATGGTTGACGTTACAAGAATCATAAAGATGTTTATCTTTATCTCTTATTGATATGTAAGAGCTAATTCTACGCTTTCTGTGTCATCTATGCCCTGCGGTGGTTTCACGGAAGCAGCTGCCCATTTTGTCGAAAGGTATATTTGGAAATATTTTATGTGAAACTTAAATTTTGATTTCCAATCATGGCATTTGTATAGAGTTTGTGACATTTATTAGTGATTCTTTCATCTAGTAGGTGTTTTCTTCCACCATGCCCTCTTTATTTGGATGAAGTTCATGCTTCAGTTTGGTTTACATAAGCTAGCCTGCGCTTATCGGCAAGAGTGCCGCCCTACAATCAAGAGACGATTCTTGAAAAAATTACATTTGTCCTACATGAGGATTAGGAGTATATATACTATTCAACATCCCCATTAAAAATCCCCTACAAGAAATCTGTCTTAAACCTGAGAAAGAGTAAATATGGTAGCCAATATCTCAAGGTAGTTTGGTCAAAGTTATACTGACATGGAACATTCTGATTACAGGTTAGGGAAATTGTTAGCATATTAGATCTTGATGTGTTATATTATCCGTGCCCAAGAAATGGTCCAAACTTCCGTCCCAAAGTTAAGCAGATCGGTGGAAAACAACAATTCCCTTACATGGTATGTGAAATTGCTTTGTCGGAGCATAGTTCGATGGTAGATATCTAGTATTTTGACAAGCTCGTGTTTTACTGCTTTTCGGAATTAAATTTGAACGTTTTAACCTCAGGTGGATCCAAATACAGGGGTTGCTATGTATGAGTCCGATGACATAATAAAGTATCTGGTTAATAAATATGGTGGGCCTTTTTTTGTGCTTTCCTTATCTTTTGTTTATCAGTTACTTTAAAAACTTGATGTCAGTAATTCTGTTGGACATTTCTTCTAATGGCTTCACATAACATATTTTAAATATAGTATTACTGGACATTCTTATTTTCTTAAAACTTTTCAATTAATTTTCAGGTGATGGAACCATTCCGATAACATTGTCACTCGGTCTGTTTACTGTAAGTCCCCATAACCAAACGTAAAACAATTTTATTCTGATTCTTCTCACTTTCGGCTGAAAGCAAATATTCTTTATCGAATCTCCTTTTTTGAGTAGACTTTAACAGCGGGATTCGCAATGATTGGGCGCATAGGAAAGGCAAGAAGATTAACACCTTTTAAGTTAACATATTTTTTTTTAAAAGAATGTCTATTGTGAATCTGTGATAAACTGTAGCTTTCCTTGCAGTTATTTGCTAGATATTCTCCTAACCAGGATAATAATACTTGCCTCATTCTGTAGGGCTCCTTGTACACACCTTCCAAACTGCCACCAGAGCCCCTAGAATTGTGGGCATATGAGGTGAAAATTCATCAACTTACTAATTAAAAGTTCCATCAAGCTGAATCACATGACATTAACGTTATGCGAGGTCGTCGCAGGCTTCACCTTTCTGCAAAATTGTGCGCGAAGTTCTAGTTGAGTTAGAATTACCTCATATACAACACAGGTGAACATTTTGATATCTCAAACACTGGTTATAGTTCCACCTTTGGGTAAGGTTCATGCCAGTTCTGACGTTTGTTACATGACATTCGTATTTTTTCTAAACTACTAGGGAAAAATACATTGTGCTTATGCACCATTCCCTTTTTTTTGTGATTATGCATCATTCTGGTTGGTTTTTCTTCTCTCTCTTTTTGATGAAAAAAAAAAAGATTTTTTGGAACTTGGTTTCCAGAAACAATTAACCAGGGTTTGGTCATCATTGGGTGATTGACTACATTTGCAATCAAGAGTAGCTTTTTGAATACATGCAATTGCAGCAATTCTACTTTTATCAACAGAAGCTAGTACTGGGGACAAGTAGAGCATGGAAAAAGAAACAGATCAATACTGTTATATGAGTGCACAACGGTCCTCATGGGTTGAGCCAGGTGTTCCGGCGAGTGTGCGTCGGGGCGAATGAGTTAATGACCCTAAATGGGTTCTGCTCAAAAAAAAAAAAACTGTTATATGCTGATTTTTTATAGAATTTATCATTGCAGTGCTGCTCGAGGCAGTCCTAAACGGCAAACCTTGTATGAGAAAGTTGGGCATTTCCAGGTCCCTGCTTGATCCTGAAAGTTTCACTCTGCTGGTAATTTTAGTTTGTTTATTTTTTTATAAAAATTCTTATCTCGAAGCATCTCGTCTTGTAGGTCCCCTATTTGGAGGATCCTAATACTGGAGTGAAGATGTTTGAAAGCGCAGAGATCATCGAGTACTTGACATCTACCTATGCTGCCTAGTTCATTTCTTTTTGTTAAGATTTGAAGTTGGAAATATATATATATATATATATATATATATATATATATATATATATATATATATATAGACACACAAACACTCACATGCGCCCGAGTATTTTCGTTGCAAGACGACTCTGCTGGTAGTTGCACTTATGCATTTCCAGATGAATGTATAGTGAAGGATACGGCATTTTTGCCGCCCAAGGGCGAGTATATATCGGTTGATGAGAGTGATACAGAGGGTGTTATTTAACATCTTCATGCCGGTTATATACATGTATACATAGCGAAAGTACAGCAAAAAAAAAAATACTATTTTTTATGATTATTGACTTTGAAGAAATTAGGACTGATATGGTTAATATTACATTAACTCATGTTCACATCAGTCCAGTTGTTTTTGGTAAAGTATTTTGAAAAAAAAAAAAATTTATATGATTTTCTTGAGAAGTGAATAATCAATTTTAAAGTATTTTAGTAAATGCTTGATCTGATGTGGTATTATTTACATCAGTCTTGATTTTTTGCAGGATCAAATTAATTCTAAGAAGCATTATTCTATAGCAAAGGGCCATTAGGTATAGCTTATCTTAGAGCAGCTGTAGGATTGTACCGCTTAGGATCTACAGTTTGATATTTGTGCGCCTACAAAGGTGCTAACGTCTAAATAAAATATTGGAATCGTTGGAAATGGCTTAGAATCAGAAACTTTTTAGATACCAAAATTTAAATAATTTTGTTATGTTATTTGACTATATAATGTGATTAAAATAAACCTCTCAGACTAAATATACTTGAAAGAATACATTTTATTAACATTAGGAATTTGGACTTTCAAAATTCTATATATATCATATTATTTCGGAATTATATGGAATTGCATTATCTACTTTGTTTATTAGTATTATTTTGAATTGTTTAATGTACAAGTAAAATTTGATTAAAGGTATTGATTTTTTGTTTTGAGTATTTTTGAACTCTTAAATCATTTCTAATTGTTTCAATTTTTTTATTTGAGATTCAAATTCTTGATCTAAGCTTAGCATGTTGTTGTTATAGCGCAAATTGGTAGGAGATCTCCAATACCATTATTTGAAGATCTTAATAGCATGAGATCAAGGAAAATCTAGAAATTAATGCTATACATTTAAGAAGATGCCAAAGTTTTGCTCAATGGCCACAAATTTATGTCAAATTGCTCCAGATGATTGTGATATTGAGATTCTAAATGTATTTAAAATATTAAAAGAGGTAAAAAAAAATGTATTTTAAATATTAAAAGAAATAAAGTAGAAAACAGCAATGTTGAGGCTCAGATGCATCTTATTTGAAAACGTTTAATTCAGTCTGACAGACAAATAATTAGGGCAATCTCAATTTTTTTCTGTTTTTTAAATAATTCTAGCGAGGAGTCTTTAGATCTGAATATGAAAATATTACAATTTTTGATTAGTAGCATCTGAGTCAGTGCTATATGTGAACTTATTTATTACGATGGTTGTTAATAATAAAAAATCTTTTTAATCATTTAAAATATCTGTCCACTTTAAAATATTAGTGCAAACTATTTATGTGTAATACTATTTAAATTATCTGTCTGAGTGCATGTATCACCACAGATTTGCCAACATGTCATGGAAAATTTGCACTATTGATAAACTCCAGAGTGTCCGACATGTGAATGTACACTATAAAAAGTCTACATTAACCTAATTTAATTTAATGTTAATTAATAAAAAGTCCACATAACGTAGTCAACTCGGCACCTCCAAACTTTCAAACTGACGCCGACCCCTCGCTCTCCCACCCATCTCGCCGGTGTCGCCCACAACCGCCGCCGTCCGGTGACCCATCTGCCGCTCTTTCATCTGGCGACCAACGCATGCTGCCGCCGGCTCGGGCTAAGTCCCACTCCAGCTCCTCGCTCCACGACGCGGCTCGTCTCGCCGATGCTAGCCTCTTCATGTCCCCAATCCCCGGCGGCGGCGCCAAAGATGGAGCTTCACCGGAGGCGGCGCTCTTACTTATACTCGAAGCTTCCCACGACTGCATCGACGAGTCTTCCTCCGTTGACTCCCCCGCTGCACACCCCGTGCGCGGCCAGCTGAATAACGAGGATAAAGCCGTCCAACATCCAGCCACCGTTAGTTGATCTTCGTTCTCCGCCGCCACGGACGGCGGCGGAGGCGCCGGCAAAATGCTTCCGAAACAGGAGACCTTCGGCGAGCCAGGTTCGATGATCTGAAGCTGTTGCTTCCTCGCAGAGATATTTAGTTTGATCACGTGGTGTGGTTTTTGATTGCGACGGCGAGAAGAGTGAACCGCGTGAACTCTCGTCGTAGTTGATTTCAGATTTGTAGTAGGGCAAAATCTCTGAGACGAAGATGTTGAGGACGATGATCTTGAATTTGAAGAGGCTTTGGTGGAATCTTCCCGATGATAGTAACCGGCGGTGTTCCACAGTTCAACGCGAACGCGATAAGACTCCGCCGGTAAGTCGGGGTCTTCCGGCTTTTGCGGCGGAGGATGGTTGGCATCGTCGCTCTGGAGAAAAGAACGTAGCTCTGACCTTGGCATTTGCGTGAGAATTATCAAGATAGGAGACGAGAGGGAGGCACGGAGAGGATATAAAGGTGAGATTCGGTGAACGCAACGTTTTAAAACGGGTAACGTCAGTCGCTCCTCGAGTCTCTCCTTCCCTTGGTCGCTATGCTTGACGTCAAAGTGGGGACGAGAATGAACTGATTTCCTGTCGTCAATTTCGGGCAGGTCAAATCTCCTGGAAGACTTTAATGGTTCGTTGTCTGCAATGCTCCGAATTGGCGTAAGCAGAGACGCTTTGTTTCTTTTTTCTTCCAAATACACCCATATTTTCAGATGGTGACCTCTAAATTATTTGTTTTTGGGTAGTTGAATATCATTGAAAATTTTGGCAAATCGGCCCCCTTAATCTTTTTTTGGCAAATAGCACTCCCTCTTTAATTTTAAGTGAATCGCGCTCTCTTTGCACTGTGAAATGACCAAATTGTCCTCGACTTTTTTTTTTTTATTCCTGATTCTCTAAAATTGCTCACTGTTTGCTATCGCGTCGACCGTCTTCTCACTCACTGTTCGCTATCGCGTCACTACCGCGTCGACCATCTTCCCGCTTCTCTAAAACCGCTCACCCGCCCATCTTTCCTGCATTCTCCATTTCGTCTGACTATATAAATTAGCTCTTGATAATAAAATAATACGTTGATATAACAGTATGTATGTACTATCACATCAGTACGTTGTGCAATGTCTTATCAACATATATTTTATTTTTAGGAGCTGATCTGTACAGTTTCTAAAATAAAGTTGGCTGATATGACATTTGTCTTTTTTTTTTTTATACGTTTCTATTAAAGTCGATTTTTTGTCCTACATTTTAATTGAAAATAGAGTGGTATGATAAGTTTCTTCTAACTCATATTTACTGTAATTTAAATTCTTAATATATTATTTATAAGGAACAGACTATAGTCTACTTTTACTATCTAATCTTTCTAATTAATTGGACCAACACTAGTTGTAATGAATAATGTTGTTAAAGACGGTGAAATTAAACATGCTTCTACTCATCTGAAACGCTGATCAAATTTTGAGACTACTTGTATTGCACATATGCGATGAACAAATAATTTTAAATACTAATCTTAAATCACTTTTCTTATTAATATCAAATTATAAAATATTGAATATTTATGCACTCTATATAGCTATTCTTTATACGTGTTCTTATATCCTTGTATTATAAAAGGACAATGCTTGAGATCACGCACGCGTATAGAATTCATCACGGATGTACGTAAAAAATACATTTTTCACTGTGATGAATTCTGTATGTACGTGCATGATATTAAGCATTTTTTAATATAAAAATTCATGCCCTATATCTATTTTTGGTGAAAAAGTTGGATTGATATGAGATTACTCATCAACAATATTGTCTATTCTTTATATCTCTGAATTTTATTAATTTTTATTTCTCTTGACATAATAATCATCGAAAATTATTACATATACTTGACATACCGAAATTTTTTTAATATTTTGAATAAGTTCAACAGCTTTAGCCACAAGTGACTCTTATATATATATATATATATATATATATATATATATATATATATATTATATATTTATATATATATATATATATATATATATATATAGTTGTTTAAAATAATTGTTATATGAAAATGAATGGCTTAGTTGGATCTGGCCATAGATAGCTCGTGAGCTCAATATACAGTGCAATTTCTTATTATAATTACTTTTTAATCTGTGCTAATTTTTAAAAGTAAAATTTGAATACTCCGTATAGTTTGCATGATTAATACAGTTGAGAAATATAACAACTAAATATAACACATTATATAATTTATAAATAATATTACATAATTTTTATTCTAAATATATGGTAGTTAGTATCTAATTCTAAATAGAATAGTACGATATTTGAATATATCTATCAGAAATAAGGATAAAAACTTATAAGTGATTACAATGTATAAATACAAAAAACATCATTTTTTTTTTCTAATTATGTTAGATTGATCATATTTTTGTTTATTTTAACTTTTGGTAATTTTACTTAATTTTAATTAGAGTGTACAAAAAATGCACACATTTAGTAAGATTTTTTTTGTTCTAAGAAATAATTAAAATATAAAGAAATTAACATAAATAAATAAAAATAACATTCAATTTGTATAGGATAACTAAAAGCACTAATAATGTCATTATTCATTCAACCTTTTTATTAGCATCAGCTTCTGACGTTGGAACCATCTTCAGCCATTCTTATAATTGTTAAATCAGCAAAAACTAATAAATCTAGACATATTTTTGAAAAATATTGTGATAGGAGGATAAACTTTGTATCCTTTATAATTTTTATTCAATTTTAAAGGCTCTAAAGTCTTTATTATTTAAAATTTTTTGAAACCTCAAGATATTTATTTTTTTTTTTTTTAAAAAAAATTGAATGTAAAATTGCGAAACATCATCAAATTTAGTTTATATTTAAATATTTTAATTACATAGGTGATTTGGATTAATTTTACAAATTTTTGAAAAAAATAGGAACTTGCAAAACTTTTAGGAGCAAGACTTAATTTTTGAAAAAACCCCAATCTATTCGGGCTTTTTACGGTTCTATCTCATATTTTAAACTTTTGACATTTCAGTTCTTGAAAATACGTTTTCGTGCAACGTGACGTCACTGCGCATTTTCAGAGGTTGAAACCGATAAATTTTTAAAATATGAGGCTGATATAGCATTTTTCGTTGTAGTTATGCTTCCATGTTTGGGAGCTCTAAATTCTTTATTGTTTTTTTTTTTTTTTTGAAATTAGCATGAAATTTTTTTTTATACATAATCGATCCTATTCGAGCGACCGTCGTAACAGGTAAGCCTACGGATGGCATCAACTCCTGTTCTACCAATCGAGAGGATCCATCCTTACGGATAGGATAGACCACGGCGCTCGCCTCCAAAGGGACCTATTTTACTCCCCACGAGGTGCAGCAGAAAAAATTTTTCCGACACACGTCCGTAGGCATGGTGCCCGTGGGGATTCAAACCTGGGCAAGCGGTTCCTGAGTTGCCCACCCCACCGCTCGTCCCACAAGCGCGGGACATAAATTCTTTATTGTTTAAAAAATATATATAAGAGTCTCAAACATACTACACTTCTAAACAATTTAAATATAAAAATTATAAAATAATTAAGATTTTTCTTTATGTTTAAATTGTAATATATATATATATATAAACAATAGATAAAATCAGCCCAATATTTATATATATTTTATTGGACTGATTTATATTTTTTTTAAAAAATAAATTTATTTATAAAATTTTATATATCACAGATGCTAACACGGGTACGAAAATATAACAAGACAATTGCACAAAATATGGAAAAATAATTTATATTAAATATTTAAATTATTAAAAAAAATAATAATATCTACTAAAAGTAAATATAAGATAATACCTTATGTCCTTTAGACAAATTAAAACAAGGGCAAATTACTGTTCAGCCCCCTGTTTTCCGTTTTTGACTGTTCAGCCCCCCGAAACGCGTTTTTCCGCCGACGTGGCGGCGCGCGCGTGCCGCCACGTGGCGTTTCGGGGGCTGAATCGCGATACCCCAAAATTAGGAGGGCTGAACAATAGTTTTTTTTAAAACAACAAGATCCTAATTCCATCAACAAAATAAAAAATATATAATATTTAAGTTTATAACTATTTTATATTTATTACTATTTTATACACTAGTTTTATATAGTATTTTATTTTCTAAAATAAATAAATAAAAAGAGTTAAGAAAAATCCGGTTGCGCGTGTTGGATACAAATGTTTATTGCGTCCGATTTTTTTTTTTTCTTTTTCGGGACATTTTTTAGCGTGTTTCGATATATGCATTACTGTGCCTGTGATGTGTCCGTACATTATATAGGATAAAATTTTGATATTTTCGTACTTTATACAATTTCTCGCTACGCTCAATTCGTTATGCTGGCCAGATGTCGTACTCTGTCAACGGAAAAGTAAAAAAAAATGATTTTTCTTAAGCGCAATGTTGGTGCTACTAATAAAACTATAAAAAAATTTACTAAATTTTTTAATAAATTACAAAACTACCTACAGGAGACTCCTTCTATTAGAGCACCATAATCTAAAAACTATTTTTAGTTAATTTTTTTTTATCTATCTGCGGTAATGTTGGTGATAATTTTAGATGTACTAGTATTCTCTCTAGTTAAATAAAAACTATACGGAAGAAAAAAAAAAAGAGAAAACAAGGAAATTAAATTTTGACATGTCATCATTCTAGCTAACATGACTATATCACTTAAATTTTAACATATATTACTCTTATTAGACAGATCAAGATACTACTTAGATATATTAATTTTTGAAAATAAAAAATCTTTGAAAATTTCGAGCACTCATACAATTATATTTGTCTATTTTTTACTTTAAAATTTTCAAATAATTTTTGAATTTTTTTTTTTTAAAAAAGAACCGATTTCGTACTGAGAGATGATAACAAGCTGAAAGAGTAACTACTGAAAGATGACAAACATTTTTCATCAAAAAAAAAAGAAAAAAAAGATGACAAACATGCTGAAAGAGCCTTGAACACAAAGAAAACGATTTCCTGCCTACACAAGTAATATTCTTGCAGCACATCCATAATTTAATCAATCATAACATGATTTTTGTTTGTGACAAGGAACTAGTGAATTGGAATCGAAGGTACGCATAAAATATGTTTACGAGAAGCAACCCAAGTTGCTGCCCACCTTACAACTAGAGGTTTATCTATCGCCATGTGACACCACCCACTTGTATCACCCCCCACAGACGGCTCTTTTTTTGCTGCAATTTCATGTACTGGGTACCCACATTCCTAGAGTTATAAAAAGTCTAGATGACTAAGGTCTCTCCTTCTGACAAAAGAAAATTGTTGGTTGATGGGTTCGTTTGAGATAGAGACGATCAAGTGGAAATTGCATATCAGCTCCCATTTCTAAAGTTTGTATAAATCAGCCGTCAAAAACAAAAAAAAAATTTGACGTGGCAGCATATTTTCAGAGACTGATATGTATCAGTCTCTAAAAATAGGAGGCTGATACGTAATTTTTCTGACCATCAATGAGTTGCTGAATTGAAGAAATCCGTAGATAGAAAGCCTGCCTACCTACCCCCCACCCCGCACCCATATTCCACGGTGGATATGCCGCGTCACACTATTTTCGAGATCTGTGTTTGTACCTTTATACCTAGAAGAAAGTGGTCTCCTCTGCACAGCAGTTCTAGAAGCAGCAGGCATAATGTACCAGAATTTGGGTTCAATTTGGAGAGTTCTGCAAGTATTCTAGAACAGGGTCCCATTTGAGACGGATCGCCCGCTGTTTTAAGGGCACACCAAAATTCAAACCGTACATTACAAATATCTCCAGAATCTTTCCATTAGAAAACACGAGAAACATGATCATAAAATTGGTCATAAAGCTTAACAGAGGCGAAGTTAATAAAAATATTAAACTAAATTTTGACCAACAACTAATATTGATCCGAATTGAGTGTTAAAACGCGACCGAAGTATACCCCTCATAAAAAACAAAATAGAAATTTGAATCTAAATAAGTGTGAGATAGAAATGACTACTGTACCGCTATGTTATCAATCGAGATATAAAATAGTAACCAAATTCGACAATAACAAAAAAAAAAATTCTTGGCCGAGTTAAGTTGAGGGATGATATTCTATGTTTATGTCAACATGACACACGCCTGCTATCATGAGTATATTCTAAGTTTCTAACAGCTACAGGTACCATCTGAATCCGCACATTCCAAGAATCCTATATATAGATTTTTATATTAATTTTAAAATTCTATTTTTGCTTTTAAGAATAACAAAAATCCGAATTTATGAACTCGGGTCGGTTAGTACTTAAAATCTTGCTCCGAATCAACGGACTAAAAAAAAAAGGTTGAAGACCTGTAACTTAACCATATAGATCTTGATTAATAAAAAAAATTGCATTTCCACCTTTAAACTAAAACATTAATGTCCCCTTGTTTGAGATCTACTACATATATTGCTCTACGCACGTCTGCTCTACTATTAACCATATCTTTCTTCCAGCAGGAAGAACAAAATATTTCTTACGGTTTACGCCTAGTTTTTTGGGCTGTCTCCAATTCTCTTGCTAGGCTCATTGTTAACATCTCACATTTCATAATCAACACATTGATGGGCCATTACTAAAAAACTATGCACATGTAATGCATGTGCCGAAAATAACAATAATAACAAAATTAATTGAATATAATTAACATAGATAATATATTCTAAAGAGAAAAATTAATGGAACAGAAAATTAGTTGTCTTATTATCCATAACTTCGGTCTATCGACCCTTTAATTACTTCTAAGAAGAATATGAAATAATAAATTGGAGACAAATTTAGCACCACGGCGAGACAAAGAACATAAATAATAACTTCGAAGCAGAAGATATTGATTAAAAGATGTAAAGAGGGAGATGAGATAAAACAGATGAAGAGAGAGAGGGAGAGAGAGGGAGAGAGAGAAAGAAATGAGAATTAGATAAAAAATAAAAATTAATTATCAAATATCTTAATAATTAATAAATAATAAATAATAATAAAAGAAATATGCGAATTAATTCGAAATAGAATATAAATTTATATAACCACCATTAAATATATTAATATTAATTTGAAATAGTTTGAGAATATAAAATACTACCAAATTACATAGCTCACAGTCAAATCCTCTTGAAATTTGAAACTTATTGCACTCACCCCTTCAGGCTAGCATCTGGATGATGTCATATTCTTTTTTTTTTTTGCAGTTTCAAGATACAGAGCTTCAGGATGTACAAACTTATTTTTCAACATAATGTATTGCAAAACTTCATAAATTGTATTTCTCCACCACCTGTATTCCTCTAAGACTTAATCGAATCCAATGCCGATAAGAAAATAATAGAAAGCCCACTAAAAAATGTGTTCAGTAGATTTAGTAAGTCCCATATTAGACGTGAAATGAATAAAAATGAGCTTAAATGGAATAAGACTCCTAACTACTTGAGTTCACCTCTTTTCAAAACAGATGACCATGTGTTTGGGATGAGTTACCCAAAAAAGTTAGGCATCATGATTCCTTAAGACGAGATTAATGACAAATGGTATCAGAACAGTCGGTCCTCGAACATACCGGTTAAGTAGAAAGTGTTGTCCAGGAGAGGAATTAAGTAGAAGTAGTTAGAAAAAGGAACTAGACAGAGGTAATCAGAAGATGAACTAACTCACTAAGCAGTCCGTATCACAAAGCCTCCTTTAATTGTTATTGGAAGAAGATTGTAAACAAATAACTACATTTCCTATGCAAGTCAATAAAAGAAAATAAACTTTATGAAGCTTCCAACAATCGAGATTGCCAAGACATATTTCTTCAAGATAAAGGATGAGTCCATGACTTTGGTATCATAGATTCTGTGGTTTGTCTGTAAGGACATATCATTGCTATCATCTTTTAGAAAAATTTATCCAGGCATTACACAAAATGCTGTCATGAAATTGCTTCAAATTTAACAAAAATAAAACTAGTCATGTAAAGTGTATGGGCTCCAAATATCAAATTGTAGAGAAAGGTAGAAGTTAGAACATATTGGCAGTTTCCTCTATAATTAGTTAATTCCTTCATACATGCATCAAAACACAATTACAAAACTTTGAAGACGTAGAATTTCCGAATTTCCTCTCCCCAGTGATTACATCTACTCATATGAGCACCAATGTGTCAAAAGTGCAAGGTGCCCAAAAGCACAATTAGGATTTGGACCTAAACGCAAGGCGTAAGTTGAGGCGCACGCCCAACGAACGCAAGGCGCACGCTACGTAGAAATAGTAAATTAATATACATTGATGTCTGTTAGGTTGATTAAACACTTTTAATTGTTAAGTCGACATGGAACAAATCATTGCTGATGAATTAATGTAAATTCATAATACATTGGGCCCTGTAGTTAAGGACTCCGATGATCTCTTTTCCATTTTCTTTCATTTTTTTGGAGATGCAGCTAGTTTAGCATTTAAAAAGTGCGCTTGAACGTGAGCACAAAATGCATGTATTTTGAACGTGACCCCACCTTGATCCAAAACAAGCGCAAACTTTATTGGCAGACCTAGGAGCAAGACGAGGTGGAAATTTAACAACTATGACTGAGCACTCCTATGGAAGTGTGAGGTCACAGTTTGACTCCTGCTCCTCGCAATAAGCAAGAGAAATCGTAATGGTTGCACGCAATCAGACAGAGATTTCATATATGATATGTATTTTACTGTCTGGATGGGGGCTCGCTCCATATGCTGAGCTTATCCGTGTTAGAACTGTCCGATGTCGCTAAAGGAGTGGAGTTTCTCCTTGTCATCTTTAAAATAAAGACGTACAATTCTTTCAGATATACTAAACAATTCTGAACTGCATTTCCAATAAACTTGTACATTTCAAAATCAACACCAAGACATCGTAAAATCGACCCAAATTTCCTCGATTCGAATTTAAAATTTTAAATCAGGCAATACCAATTCAAATCAGAAATTACAATTAAATAAACGTATATCTTACCGACCTGATCCGAAACGGAACACGTCACTGCGGCTTAGACGACTGACCGCTGGATACAGGGTCTGTTACAGAGGCCTTCTCCTCGGCTTCGACGAGTTCGCGGAGGCGCTGTTGAAGAGCGCGAACCCGATCCTCGGTTCGGCGGAGCTTCCGCCACCGCCACGTTAGATACCCGCCGAGGCCGCCGTAGACAAGAATGTACGATGCCCAAACGTAAGGGTATTCCTCCGCGTGCTCGCGCAATCGTCGGTACTGCGCCGCCGCCCAGCCACCCGGTCTGCCGGAGGATTCTGGCGGAGTTTGTTGTGTACCGTAGGAGTCGCTGCCGTCTCCGCCGATATCTCCGCCGGTCATCGGATTCTGTATCGAGATGTAGATTCGCCACCGTCGGAGGAGAATATAATGGGGTTTTAGGGGTTTAAGCGTCGGTCTCAGGGTCAAAGACTGTTTTACCCTTCGAAGGGATGTTGGCTTTTCTTTTGAGAGTTCATAAGTTGTGCAAACCTCCCTTTAAAACCTTTATCCATAGTGCCGTTCAAGATCCCTTACCCGTGCTGTCGTTACGTATGCTCGAGCGTTGGGAATTACTATATACTTAAGTATATGAAATATCGATTTGCTCGTTTTATTAGTATATTTTGTAAAAAATTTTAAAATAAAAATTATAAATTTTGATAGAATTGTAATTTTAATATTATTATTTTAAAAAAAAAATACTTTTACTTAGATAGTTTGGCCTTCAAAGTTTAAGGAATTTGAAACAAATTTTAAAACTATTTTAGATTCATTTCAAATCTGTTACTTTTTAGAGTTTAAAAATATTTTTTAGAAAAAAAAATTTAATATAAGAGTTATAAATCTCATCAACCTACAACTTTAATATTAAAATTCTTTCTAAAACTATCTCTAAAAATAAGTTTGGTACGCTCATATGTACCGTAAAAGAATCGATTCACACGAATATAGACATGTGAGTTCATGTGAGGTAGCTCTAGAATATCCCTCCGTCAATCCTCCCCTGCCGCTCTCCGTCGCGGTGCGCTCCAGTGTGTGCACCACCTCCCTCATTGGCCTCGCAGCCGCTTCCTCCTCGCACAGCCTCACCACCTCCTTCACCGACCTCGTCACCGTGCGCTCCAGTGCTCATCTATCCAACCTCACCATTGGTGGTTTATCCTTTGAAGTTTTATCATGCACATGACCGACATCTGTCCAGTGGCATAAACTAGGGGTGTTCATATACCGGTCCGAACCGAAAAACCGGACCGGACCGGTGAGTTCGGTTCGGACTGGTACAGATCCGGTCCGGATCGCGGCCAGCTTTTCGGTCCTCAGTCCGGTCCAGGACCGGACCGAGGACCGAAACAGCAGCAATCGGCCCAATCCTAACACATTCTGGTCGAAGCCCAACCCAACCGCGGCTAACCCTAATCGCGAGCGATCGGAGATGGCGACACGGCGCGGCATCGGTCGCACGTTGGCGGCGCCGCGGCGGTCCTCTAGTCTATCTCTCTCGCAAGTCGCAACGCAACCTCGTCATAATCTGATCAACGCCTAATACTTGCTCGTCGCTGTCGTTGCCACCATTATCGCTAGTCGTTGTCGCCTCGTTATTCTTCCTTTTTTGTCGTGTCGTCGTTGCTCGTTAATCTGATCAAAGCTTCGTCGTCGACGATCGACGGTGGTAGCAAGGCGCCGACATCACCCGCTGATCTGAGCATGAGGTGGCGACCGCTGGCGGGCGAGAAGCTCACTACTCGGGAAGAAATCAGATGCAAAGTCCAGAGACTCGGATGAGAGCGCCAACTCGACGGACAGGTCCAAACCGGTCCGGTCCGGCGTTTCAGCCGTCCGATCCGAACCGGACCGGTCCGTGTCCGGTCTTCAGTCCTTCATTTGTGGCGGATTCAGTCTCCGGTCAAGACCGTCGGTTGAACAGCCCTAGCATAAGCATCATCTCTGTATTCTCTTACCTCAATATTTGCAAAAGGGGTAAAATTAAAATATTTCCGTAATCCTCTTCATGGGAACTAGTACACAGAGGCACCCTAGCCACCTTCCAACACCATGACAGAGATGAGTTCGATAAACTGATATTAGAGTTGGATACAAAAGTGATGGATGGGTATGTGAGAGGATGTCGAGTAGGGATATAAATAAGGTGCTAGCATTTTCGCAATTCAAAACTGGACCATCGTAGTTAAGAAATACCGATGCAGATATTGCATGCCCACTGAAAAGTAAAGTAAAAATCACCATGAATCACATAAAATTTAAACTACGAAATGTAACAGCTGAGGAACACTGAAAAAAATGTGGTGCAGCTCCATAGAAAACTACATATGGTTCTGATGTTATGACAGAAGAGGACCAACCATGTCCTGCAACAAAAGAAAAAATCTGTTTAGAGAAAATTTGGAAATATCGAGCAACAGCCTCCCTTGTATACATGGGGAAAAAAAAACAAGAATGCATAAATGAGCTTCAGCTTCTCCAGTCCACGACTAATTACTCAGATTTCTGCAAAAGAAATAGAAAGAGCTGTTTTACCAACACATGTAAATGAGTATTATCTAGCCAAGAAAATGAAACATAAATGGACCAGTGTCATAAAGGATCATAGAGAATTGAATTTTCATAAACTTCTAGCTTTTGTTTATTCATAAGTCTAATTCTAACATTTAAAGAGAACAATCAAAGAAATTGTTGGGCACAGCCCAGCTTATCCAGAAAAAAAAAGCATAAAAACATTATATCATGCAAATACTCTGGAGTCACAACAGTTGCAGATTAAGTCGACTGGACTAGAATCTCAAATCTAATTTCTCACAGCTTATTTCTCAACAATGAAGCAAGTTTCCTGACATGACTTCCATAAATAGCACTATTACTTTTGTGAATGTTAAAAATAACTGTAGATGAAAGAGGATACACCACGATTGACTTGCAGTGCCCGTGAATAGAGAGTCGATATCAACCATCTCAGTACAGAAAACGAATTTGCCCAAGCAGAATATGCCTAAAGCAGATCCTTACATTTGAAATAACAAAGTTCTTTATTATTATATAATCCCCTATAAGGATTAGCTGATGAATTTGAATTTTTACAATTCACGAAAGATAGAAGTGCATGTTTTTAAACTTGTAATGTTCACATGCAATTGTACTTTTGCTAGCACAGTAATGCATTCAAGAGCATAACATGTCCACCAATTTACATACGCATATAACGTACTTTAGCTAGCACAGTGTGTGCATTCCTTGTGCTTATGATCCTATACAAGTAGTATGTGTCTCTACGTGTCTCCCATAACAGTGCCACAACTTCACTCATCTCCATTTATTTAAATTTCCACTGGAATATGTTTACAGCCACACGCATGGACATATGCATAATATACACAAAAATATGTGTATTCATGAATAAACGAAACGTAATCGAAAGCATATATCACTATTGTTGAATGACATGCATTTAAAAATTAAAAAGGACTAGGTCATAAACCTGAATTCATACCTAAACATGTGAGCCATACCAGTGTACAAGACACTCCTATCAAATATAAACTTAATCTATGTAACTTCCTCTATTCATAAGACTGGTGAAGTTTGCCAAGCTTTGATAATCAATAATATTTGTCTTGTTCAAGTAAGCCATATACGAAGCTCTATCTAGAGTAACAATATCTTTCACTATGGAGAGCAACACAATGAATCTTAGAGTAATTTAAGGGAAGGAATAGAGGTAAAGAAAACAATCCCTTAACAAAAAGGCTGCATATACATACATGAGGAAGACAAAGGCAAGGAGCCTAGGTTGAAACTTGAGCTAATTTCTAAGCAGCTTCATTTATGTTAAGCTTATTTTTCTTTTTCTTTTGGGATGGGGTTAAGTATCACAACACATTTCAATGATTTTTCAACAATATTTAACTGGAGTTGCATTTGCTTTACAAATGATACCAAACTCATAGTTTCTCTGCTGTTTACCTCTGTCTTGTGAATGTGAACAGTTGCGCAATCTTGGGCATACTAATTGGTAGGACTGAGCATTCAGGTCAACCCGAATTGACCCGACCAACCCGAACTTACAAAAGCCGACCCGAACTAAATACAGACCGACCCAAATTTGTATTCAACCCAAACCGACCCGAACCGAACAAAATTAGGGTTGGTTCGGGTCGGGTTCGGGTTGACCCAAATTATCAAAAAAAAAATCCAACTCCTCCACTATAATAGAAGAACATTAAAAGTAATTTTAAGAATTAAGTTCGGGTTGACAATTGAAATCTAATAATTGCCAAAAAAAAAACAAAAGAAAATTAAACCCAAAAGATAAAATAAAAATTAGGCGAATATCATCAACTAAGAAGCCAAACTAGAATATCATAATTTTACTCATCTCATAACCTCACAGACAACTTACAAACAGTGAGAACAACAATACAAGAAGAAGAAAATATGTAAAGTTTATCTACTATTTTAAAATCCAAAATTGGATGAGAAGATCGATGACTCTTGGCGGGGATGGTACTCACGGACTCTCGGACGGCGTTGCGACTCGCGGGGCGGAGCGGGGAGCCAGGGACAAAGCGAGGCTATACGCAGGGGGGCGCCGGAGCAGCTGAGCTGGATCCCCAGAGCGGCCTAGAGGGGATAAATTTGGGGAGAGGGGAGAAGGAAATCGATTTAGGGTTTTGGGTGGGGAGGAGGGGTGGGGGTGGAGAAGGTATTTGGGGATGGAGAACGTACTCCGTGGGTGACTCAATGGGGGGAAGAAATTTGTTTGTTCAAATTTAACTTGGTTTTAGCTTACGAATTATAGCTTGTTAAAATTTCGGATAAAACCCGACCCGACCTGACCTGAATTTGCGAGACTCAATCCGAATTTCTTCAAAAGTCAACCCGATCCGAATCCGAACCAAAATTTAACATTTTTGGGTCGGATCGGGTCGGATTTTCGGGTCAACCCAAATTATGCTCAGCCCTACTAATTGGCTAATTGCTAGCTAGCACTCTTACAGATTGTCGTGAAAAAAAAAAATCACATAGCAGTCAGATTTTAGTTACTATATACACTCCAGATCACATTCGCATACACCAGATTTTAACACACACCATTTATAATGATATTTCAGGAATTGTGTATGGGTTAGATCGCATCTACATATATAAAATTAAACAGAGATTTTAAAATATCAAATTGCGTAATCCAAAGTGCCCTGCTGATAGGTTCTGAATGTGAACCCTCTTTTCAAATGAGTTGAACCTTTCAGGTCCTAAGTTCAATTTCATTTTGTGCAGGTGGATGGTAAGCTCTAAAGCCGGAAAGACAACATATTAGGGTGTTAGTGTTAAGCATCTTGAATCACTAGGAGTCTTAATCAGAAAATTGTCTTATTTGCATTTGACTAGGATTTTATCCTTACAATTGGTTTATGAGTTCTCTCCAAAATATACATAGAATATTTAGAAAGAGATGTAGTTTGAAACTAAGACTGTTTTTACTAGCTACAAAAATATATTGCTTTTCATAGTTAATAACTATGCAATGTGAATTTCGTTCATATTACAGGTTTATCAAGGTATCCAGCTCCCTCACGACAAGTCGAGGCAATTAGGGATATTGTACCCGTCCGTTAGTGGTGACAAGCTCCTGCCCAAGCTTGGGATTACAAAGAAAGCCCTAAGTCCCTACAACTAGTGAAAATCGTAAAACTGATTTGCCGCCTAACTTGGAGCTATGATAGCTTACCAATTGTCTTGTTTTGAGATGTTATCATATGCCTTAACAAATTAACTCCAGAAACTATGAATTCACAATATTTATGAACACAACGGAGATGCCAGATAAAAAAGGTCTCTTAATAGAACATAATTTACCAGATCCTATGTTAAAACAACATGATCTAATAACAAATGTTAGATCAGCAATGCTAGCCATTAAATCTGCCATTTATTTTTGAATATTAGCGTGATCAAAGGATTGACCGATACTTATAAAACATTAGTATTCAGCATACAATTACCTTTTGGGTTTTGTTCTTGTCCACCTCAGCCTTCTCCTTCTCAGCTTTCTGCTTCATCTTCTCCAACTTCTCCCTCTCCATTTTCTAATTCCAAATAAGCATTAAATACAAAAATGTTAGAACAACAACAGAAACGGATAATGAGATTAAAAGCCGGATGGTTGACCTGGATGTAAATGTTCTCAACGGCCTTCTCCTCCTCGTTGAGTGCGCGGCCTTTGCTGTCGCTTAAACAACGAGCGTTACGGCTCGCCGGCGCCGTCGATCGGCGAAAGAGGTGAGCCACTGCAGATCTCATCGCCATCTCTACACTCCGAGTGGTGGAAGTTCTTGCGCTCGCTGGACTCTGACGAGTCGGATTCCGAAACAGTGGGTTATCAAAATGGAGTGACCAGCTTTAGTTCCCCAAAAAACAAAGAAAAATAAAAATAATACAAATGAAGGGGTTAAAACAAATGAAAATATTGGTAATGGATCAAATTCAATACTTAAAAAATAGGAATTTTTTAATATTATTTTAAATTATTATTATAAATCTAATATTATTTATAAATTTTGAAAATAAATTTTGATCACCATCGTCCTTGCCTCCGTGCGATCACACGCTGATGCCATAGCTGCCGGCCCACTTTCTCTCTCTCTCTCTCTCTCTCTCTCTCTCTCTCTCGCACCCAATGTACCGCTACTGCGCCGCTCTTGCCCTAGCGAGCCCCTTCGCCATCCAGTCACGCCGCCGATGGTTCCGTCGTCTCCTCTAGCTATCCCTAGTTCGTCTCCTCCAGCTATCCCCAGTTTATCGTCGTTCAATGTCGTGCTGTCGTTTTCTCTATATCATCCTAGCATTGTCTTCACGTAAGTCTTGCGCCGCCTTTCACTGACTGCCTGCGTCTCACCCCTGGCGACAGCCGCTGTCGTCTTCCGCTCCAGCCGCTGCAGTCATCGTTCTTGCGGCTGTCCCACATTGTTCTTTTCGCCATATGCTGTAACTTCTTTTACATCTAAGGTGTTTGACGAAATACCTCAGAGAAGACTCGACGTTCCGTCGTCATCCGTGCTATAGCACACATGTTGACACCACATTTTGTCCGAAATATTTTTAAAATTATTAAAGTAACATAAGAAAAAAATAAAAGAATAATATGAATAATAAGACAAAGTTATATGGGAAATATAATTGTAATGATGGTCAAATTTTTGGAAATTATCATGGATAGGAAAGGTTAGGATATTGGAAAGATTTGATATTTTGGGGAAGCCTCAAACCTGCAACAACAGTAAAAATAATAATAATAATAATAATAATATAAAAAACAACAAAATATAAAATTAAAGAAGAAGAAAAGGATTATAAAAAGGAGGAGGAGGCAAAAAAAAAGGGAGAAGGAAGGAGAAACCAACCGGGAGAGAGATAGAGAGCATCCATCCGACCTACCACCTCCGCCCGGACGCCGACTGCCACCAGCTCGCCGACGTCACTGCACCGCCGCCTCCACGACCGCAAAAGGGTTTGTTATAGCATCTAATAAGGTATGCGTCACGAACGTTAATAATAACTTCCCAAAACTATCTCACTATCGTCTACTCGGGTCAGAGACTCCGAGGCGCCGCTGCCGCTTCGCCGGCGGCGAGCCGCGGCGGCGGAATAATATAAATCACTAAAAACCGAAATTGCACCCCCCACCTTAACTCTATATACACTAATCTAAATCAAATTTAGACAACACCAGTGAACTCAGCACGTTCGAAAACTCCAGAACATCCCCTGTAACGGCGAACGGCGCGGGTTGCCGGGACTCGCCGAAACGCGACCTAAACTTCGCGAGCTCCAAACTCACTAAAAGACGCTTCAAAATCGATTTTTGACATTACCAATGAGTCTGAAAGGTTCAAAAACCTTAAAATAGACCCCCCGGAACGCCGCTATCAGCGTCCAAACGGCCGCCGCCGGCAACCAGCCGCGAGCTCGCCACTCGCATAAGCGACGGTTGGCCGGTTACCGCGCGGGGTCGCACCCCGCGCACAGACCAAAGTCCAATCCGGGCGCGCGAGCGCGCCCGGTTGCGCGGGGCTTCTAAGCCCCGCGCTGGACCCAAAGGTCCGACCCGGACGCGACCTCGCCCGGGCGAGCCAATGCGGCTCGGGCTGGACCAGTTTGGTCCGGCCAAGCCCAATAAGGGCCCAAATCGCTTTTAAGTTCATTTTTAATTAAATTTTAAATGTTAAAAGTTTTGATAAATTAAATATAAAATCAAGAAATAAATTAGGTAGAGGATTGTCGATCCGGATAATTTATCGAGAGGATTCTTCCGTATAATATTTAAAATATAAATAATAATACAAGTATAAAGAAATTTAAATAAAAAATCGGGGAGAGGATTCTCGATCCGAACAATTTCTCGGGAGGATTCTCCCGTATAATATTTAAAAATATTAATAATACATATATAAAGAGTTTAAATAAATCGGGGAGAGAATTTTCAACTCGGATAATTTATCGGGAGGATTCTCTCGTATAATATTTAAAATATAAATAATATGTAATATATAAAAAGATGTTGAATAAATCGGGAAGAGAATTCTAGATCCGATTAATTTATCGGGAGGATTCTCCATATAAAATTTAAAATACAAATAATAATATACGTACAAATGAATTAAATAAACAAATCGGGAAGAGGATTCTCAACCGAATAATACCCTGGGAGGATTCTCGCGTAAATTATTAAATTAAATTATAAATAATAAATAATTACATAAAAGTTTATATTATATATAAATATAAATCGGAAGGAGGGTTCTCTATCCGATTTATCATTAGAGAGGATTCTCCCGTAAAATAATATAATAATAAATTTTAATTTCAACAAAAAAAAATATTAAATAAGAGAAGATGCTTCTCTATCCCGTTAATTCTCCCGCAAATTTTTAAATAATTAAATAATTAAATAAAATACATTTCACATATTAATATATAATATTAAATCGGGAAGAGACTTCTCTATCCCGTTAATTCTCCGGGAGGATTCTCCCTTAATTTATTAAAGTATAAATACAAACAATTAAATAAATAAATAAAATACATTTTACATATACATATAAAATATTAAATCGGAAAGAGACTTCTCTATCCAATTAACCCAGAGGGAGGATTCTCCCGTATAATATTTAAAATATTATAATAATTTAATTAGATAAATTAAAGTTAAATCGGGAGGATTCTCCCTCATAAGACTCAAATATAAATAATTAAAGAAATTAAAGAAATAATATAGCAAAATTTATAAATCGGAAAGAGACTTATCTATCCCGTTAATTCACTAGGACGATTTTCCTGCAATACACCAAATATTTAATCCGGGAGAGATTTATCTGTCCGACTAATATTACAGAAGGATTCTCCTACAACTGCTAAAATTATCCACTTGAACTAAACAAATTCTAAATTAAGCATAATAATTGATAAACAATATCATATTAACAATCAAAAGATAAGGCAACCAATTTAGGAAAGACGTTAGGTGCCTAACACCTTCCTAACTCGTAACCGATGGAAACGAACCTAAATCTCTAAAAGATCAGTAGGTTTCCTAGATTTCTAATAAATATCTAGGTGGCGACTCCTCTGTCACATACACCGCACGCGCGCAGCGCGACGAGTAGGCCGTCAACAACACCATCCGCTTGCTTAGGTTGTGATTAAGTCATATGTCCTTTAGTGACATCGATATTCCGTCATCGAGTCATATTCAGCTCTATTGCGTTGTTCCGTTGTCGCATTCAGCTTCGTTCCTCCGTGCTATCGTCATTTCATGTCTCAATATTCCATCTTTGAGTCATCCGATTTCGTCGAAAATCTCGCTTGCTTGTTCTTATTTTAATCCATAAACGTTCAAAGTTAAGGTGTAGGCACCTTAAGTTTGAGGGTGAGTGTTAAAATATATTTTGAGATTTGATTTATTTTTTAGTTTAGGATCTTTTCTATTTTATAGGTTTTCAATTTTAGTTAGGTCAACTCTATAAATTTTGGATGTAATAGATATTATGAGAGAATAAAGAAGTCCATTCTTTTTTTCTATTTCTAACATAATTTATAGGGAATGTTTGTGTATTTTTAATAGATTTGATAAAAAAAAAAATATGTATGTGTTATGTAATAATATGCTATCAATATATGTATATTCTACAAAATACATGAACAACACAAATAACAAATACTATTTTTGTTTACCAAATCTATTAAGAATACATACACATTCTCCATAAATTAAGTCTAAAATATAAAATTTATAACATTTATATAATATAAAAAAAAATACAAATAATATAAAATAGATAAATTAACAGTATTTTTTGTGTATCATCTAGAAGCTAGCTAGATTCCATGAATACTAGATTAGATTTGACAATCTTGACAAAATATTTGTAATTTGAGGAAAAAATTAGAAGAAATTTTGGTGGGATGGCGAAAGGGATGAGGACGAGAGGATGAACAAAAGAGGAAATGAGGGATGAGGTGGGCTCGCGCAGGGTTTAAATCCCAACGTGATCTCGTCCATTAAAAAAACGTATATGGATGTTGTTATTCAGAAGATGACATTTATTTTTGCCTTTCCAATTGGCGAGAATGTTGACATTCTAATTGTCAAGAGTGTCACAATAGTTTTACGTGGATGCGCGTTGGTATGGTAGTACTTGCTCGCCATTCTAAATGGCGAGCAAATTTTATTTCCAAAAAATTATTAAAAATGTTATCAAAATTTTATAATAATTATTTAAAATAATATTAAAAAATCAACAATAATATTTTGCTTGAATAGTAAGTGTAACAATAATACTTGGAAACTCGTCGAATATTTTATTTTTGTTGGGAAATCAAGACAAAACCTACAGAAGAATGTGAAACACAAAGACAATCAAGACAATGATTTACGTGAAAAATTCAAACTCGGAGAAAAACCACGAGGAGAGCACGAGAGTAATTCACTAAACAGAGAAGAGATTACAAGAATCACACACCTCCCACAATCTCATTCTCACCTTGACAATACAACAACCCTCAGTCTTTTTAAGAGTACAAGGACACCCGCCCATTTCGGCGTTACACGATCTCCAGTAGACTAAAAATCTAGCTTACAAACCGTCGTATTCGTATATCTTTAACAACACCAATAGATCTATTTATAGTTAAGACTCTTTAAAAAAAAATATTAATTAAAGAATTTCAAGATAATGTGCCTAACAAATTGGAAGAAATCGTTGCCAGTTTTGCAGCCGTTCCAAATTTGCCTCTGCCGATTCTGGAAAAGACATTCTATCTTCTAAACTTTTGGAAACCACAAAACAAGTATTTTTCCACCTTCCTTCAATGCACATCAAACACAACATTCCATCTTAATTCATTCGTTAATTAACACGATATTTACTAATTAGGTGGCAAAACAAGCCACACTAATTCCAACAATCTTCACCTTGAATTGATTTTGCCAATAGCAATTTCTCTTATCCACTTTCTCTCTCTCTAGGACCCGCAGAATTACTTTGAAAGATCACACTAGCTCGAATTACACCGAGTCCGCACTTCGAACAATCTGCATCCGCAGCACTACTTTTCAAAAGACCTCGCAAGACTATTTTGACAATACTTTTCGTATTCGTCGTCCTTTTACCATCTCGAACTTGTCTTTGCTTCACTGCATTTTCCGGAACTCCACCTACAATGGTAGTTCCGACCAACCTGTAAAGGTTCTTACCACACTTCTCTCCCATCATCAATAGTTTCGAGCCACGTGTCACTTTCAGAACTCCACCTCGGCTGAGAAGTTGCACCCACTGGAGTCAAGTGTACCTAGTGATATCAGATTCCTTCGCAACCTCGGCGCGTACCGCACACCATCCAACGTGCGAACCATTCCATCATGCATCCAGATCTTCACTTTTCCAATCTCGGTGATCTTACATGTGGTGCGCCATCACCTAACCGAGCAATTCCTCCTTTCTTAACCTTAAAGGAAGCAAACCACTCCTTTCTAGAATAAACATGAAACGAGCACCCTGAATGCAAATACCAATCAACATGAGAAGTGTTAATACCTTCTACGACTATGAGAAAATCTCCGTCACCACCAAGAGTTGAGTCGACTGCCATCAAAGAAGATTCTCCACCATTTTTAGTATGATTTGGACAATTTTTCTTTACATGACCTTCTTCCTTGCAATCCCAACATACGACCTTGGATTTGGACTTCTTCCCACCTCTATCTTGAGCTTTTCTTTTTCACGAACATATTCTGCCGCCGCTAGTGTAGAAGACTCTTCCTCGATGGTAGGTTTCTTCAAGATATCACTTGTCAAGAGTGCCGATGTCACCTCCTCCATCTTCAAAGTAGTCTTCCCGTAGTACATTGTGGACACCATATGATCGTAAGAGCTCGGGAGAGATGATAACAAGATCATCGCCTGTTCTTCGTCTTCAATAGTTTTACCTATTCTCAAGAGATCTTGCACAAGTTTATTGAAGGCATTCAAGTGAGTCATAAGAGATGTACCGTCCTTCATACGAAAACTGTATAACTGCCTCAAGAGAAAGAGCTTGTTGCATACACTTTTCGACATGTACAATTTCTCTAATTTTTCCCACATGTCCGAAGCTGTCTTTACTTTTGCAACATTGTTGATTACCTCATCCACCAAGTATAGGAGAATAGTACTTGAAGTTTTCAGATTGAGCTCATCCCACTTATCATTTTTCATTTCATCAAGCTTTCCCTCTTTTCTGATTGTCTTATGCAGCCCCTGGTGCACTAACAAGGCCATCATCTTCTTCTGCCATATTCCAAAGTTCTGTGAGCCATTGAACTTCTCCACATCGAACCTCGACATCTTGATCTCATTTGTCATAAGTTTAGCTCTGATACCAATTTGTTGAAAAATCAAGACAAAATCATAGAAGAATGTTAAACACAAAGACAATCAAGACAATGATTTACGCGAAAAATCCAAAATCGGAGAAAACCACGAGGAGAGCACGAGAGAAATTCACTAAACAGAAAAAATATTACAAGGATCACACACCTCCTACAATCTCAACTCACCTCGGCAATACAACAACTCTTAGTCTATTTAAGAGTACAAGGACACCCGACCCACTCCGACGTTACAAGATCTCCAGTAGACTAAAAATCTAGCCTACAAACCGTCGTCTTCGTATATCTCTTGAACAACCCTAATGTATCTATTTATAGTCAAATCTCCTTAAAAAAATATTAATTAAAAAATTTCAAGATACCAAATAATGTGCCTAACAAAATGGAAGAAATCGTTACCAGGTTTGCCGCCGTTCCAAATTTACCTTTACCGATTCTGGAAAAGATCTTCCATCTTCCAAGCTTTTGGAAACCACAAAACAAGTATTTTTCCACATTCCTTCAATGCACATCAAACACACCATTCCATCTTAATTCATTCTTTAATTAACATGAGATTTACTAATTATGTGGCAAAACAAGCCACACCAATTCTAACAATTTTGTCACCAATTTAATAAGGTAGCAGTGGTTGAGTAGGCCATCCAAAGAAGAAAAAAATTTATTGCGTCAGCTAAATTGTTGATGCTTAATTTGAACTTCTTGCAGTTAAATTGAACTCCTCGATACTTAATTTGAACTTATTGCCCCCCATTCATAGATATAGCGGTCTGAAGTGTGCTTCATAAA
This sequence comes from Xerophyta viscosa, assembly GCA_002076135.1. Taxonomy (NCBI): domain Eukaryota; kingdom Viridiplantae; phylum Streptophyta; class Magnoliopsida; order Pandanales; family Velloziaceae; genus Xerophyta; species Xerophyta viscosa. The sequence goes on from MJHO01000043.1 coordinate 1,278,399, forward strand.
ACACACGACGCATGTTCGAATTCTATGGGTGTCCTGAAATGAAATATAGACAATTTCATTAAATTTTCAGCTAGAATTGTTAATGTGGCGGCTGCAGGGCACCGTATTTCTCGTCTGACTCGAGGTGTGTATCAGACCGAAATTTTACTTCATGATCACGGTCCAGTTTAGTGCGGACTGATGGATCGTGGTTAAAAAATAATATATCTAGTAATATTAGATGTTGATGCATCGTAAAAATTTCACCTCCTTATATCAAAAAATAAAAATAAAAAAAGAAATTGTTGTTGCTCCATTTAATTCATCTCAACTACATTTGAACTTTCAATCCAGTTATGACCCACCCGAACTTGTCGAGCCGTGGGCAAAGCCACATATACCACTGTGGGCAATTGCCTTCACCCAAATCCTAATAAATCCTTCATACTTTCACATACTCATTAGTTTATGAAAGTCGTACTTGAAAATTTCATAAAATCGGGGTATAAGACTATAAAATATAAACCCATACTAGAGAATTAAACGTGACGGTCGGAAGTAGGGAACATGTGGTTGTGTAGGCATGTAGATATAAGTTGGTCCACATTTATTTATCCTTAGGCATGTGGTAAACTTTTTGCAAGTCTCTCATTTCCGGAACGTGTTGTATTTATCAATTCAATTCTTATCCTCGGACGGTTGACATATTACATAGTCCCTAAGACAAAAAAAAAAAAAAAAAAAAAAGCTGTTGTGTAAGTGCTTTCTAATATAGCATAAAATCACGATTGCAACGTGGCATAGAAATAATGGTTGAGTAGACTTAATGGTTGAGATATAAAGATATGTGAGTACCGAATACAGTGTTTACGCAATCTTGATTGAACATGAACTCTATAGATCTCGATGTAAATCTCGGTAGGTCTTAACAATATAAGTCACGTTTCGGATCAGATCCGTCGCGCTTCAGTTCGAATCTGAATGATTTTCGTAGCGGCAGATAGCAGTATTGGCAGACTCAGTATCTGTGAACGATATCAGTATCGGTTAACACCCAATATCGATGGACGATACAGACACCAGTATCGGCAGAAGACTTCGCTATCAGCTGAAGAACTCAATATTAGTAGTGTATATTACACATTAGCCAAGACGATCTCAGTTTAGGCTGATCTCAGTATCGGCTAACTTCGATATCATTGGCCTCAGTATTGGCTCAATTAAGCTGAAACGATTACAACAAAACGCTCGCAGATTTGATGGTACCTTATTCAATATCTGCTTTATAAGAAAAAGAATGATCAGAATGAAAGACCAACAAATATAACAAGTCTCCAAGATATAATATGCCTCACAAATAGAAATCTGTCTATTATATTTAGCATCTTTTAAACTTTTCTTGTATACATCTTTCAAAAAGGACATGTGTTGTCCATAAATAGGACGAATTACCTTATGTGAAAGGGATTCCCAACACGATAGAGAATTCTATAACTCTCTTCATCTTATTGCATACTTTGAGCCGGTGGCAACAAGAAAACCCGTGGTTTTACCTTATTTATTGAGAATTTTAAAGTAAAAATCTTGTGCCTTGTGCGTTGCTCGGTCTTACTCTTCTAAGCCAACCTCTATTTTCGAACACTTTATTGAAGGTCCGAGGTTTAACTGAATCACTTTCAATCTTTCATTTTTATTACAAGTCTTATATTTTCAGAACTAGCGTTACTCATCGTTTCAATTAGTATCTTTAGGATTGTGGACAAACTATATAGTTCTTAAGGCAAAAACCTACGGTGCAAACACTTAAACCGGGACTAAAGGTACAATAGACCAGACAAGCTCATAAGATTCTTAATCCATCTATCTACAATAATGTAAAACGGAGCTATATCCCTATTTTGCTGCCACGTGTCCATCCTAAAGCGGTGCTATGCCACGTGTCTATTCTAAAGCAACCATTCACCTCATGAAAGGATGCATATGTTCATGAAAGAATGCAACCATTCACCTCATGAAAGGATGCATATGTTCATGAAAGGAAGCAACTATTCACCTCTATATATAGCAGTTATTACTATTTCTTCGAAACGATTTACTCCCAATCCTAATAATTGTTAAGCTACAGTGATCGTTCGGTTGTCCAGGTATGTTATCAACATACCTATATTCAATTTTATGTATATCTTATATCTGATAAAATGTCTACTCCAACTTTTTTCTCTTATTAACTATTGAAATATCTCCGCGGCATATCTTGTTGAACTGTGATATGCATTTCTTCTAACGCCTTCTGCTAAAAAAAAAGTTCAAATGTCAACATCCAAAGTTGTTATCCCCATCAACTTCAAACACATTTTGTTGAAGATAACCAAGAAGATTGAATTACTAAAAAAACAACCTTCAGCTATGAGATGAAAGATGGTTTCTTCTTTGTGTGACATTTAAAACAAAGGAGAACGAAACATTGAACTTCTTCGGTGAAAAACGTTTCTCATTAAAAGAATCTGAACGTACAGCCTGTGAAGTAGCGATTGAGGCGTTATCGGTTGTTCACAAGATTACCATTAAAGATGTCAACTACTCGGAGATGTTAAAGAAAAAGGCTGCCTTTTTAAGTAAGGAAGTGTATGAGGAACTACTAGACAGATACAAGCAGATGGAGGATGAAGTTAATGCAATGTACTCACCTATCATCTATAAGGACTAGCAAAATGGGTGATCGAGGCAAAAATAATTACATGAACAAATATTGGCGCAAAAATCTTGATACCAAGAGTAATTATATCTCCAACAGAGACAAAGTAGCCTTTCCTATTAAGACGTAGACAATTCTTATAAAAATATGCTTTGCAATGATGATAAACAAAAGTCAAGGACAAACACTAAAAGAAGTGGGATTGAACCTATCAAAATTAGTTTTTTTTCATGGACAATTGTATGTTGCCATTTTACGGGTCAAATCACAAAAAAGATTGAAAATACTTATTGAGAATGACGACAATAGATTTCAAGAATATACAAAAAATATTGTGTACCATAAAGTTTTTCAAAATCTGCAAAAGAGTGTAGGAATTATTGATGATTGTGGATAAGATGAAGAACTGAAGAATTTGCAGCGACACAGTGGATATTACATCATACATCATCTACGGCATGAGGACCTACAAATATTTTTCTTTTAATGTAAATTGCAAATATGTAATCATCATTTATAAAATAAAATTTTTATTATAAGTTCAAATATTTAGCATTTCAACTACTTTAAATAAAGTTTATCACTATATTATAAAATAAAAAAATTATAATAAATTATTTAAAAATAAATAAAAATTCATACAAATAGTCCGTACATTGCACGGGTCTTATACTAGTTTATCCAAAAAGGAGTCCTAAGCTTATTATTCTTGCATTCCTTTTTTTTTCTCTAAAATTGATACTAATTCTTCATCTTAATAAAAGTCTATACTTAATTTTATGATTTCAAAATGAAAACCTATCGAACTACAACTTTTGTTATTAAGTGGTATGAGATTATTTTTCAAATTTACATGAAGCTATCTCGTTAGGATATGTTTGTTCATGATGAATTGTTATTAAGATAAGTAATATGAGATTGTTCAGTTATATTTACATGATTCTATTTTGTTATGATATGTCTGTTTATAATCAATTGTTGCACCCATTAAATATTGGGTCCTAACTCTGCCACTATATCCAGCCACCGCCACCTCAGCAACGGGTGATCAAGTGGGATACTTGGTGAGCCCATGGGCATTGTGGTAATCTTAGTGCAATAAAGTCCTCTACTGCATTTAAGTGGTCTTTTACTTTTTTTTTTTTTTTTCTTTTAAGAGATGACTAGGCATGAACTTTGTTTATCATAGTTGCAATACCTTCCTCACTAGAATAAGAGGAGCGGAGGATAGCTATAGCATATCAGATCGGGAAAGCAGAAACATTCCATTACTTGTTTGTTTTTTATTTTCAATTTCGTAGTTCTTTTCTAAGAGTTCATTCCTAGTTGTAACTGAAATTACTCTTAGTTCATTTAGATAATAAATTTGGGAGAATTTTCTTTGATTTTCCGACCAAAAATCTCATGGTCTCAAGGTGTTTGATCTAAGTACAGTCGCCGCCGATCATGATCCAGGACGGATCGTGACACGGCACTGCTCTTCGTTTTCATGAAATACCAAGACTGGGTATTCTCTGCTGTTTGATAGGTAGTAGCACTTGCCATTTCGAATCGGAAAAGAAACAGTCAAGACGGAGTACAGTGATATTGTCATCACATTTTATGGCAATTCATTCATTGCAGGTCACCAACTTTTAATCTTTCATTTGAAGAAACAGTTAGCTCATATGGAAGCTTTAAATCATTTTGAGCTTTGATTCTCATTGTTTCTTTAGTAGTGCCAACTAGGAAAATGGCGGCACTTGCTAATGACAAAGATAGACATATAGTTGCAGAGTTTGACCTAAACAAATTAAGTCTAAGAGGCACAGCTAGGGGGTCTTTCGAGATAGACGTGCTGATCGGGTGGCGGCAAAGGTGTTGTTTGAATTTGCTTCCCCTACACGCATGAATGAGGTTTTGTAACTTATTCAAATTGTACTTTTTAACCATCTTAAATTCAGTTTATCATTAGTGGTTTTCTTCAATTCAGTTGCAGACTTGGATTTAAGCAAATTAATCTAAGAGTCACCGCTGGGAGGTCGTTCGAGATCGACATCTGAATCTATACAAGGTACATTGTTGTTCGTGTCTCACTGCCCCTTCAGGTACAAGTGATGTAACTTATTGAGCGAATAGCGTGCTAAGTAATTTATTAAGTTTACAATAATTTAGTTTTACCATTAATCTCCTGTGTATCTTCTGGATTTTCTGTACTGGTTTAGACAAAGTCAAAAAACAACAACATCACAGGTAACTTAGTCTATTTATGGTGTCTAATACTACTTGCTCTAGATATATATTCCAAATAAGTGATGCTGCACTGACACTGATGTGCTTCCCTATCTATCTTCTTTTAATGTTTTGCTTGGACCAAATGGGATTCTTATGAATCTAATGTGAAAGTCTCGAATGCTGTCTGCCCCAGTAGGCAAGTGGGTCTGAGAGATGAAAGCTCAAATCCACATCATGATCCTGATAGGAGAACAATTGGGTAACTGTTTGTTGTGGAGCCTCTATCTTTATAGTTATTGCAGTGTAATAAGCCCATATATCCTCAGTTTTCTGCACATGCTCTCGTTTCGTTCATCCAAAAAGGTATTGATACAGTATGAATTCGGACTGGCACGTGGCAGTTAAACAGGATGTTGTTTAGATGAACGATCACTCGGTAATGGACCGAGGTCACATCTCAGTCGCAACAAAGCAATCGAAGAACCGAGGTCGTCTTCATTCAACAAACCTGCTGAGGCTTAGTCAGCAGAGTAACTGCCGCAATATTATGCAATGAACCCGCCGAGGCTTAGTCAGCTGATTAACCACCGCAAGATCATGAAGCGACGCAAGCCATAGACAGACCCTTTTGAGAATATGGAGTGCTGTGAGTTGTAATGAACATCAACATGCACAGAAAATGCAAGGTCAACGGGTTCTTCCTATAATTCTTACTAACTGCTTATTAACTTATCACGACCACAATGTGGACAGTCTTAAAGCAACATTTATAAGCTCCGTCTTGAGCACTGGTGCAAGGAATGATGAAACAATAATTCAAGAAGACTAAGAGCAAATTTCTTATAATCCACGCCGAGGTCATCTTTGACCTCGGTACAGAAAAAGTGTGAGGGAGAATTGTATTTTTGACCATGTTAGAATTTCTACCATTGGCAACCTGATTGTCCGTGGCCAACTCTGCACGATGTTCGCTTGAGTAGTTTTTTTTTTTAAAATCTCGTGTTCAGTGAGATTGCTTGAGTTACATTCTTAGCCTTTTTTTTTTGGTAAGTAATAATTTGTATTAACACAAGACAAAGTCACTACAACGCCACCCTTGGAGACCGAAATAAACAGGCTCCAAATGCTGCAAATACACTTAGAATATAAAGACTATAAAACTCAACATTCTTAGCCATTTTTGCCTTTGAACACTTATTGATAGAGGCTTGGCTCGATCAAGTATGAATCGTCAACGGTGGCATAGTGTACTACCTGATATTAGTTTGATCGTAAACGCCGTTCTTCTGCGCTGTTTGCTATTGTGTTTCTTATTTACAGTATAAATTTTACTGAGTCCCCAAATTTGCTTGCATGTAAACTTTTCTGGAACAAATTTACTGGAGCTCGCACAAATTTGTAACAAAAACTCTGCTTCAAATGAGCAATGTGTTGTTCAAAAATTAGCTATGTTATCCCCAAAGTGCTGTTGTTGTTGGGGTCAATTTTGGGTGCTCCAGAGTAAGTTTGACAACTTTCACTTTCATTTTTCATATCTTTGTGCTTTTATATAGTTGCATGGTTCTTAGATATCCAGAGTTGATTTTGTTGATGGGCGAAGTATGTTCATTTTTTTTTTTTTTTTTTTTTTTTTTTTTTTTTTTTGAGATTATCATGAAAAATTGAATATGTAACCGGCCTATTTTTTGTGCAAATCTCGTAATCGATAAATTTAAAGACGACACTGATTTATATTAAATAACCAAAGATTTTTTAATCTAGACATGCTCGAATGTCTGTATTTATCTTCCATAAAGTATATATGAAATAAATTTTTTATATTCTTACGGATGATGTTTCTGAAATTTGAACTGAGGTTGATTATGTGAAGGTGGAAGTTGCAGCGCAGTTTGTGTAGTAGTTGTCCTTTGGTCTCTGCTTTCCGCAGGGGGTACTCAGCGGGAATCTTTTTGTAGTTAGTTTCAAAGATCTTTTGTAGTTAGTTTTAAAAATAATTTTAAAAAAAAAAAAATTTAAAGAGCTTATAATTGGGCGCGTTTTTTGCCAGCTCCCTATCGGCCTGTTTGGATAAGCGGAAATAGGGAGGAAAGAATGGGGAAGGAAAGAAAGGCGTGGGAAAAAAAAAATTTCCGCTGTTTGGTTACACGAGGAAAGTTGATGGGAAAGGAAATAGGGTGGAAAACAATCAATGGGGCCCACAAAAAATTGTTCTCTCCAAATCGGGAGGGAAAGGATGAGAAAATTCAGAGCGCTGCTGCACACACACAGGGAGAGAGAGAGACACTTTTCAATGGCAAGCAACCGTAAATACTTCCAAAAGAGAGGGTTATTTATTTTTTATTAGATTTTCTTTTCCCTCTTTATCCAAACATCAAGGAAGGAAAAGAATTCTATCCCATTTTTCCTCCTTCATTTTCATTCCTTCCTATTTCTTTCCCTCTACTTTTCTTCCCTTCATTCCAAACAAAGCCTATAAGGGCAAAGGTCTTCCAATCAACCCCTATGAAATACCAAATTCACTTTTAACTCCTCATTGTTTAACGTGTCACATCATTTTAACCACTGTATTAATATTTTTTTTAAAAAAAATTCAACATTAAAAGTTGTACGTTTTGATAAGATTTACAATTTTTATGTTCAAAATTTTTTCAAAAAATATTTCTAATTAGATGTTTTGGAACTTTAAAATTTTAGCAGGTTAACGGGCCAGATCAATAATTCGTTAACACTTCGTTGAAACAAAATATCTACTTAGAATTATTTTTTTTTAGAAAACATTGAACATAAATATTGTAATCTCGTCAAAATCTAAACTTTGATGTTAAATTTTTTCAATAAATACTAATATAATGGTCAATAAAATGACACGAAAAATGAGAAAGAGGCTAAAAAAGAAATAAGTAAACTAGGAAGCTGACCGCGACAAGGTTTGAAAAGGGAGGGCTGTCTGAGATTTATTTCTTATAATTTTTATGTTAAAATTTTTTTACAAAAATATATTTTAAACTAATATTTTAGACTTTTAAAATTAATTAATTTAAAGCAAAATTTAAAACTTATTAAATTTTGAAAATCTAAAATATCTAGTTAAAAATATTTTTAAAATTTTTAACATAAAATTTAAAGACCTAAAAAATATATAACCTTTCTATAAAAATTTTAACAAAAATATTTTTATTTTTTAATTATAGAAATGGTAGGATTTTCTTTTTTTTTCCTGGGGGGGGGGGGTGACAGAAGGTGGAATGGGCGGGGAAATACTATTATTTTTCTTTTTAAAAATGCTGAAAAAACACAATTTTTCAGAATGACTGGTCGGATTTTACGTTGCAATTTTTATCAGACACCGTTTCACAATTTCACCAGAACCGTTTGGGAAAACTTGCTGATTAATAACTCTGTTTTCTGGCCCTTGTGACAGTTGATTATCCTTATTTTTACAAACCACTCTCCCTGGTCCCGTCTTATTCTCTCCTTCTCGCCCCTTCTCCAACGTCGTCACATCCCACCTATCTCTCTCTGCTCATGTTGACACGTGTCCTCTAAAATCACCATCGATCTCGTCTTCACCATCATGACGTTCACCATCTCCGCCATCTTCTTCTGGTGCATCTCCACCATCTTCGACTGGCGCATCTTCGTTGGGATGAACAAGATGGAGCTTTAGTCTTCCATCTTCTCTGCTGGCATGCATGAACTCCATTGCCGGAGCTCCTACTTCTTTCAGAACAAACCTACCTGCTTCTTTATACGATCTCAAGGTCCCGCTCTGGCGTATCGACGTGATCGGCGGCGGAAACTTCGAATTTTTCTTGGGATCGGTACGTCTCCGATTAGTGACTTTGTAATTCTTCGGCACGGATTTCCACCTGCACAGCGTACCTTCGTGATTATTCTTATTATTGTTATCGAGGAGATCGTCATCGACGGCAGCGGAGCTCTCGAATCCGAGACCTTCGGTGCAGAGCTGGAGCTTCTCAGAGAATCCCCCCGGCGGGGGATCCAGCGATAGGCACCTCTGCAAAGACATTTTCTGCGGCGGAGGAGGCAGGGGAGGAGGAGAGGGTTCGGAGTTGTTGTTGTCGTGGAAGTGGAGTTCGCCGAAGAGGTCGGTGAAGGAGGCGGCGTCGACGGATTTGAGAGATTGAATCTGGCTCCACGAAGAGAGAGGGTCCTCCGACGGCGGAGATTCAAAGATCTGGCGCAGACTTCCGCACGTCGCCATTGATCTGCTGTCTAACCTATCCCGATGAATGGGGAGAACGGGAGAGAATTGGGGATGGAGAGGAATCGAATGCGTGTTGTGTTGCATGGCTACTGGGCGCACTTAAATAATAATATGAAGTTAATGGTGAAACTGATGGCGTCAGCTGTAGGTTCCTAAGTTATCGGAGCTGGGAGCCAGCCGCTGACTGGGATAGCCTGGTTAGCTGCTGTAACCTGGCCCTCTGCGAATCTGAAACGTTTATCCAACATTTGGCAAGAACCGGTAAGCGTGTCCCTTTTTTTAACTTCTTATGAGAACATCTTCTCCAGCAAGATTCAAACTAGAGATAAAAATGAATGGGATAATTACGTATCAGCCTCTCTATTTTTGGAATGTATAAATCAGTCTCTAAAATTATATTTTTGGGATGCTGATTTGTTTAAAAAAAAAACAAAACAACCTCCGAAAACGCGTTTCCGAGAACTGATTTGTACAAACTTGAAAAACGGAAGACTGATACGCAAAACTCCCAAAATGAATTGCTGCTTACGAATAGTTCGAACTCAAATTTATTTAAATGCAGCATGAGTTTGAGCATTACAAAACTCAAGTTGAATTTGAGCACTGATCTAAACTCAAATAATTAAACGAGCCGAGATTAAGTATTGAGTTACTATGCTCGTTAGGCTTACGGCCTAAACGAACTTTTATTTTGTCCAAATATATTTTGCAATACAATTTTAAGTGAGTTCGAATTCGAGTTCGACTTAAACTTGATTTAATTCATACAACCGAATCGAGTTCGGCTCGACTTGACTTAAGTTTGGCTCAGTTGATACAATCGAGCCGATCGCGAATCGTGTTTGAGCTTGAATTTTTTTGAGTAGAATTCGAGCTTAGTTTCTAAAACTCATCGAGCTCGAGCTCGAACTAAACCAATCGAACCGAATTTGGACATAGTATTACTCGACTCGAATTCGGCTCATTTTCACCTAGTTCATACTATCCTTCAAAAACTATTTAAATATATATAAATGACTTTAATATAATTTCAAAATTTGATATCTAAATTTAAATATTTTGAAGTAGGTAGAAATTGTCTTTAATACGTCAAGATGCTGCCAAACACACCAACTCATCGTGTGGTACATAATCCAAATATTTTTTAGTACATCAAAAGTCGGATCTAAGCTGCCACGACGGTGATAAATACCTCACTCGGTGGCGGGAGCGAAAGCCTGAGACGATGCAACGAGGGAATGAGGAAACAACATAAACCATGAATCCATGAAAACGGTAGGAAAAGAAGTATTTATAATAAAAGAAGTGGTATATCGTCTAATTAGTAATTAGGGTAAAGATATTATAGTAATTAGATATTTATAATCTTGTAGATGATGGTAGCATGTTGGGTGGATGGCTTGCATTTTGCCATCATCTAGCTTTTTATTATTCATCTTCTAAAAACGACCTAATGATGTACTTTATCAAACATAGATTACACTTAAAATTAGATTATTCTCTAATCTATAATCTAAAAGCTACCTAAAAATTTCGAACCAAACACACCCATAATGTTTCGACCTAAATAAATAAAGAAATTAGCATCACTTTATGCTAATTTGAATCCATATCAAATTTCGCACTAGCAAACACTTTACTTTTTTCAAGGAGCACATTCATGCAGAGCCACCCTCGACTTCCGGCAAAATTGTCCCAATAAGTGAGATAATTGTTCATGGCTGCGGTGATCTTTGTTAACGCTTCAGTTGTTCATTAAATTGTGTTTTTTTTTGGTGTTCCATTGTATATTATGTATGTTCATAGCTTTTCTGTATGTAATTGTACTCGTGCTTAATATTTTACATTTTTGTGTTACTCAGAAGTTGAGGATTCTAAAAAAATAATCTTTTGTACTCTGTCTAATCTAATTTTGCTATGCGGATTGTTGTAAGGATCTTTGTTTATGAGACCTCTCTGACTTGGTGGTTAATTTATTGGATAGAAGGTTCATACCTCAAAACATTTCCCAAAAATTTTATAGCTCATTTCTATGGCGTAGCTCACTTCTTTTTCTTTTTTTTTTCGATAATAAGGCGTAGTTCACTTCTGCTCACAAGTTTTGTGGAGTAATTATTGGAGGTCTAAGCACGCCCAGAAATAGAAAGCATTTTGTATTTTGTATTTTTTTTAAAATTATTTTCAACTCAGACTCTCATTTTCCTTCTATTAGATAATTGAATAATAATAATAAAATGTATTTTTATAATAATTTTGACACTGAAAAAATTGAGGCTGATATGGACATATCGTCAGTTGATTTTTATTTTTATTGTTTACTAAATATCTTGAAAAGAATAATTTCTTATGTGATTTTTGGAGAAGGAAAAGTGATTCATTTTAAAATATTAAAAAATACAAATAATTTTTTATAAAGTATTTTGCTAAATGTTTGACAGATGGGGCATTGTCTATATTTGATTTTTTCAGAATTGAATCGATACTTAAGAATATTATTTTTCTAATAAAAAAATATATTTATAAAAATTAGGCAATTTGTTAAAGAGTGTTCGTAAGATCACTAGTTAAAGAGTCTTCATAATTTGATTTGACTTTTTAGTTTTCCTTTGCAATATAAAATAACGAAAATGTCATCCTCCTTTTTTTTAAAAAATGTAACCTTTTAGAACTCATTCAAAAATACTTTTTTTTTTCTGATAATTACTAAATTAAGTATATATATATATATATGAAAAAAAAAAGAGTTTGATTGTTTCTACATTTTCTGTATTGAAGGATTTTTTTTTTGTAAAATCTAAATAGGTGTTTAAGTTTTTGAATTTTTACTAGTTATAAAATTTGAAAATCTCCAACATAAGTTAGGAATATTTTTTGAAAATTTTTTTGAATACAAATATTGTAGATCATACAAAAATTTAACTTATATATATATATTTATTGGGAGTGATTTTATAAATTATTTGAATAAGATTATTTTTATCATTTCAAACAGCTAAGAGAACTAAAGTACTAAAATTAATTAGGAAGTGACATTTTTAGGCAAAATATATTTTAGTGGGCACTCTTTAACAAATTATCCTAAAAAATTCATCTCAAAAAATTTTTAAAAAATGGGGAAAGGAGCTTCGAGCTCTGCTGAGATAGCTGAAAGAAAAAACTCCATGCGAGCTGTGCCCCTCGCCGGAGCTCTAGAGACCCTTGCTGGATTTTGTCGGAGTTTGGTGAGGGGTCGCCGTAGAACTTCATATTAGCCAGAATTAGTCCTCAGTATCTTATAGCACAAATTTATAATCTTCTGAACAGCAAAAATATCAGTTCACATCCTGGTAAACATCGATAGACAAGCTTACATATTAATGCATTTATTTAGTTCATCTTGTACATATCCACATGTAATTCAATCTTATCATCATACAATAAAGTCTCTCGTTTAACTTTCGAATCGGACCTGCTATTCAAAATGGCATATGCCAAAGTTCATTCCCCAGCAGAATTTAGGCCCCATTATGCATTTGCACTATATATATATATATATATATATATATATATATATATATATATATATATATATATATATATTAGACCTGCTTTTCGAACTGTTTTTTTTTTTAACTAAAACATAGTTTTCATCCAAAGGATGTAATTTAAACCTAGGATTACAGGTCCTTACTTCCTTCAATCAGCAACTTCCTCGAGTGCTCTTCGAGTTCCTCCATTTGCTTCCTGGAGTGGAGAGGAGATGGATACAGAATAGCACACTCCAACTCGCCGTCTCTAATAGTCTCGAAAATTCCTATGGAGGCTCCCACGCCATGAACAGAAGCACAACCGATGAAGTCCTCCACCCCAAGCTGACGGTGCAATTCCGACGACTCGTATATGACGGGGTCTTCAAACACGGAGATGATCCCAGTCCTCATGGATGAAGATGGGGTCATCTGGGGATTGTCAATCGCCTTACACATCAGGAAGTTGAGATCGTTTATGTCTGTGAGGTGCTTCTTGCTCTTCTTAGCATTAGTAAGTGCGTCGTCGCATCTTCGTGCCAATTCCCATAGGTCCTCACCGCCTTGTAAGGTGTGCATATTCAAAACTGCTGAGTGGTAAAACCCTGCATAATATAAATAAATATACTTTAAGTAGAACTAAATCTTATGATCAACCTTGCTTCCAATTTCTCATATCAGGAATTTTTATATAAGCTTATCTTTCGCTAATCGCTAATACGATCATAATGTAGTAAGTTGTTGTTTAAAAACCCATATGAAAGGTATATTTCCAAGGAGACTCGACTGATTGTCAGTAAAGCTATATTCAATAATTCAATAAAGTTGACTATACTCCTATAAATTTGTCAAAAATATCGAAATTTGTGTTATGACCAATTGCTTCTAAATATGTTGACAAAAACATCGAAGATTAGACACTGTGAACTAATAATAAATCAACTCAATATTTCTAAACAACAAACAAACTAACAGAGCGATTAAGTTAGAGAGTCAATCAAAAAAAAAAAAAAAAAAAAAAAAAGATCTTACCAACATGTCGTTCTTCAAGGACTGGCTGAAGATTCTTCCTGCAATCAACAAGGGTGACCACTGAGTAGGTTGCCTTTTGATTATTTTCGAAACTGTTGGATGAATGTGCAGCGATGAGCATTGCAGCTGATAAGACAGCAAACAGCTTAATTTCCTTCTTCTCACATGCCTGCATTTACTCCGGGATCTTAACTAGTTAGACATATCGCATATTATAACATTTAAATTAGATCAACTACCGGAAACAAGCTCAGTTTAGAAGGGATGTGAGATGGTGCACTGCTACACTTGAATCATTAGGGAGATACTACAGCATGTTTTTTTTTAGATTTTAAAGACTTGGAAGCAATTATGATGAACAATTAAGGAGTTAATAGGAAATTCACTCCATACTGCTCGTAGAAGAGTGTATATTTATAGGGATAGAATCAATATCCCTTCCGAGGGGCCAACGGCCCGTCACTTCAATGCAATACTTGTTACGAGTAATTTATAGAGCGCACTGTGCAGATAACTTATCTGCGGCGCACCATTTTTTAAGAAAAACAAAAATTTTACATAAAAAGTTGTAGATTTTGATAAATTTATAATTTTCATGTTAAATTTTTTTTTTTTTCAAAAAGTACTTTTAAATAGGTGTTAGGAAATCCAAAAATTAACGGGTATTAGAAATAATTTTAAAATCTGCTTCAAATCTGTTAATTTTTGGACTTCCAAAACACCTATTTGGAAGCATTTTTAAAAAAAAAATTCTTTAACACGAAAGTAATAGATCTCATCCAAATTGTAACTTTTATGTTAAATTTTTTTTTTCAAAAATACTCATAAATTTATTTATTTATTTTTTTAAAATGCACGCCATGCATATAAGTTATTTTCCGCAGCACGCTCTATAAAATTACTCGCTTGTTACATGTAAATAACTCGATTAACAATTATTTTGGGTAAAAAACAGAAACGGCAATTGCTACACTAAACTCAAATATGGGGATAATTTCATTTTTACCAGCCAAGCTTCAAAAGCCACAAAATGTTCACATACGTCAGTATTCACTTTACCTTTTTATGTCATTGCACGGTCTTTTATGTCATTTCGGGTTTTTACTTCCTTAAATTACAACTTATATGGTAAGTAATCATGTGAGACGCTACGGTGGATGACTTTTAGTAACAAAAAGTTTGATATTTGAGATATTTTAAAACTCAGTAACTAGAAGGATGTGAAATCCTAATGACAGTTTTTTTATTTTGCAACTTTATCACTAAAATAAATAAACTCCAAAAAATAAGTGACTGCGGGTGCCAACTAAGATAAAGGGCGGACCCAGCGGCGTGAAGCCACTCCTGCTGCCGTGAGGTATAGGCGTGATTTTTACCAGATTCCGAAGGGGAGGTGTACATACATACGCCATAACGTGTTTCTAACTAGGACACATGAAGACCCACATTGGTTTTGAACCTCCGCGGTGGTGCTGAATGGGGAGAACCCCAACAGGTGCGCCAGCGCTAAGCTTTATCGCTAAAAAGAAACAAGAAAAGCAATCTATCTCACTGAAGAAAGATGTAGAATATAAGAGTGCAGAAACACATCACTATCACAATTACCACTAAGCTATTATTCTTTGGATTTTGTGGCCTAAGTTTATTTGCAATTTTGCACGAATAACAACGTTTGAGAGCATTAATTTCTTGAGAAATTTCGATAATATTCCTGGGGCCCCAACCGGAGCTACAATTCCATGTTGCGTCCTAAGTTGTACAGTTTACACTTAAGAAGCAATAATAAATGAGAATGTTAATTAAACACAACCAATCATGGGCACTGAAGAAGACGCATAAAATTAGGTTCAGAATAGGCTCATGTCTGTACAATATTTAATTCTATGAAAATGCTATACAACCACCGACTTATTTAAATTCGTAATATTGAAAGCTATATGACAAAATTATGATTTAGTCATCTAAGCTTTACTAAAATATATCGATATAATCTTGAACTTTAAAAGTTCTTGATGTCCCTGACCAATGAAAAAAATATCCGTGATAAGCTTATTGTCAATTTTTTTGTCTGCATCCTTCAATTTATTAACGTGGTAATTTTGTAATATGACATAATTGTTTTTAATTATGTTTAATCATTTTTAATTTTTTTTAAGGACAAATTTGTCCTTTTAACTCTATTAGTTTAGAGCATTTGCATTTTATGTGGGTACTAAAAAATATCTATGGATATTTTTTTAAAAAAAAATTAAAATTAAAATTGTAAATCTTTATTTTCAATTTGTTTTTAAATATTTAAAAATAGTATGAAAATCCGTTAAGATTTAGCGCATCAAACACCTATTTAGAAAAATTTTTAAAAAGTTTAAGCATTAAATTTGTATGTCTCATTAAAATTGAAAATTTTTTCGAAAACATATCTCTAAATATTTTTCTCATAAAAGGCGCATTTCTCCTTATAAAGTTTAAAAATAAAAAATAAAAATGACAAAAGAACAATTAAAAAAAAATACCATGTCAACAAATATAATGACACATAAACTGTAAGATTATCGCGGATCTTTTTTCGTAATAATAGATATTTGGGACTAGGGCTGAGCATTACCCGAACCTACCCGAAAAACCGAACCGAACCGATCCGAACAAAGTCAAAATTTCGGGTTCGGTTCGGGTCGGGTTCGGTTCGGGTCGGCATTTTAATAGTTCGGGTCTATATAATTCGGTTCGTGTTCGGTAATCGAATTTCGGGTCGGTTCGGGTTGGACCCGAATTATCCTAGCGAATCATATTTTAATTAGTTTCGTTAGTTTTATGTGCTAATTTTTTCTTTTTAAACAAAATATTCATATTATAACTATTCGGGTCGACCCGAACCGACCCGAATCCGAATTGGTAGTAAATAAAATTAACTTTTACTATTATTCGGGTCAACCCGAACCAACCCGAACTAACCCGAATTTTAGTTGGTTCGGGTCGGTTCGGGTTGAAACGAAATTCGGGTCGGTTCGGGTCCGAATGTATTCGGTTCGAGTCAGCCTTAAAATTTCGGTTCGGATCGGCGGGTTGACCCGAATGCTCAGCCCTATTTGGGACACTCTTGAAAGTTAAGAATTATATCGGCCTATTATAGCAAAATTTAGAGAACAAAACCGTATTTTTGCCATCACCTTTCATGTTATCCAAGTGTAGGTTACATAGAGGACTTCAATCAAACAGCTTTTAGCGAAAACATTGATCAGCAGTATTCTTACATCTCAGAATATCCATATTACCACAAATTCTCATAACATTAATCATTTTTGTAACTATAATCAGACAACATAAACGTTTTTTTTCCCTAGAAACAGGGTAAAAACTGTGTAATGACTTGTGTGTTATAGCAGAATGCTTATAATTATCAACAACTAAATCATTCAATTATATCAATCAATAGCATAATGAAACAATGATAAATCAAGGAAAGAAAACAAAATATTTTGGAGAACATAATAATTAGGTAAAATAAAAATATAAAACAGGTAGAACTTCGAAGACTTACCTCAAGTAGCTTGCGCGTGAGATCGCGATCGAGAATTAACCGCAGGCATTCCGTTGCAACCGGCGGTCCGGGTACCTCAAAGCGTAACGGCGTCGAACGGAGTCCGTTAACCGTATATCCCATTAAATCTTTGCCACGTGCCCAGAACGGCTTCCAAGTGTCCTGCTTCGATATCAGGTCCTCTATTGGGGACCACACCCCGTCCTGCCCTTCGCAGATCCCCTCAGCATCCTCCTTATTTACAAGAATAGCCATAAGATCCTTAAGCACATGTGCCGACGCCGTCCGATCGCATATCACCGTGTGGATTCTTAACGTCACCGCGTACTTCCCTCCGTCGACCGCATGCGACGAGGCGAAGAAGACGGGTTTCGGGTCCGGACCCGCTTCGGCCCAGGGGTTATCGTTGAGCGCTAGCTCGAGCGCCGCATGGAGGTCGGAAACGGGGGTTTCGGAAACGGTGAGTGAAACGGGTGAAACAGTGGAGGAGACGGAGATCTCCGGCTGGCCGTTGTCCGGCGGGCACCGGAGTTTAGCGCCGAGGACGGGGTGGAAATTTTGGAGTTTCGTGAGGGCATTTTGGAGATTTTGCGTAGGGATGGGGCGGGAGAAGAGGACCGCGAGAACAGTAGTGCCGGTGCCACCGACGGCGGCGCGACACCAGCTGTACTCTGTCCCACCGGCGACGCGGGTCTTCTCGCCGGCGTTGGTTGAGTCCATGAAGGAGTTGTAGTGGTTTTGTTTGTAGGAGCGGGAGAGAGAGATATAGAAGAGGAGAGAGAGATCGCAGAAGTGGAGCTTTTGCTTCCAACGCATTTGGTTTTCGACCTTGAGCTTATCTTCTTTTATAAGCAGCGAGTTCGCGTTTGTTTCTTCTTTTACGTTGCCTAAGATTTTATAGAAAGCGAGGGGTGAGCTTGGTATTGGTGAATGGTGGTGGTGAGCGAGTTCATTTAAGTAGAAATTTTTACCAAGTCGTGTTGATTTAATTCTTTATCGTAATGAGATGGACGTTAAACCATATTTTCTGGCGAGACGTGTAAGATTTTCCACGTGCACGTTTGGCTGATATTGCCCAGACAGTCTTTCTATATTATTTAAATTTTACCAAAAAATATTTAAGAAAATTACTATCTACCCCCCCTCAAACTATAAAACTTACTAATCAACCCCTTCCCCATCACATCTCCATCACATCAACCATCATTACCAATTTCAACTGCATTCGGACAAAAATACTCCTTGCTATTTGGACACTGAGGTCATCTATCTAGAAGCATTTTTTGAAAAAATTTTGAACATAAAAGTTGTAGATCTCGCCGAGATCTACAACTTTCATGTTCAAAATGTTTTCAAAAAATACTTCTAGATAGGTGTTTTTAATGTCCGAACTGTTTTCAGCGGATTTCGGACCGAGGTCTACACTTCGGACCCCAAAAACACATGTTTGGAAGCAGTTTTTGGAAAAACTTTCAACATGAAAGTTGTAGATCTCGTCGAGATCTACAACTTTTATGTTGAAAATTTTTTCAAAAAATATTTCTAAATAGATGTTTTTAGCGTCCGAACTGATAATACGTACGAGGGCATTTTTGTCCGAAATTTGTCGAAACAGTAAACGGGGGGCCTCTACGTCATAGGGGGGGTTGAAACGCAAAAATGGAACTTAGGGGGGGCTGATAAGTAAATCTCCCAAAATATTTTTGTACTTTAATTCTTTAGCATATTTTAATATTTTTTTGACACATTCGACAGATATTCTATATCTTATATTTTAATATTTTTTAGTAAATTTCTGGTATCTTTACGTTAATTTTTTACACCATCCTATTAGAAATAACACATTAATACTTTTCTAATAATTTTTAACATATTATTGATAATTTTTAACACAATTTATAAAATAATTTAAGTGTAATTTTTTTTTTTATAAGTAGAGTGTAGTACAAGATAATTTTTTTCTTAAACTACAATGCAAGTCTTCCTTTTAGTTATTTATATAGAGAATAATGTTGAAGTTTTTTATATTTATATTTTTAATTTTATATAAATTAATAATTATTTTATTAAAATAATATATTTTATTTATTATATATTATTAAAAAAATCATATAGTATACTAAAATTTATTTACAATATTATGTGGCGCAAGGGTTTTGGTTGTCTAATTTTATATATTTATATATAGTAGTTAATAAATATTGGCTCAGTTGGTTACTACAGTTTAATCTCACCATTTATAAAAGTTAGGATAGCTGTAAAAAAAAAAAAGAGTTAGTGGTAGCTGTTTTGATTCCATTATTTGACAATATATAGAACAACCTTACAGATTCTTTTGATGGTTATATATAACATCTACCAGCTAATATTTATTCCAATAGTTGAATGGGCATTTTCTTATATTGAAGTTCATTTTCAGGTTATACAAATATGCATCAAGCACCAGTCAGACACCATGCGGTGTTAAATATAATTCACTTTTGATAATAGGTGGATGGTGGGGGTGTAGATCCTCTCCGTTACTAATCTCTCAAATTTTCTCTAATTTATGATAAAATTAATATCTATATTTTTTAAAAAAAAAAAATTTGAGCATGAAGTTATAGATCTCGATTAGATCTACAATTTTGATATTCAAACTTTTTTCCAAAAATGCTTCTAAATGTTTGTTTAGAGCTTCAATGTTTTAATATGTATAAATAGATTTTATAAACTATTTTCAAACCCATTACTATTTCGAAGCTCTAAAATATTTATTTAGAAGTAATTGTTTAGAAATAAAAGTTGTAAATATCATCAAAATCTAAAACTTTTATTTTCAAAGTTTTTTTCAAAAAATATGTCTAAGTATTAATTCTAATTATAAATTAAAGGAAACTTTAGAGATGAGTAACGGAGAGGATCTATCCCCAGATGGTGGACTGGCGCACTACTTAGAAACCATCCGGTGTTGGATTTGATTTACAGTTTCTATAATGGGTGGATAAGATTGTGGAATTTATCATAAGAGATGAGTAACGGAGAGGATCTATCCCCAGATGGTGGACTGGCGCACTACTTAGAAACCATCCAGTGTTGGATTTGATTTACAGTTTCTATAATGGGTGGAAAAGATTGTGGAATTTATCATTAAATCATATGCAAGTCGTCTACTCTTTAATTTGGATGGAGATTTTTCACAAATTAGTACTTATCGGTGTTTCAGCTAGAAAAATGCTACGAAGTCTATCTGAATTATCCGAAAAATAGTCCGACTATATTTCTTCCGTACTTCGGAATCAATAAATCATAGGTACGAGAGAAATATAATCGAACTATTTTTTAGACTAAATTGTTCGGGTTGTTCGGTATTAGTTTGATTAGTAAGATGGTGGGTTCAATAATTATTTGAAACTTTAGCTAGCCAAGAAAATATAATATGATTTTCTAAGTTGTACGTATATAATTTTTTTACCGGATGTCAAAGTCTAAATTTACTCTGCTGACTGCACTCGGCGCAGCTGGCATGAAAAAATTCTCTCTTTAGAGAGAGGTCCTGGATTCAAATCCAGATGGATTCAAGAGACTAACTTATCGCTGGTGGACTAGCCATCAGCTATGCACACTCAAAACAAAGTGTAAATTTACTCTTAGCCAATATTTTTCACTAGCCAACCATATTAATTAACACTAATTAAAGACAAAATCTTCATTTACGCTCATAGATCAATAAAAATAAAATTCAAATATTTGTTAAAAAATGCTCTCTCTCTATTATTTAAAATTATCAAAATATATTCTTTAACTAAAAAAATTTTTATACCTCATTGATCCTTTTAAATGGTGATCGCCAAATTAAATGTTGTCGTTTTTAAAAAAAAATAATACAGATATCGCTATTTACTAGATTATGAAGAAAATAAAAAAATTATTTTAAATTAGAAAAACATATTTTGATAACTTTAAAATATGAAGGGATGAATTTGACAAAATATCCCAAATAAAATCTCATAAGACTCAGTTGATGAGTAATGGCATGGTCCATCCCTTGACCGTATTATATTTTATGATATACTTGAGTGATCGAAAGTCCTTTATGTACCTCAAATTATACCTTTTGATGTATAATGGATGGAGTAATTTAGACTTCAGTTTTTTTTACCATAGTTGCTAAAATTGTATTTTGTTTGTTTTAAACTATTAAATATGTATTTAACTTTTAAATGGTGACACATTTTTGAGAAAAAGAACACAAAACCAACCAGCGTTGGTTTAGTTGGCTAATGATTTGGACACCACGATCCTCGACACCACAATCTCCAGAAGCTTCATGGCGTCGAACCACGTCAAGGAGAAGGTCGTCAATGTCCAAGTCGTCCTCCGGTACAGGTGCTTAACTTTTAATTTTCAGCAATTTATGTTAAATTTTCAGATCTTGCATTCAACTAGTGGAAATCGATTTTGAGTTTTTGTTTACTCGCAGGCCTTTCAAAACAGGACGAGCTGAGTGTTAGAAAATATAAAAAAGGATGGCAATGGATATCTGAAATCTTTACGAGAATAGTTCTACGGCGTATTGCAGTGTCATTTTTCTTAAAATTTTATTCACCCCTACCAGATCATGCAACATGAGTCGATCGATAGCCTCTTGGATACAATGAAACATGTTCGTCGACGTTTTACACTTAACGACTGCAAACCACTAAAGACATCAGTATATGACAGAATTGTCTAACTCTAAAAGTGTCTTCTGTAACATACACTATTAGAGATGATAATTCTATTCTAAAAACACAAGAAAATTATACTTTGTTGTTATATTTGTATTTAATCACTTCCTCTATTATATAGAGTACGAAAAGGTATTTCTACTAAGCGATTATACAGTTTTAACTTCTCATAACCGCTTGCAGTTACAAACTTTAATCCCGTTACGAAATGTTCGGGGAAAACACTCCCGAGAAGAACACTCTTTGGGAGAACACTCTGCTAAGTATAGAGCATGTTCTATCCAGCAGTTATAATTGTCGACATGTAACTTCTCATAATTATTTGCATTTGTCAAAATATAATCCGCAAAATATTCGTAAAAACACTCCGCGAAGTACATAACACGCGGGAGAATCCTTACCGCTATGAGGAGAATACTTCTGAACAATATTTTTCCCGCTGTCCAAGTGCCAAGTGCCATTTTTTGATCATTAAATATTCAAGATCGCATATGTGAGCTATATAATATTCCATTTTACCAATTTTATAAGTTTTGGAAGAAACGTAATATAAACCAAAGTTTTACTTTTTATTTAGTTAATATGGAACTAAATAAGACTAATTTACAATAGTTCTAACTTTTATGAGTTTGTCTCATATAAAGTTAGGCCTCAACGAGCATTATAATATATTTTGGAAATCTAATTTTAATACTGAGGAGCAACGCGCCTCAAGTAGTCATCTGCAACGAGTTCCAGAGGGAGGTAGCTGTTAGCCAGATCATCGCTAGCAGCAGATCGATCGTGCTTTCACTTGCGATAAGGTCTCTGCTTCGTTTCACACTACGATTTATTTGATTCGGTTGTAATTACGTTTGTTTTCTTTTTCTGAGATGGAACGAAAGGGCCCATTTTGTGAGCTTGCTAAAATACCAAGCTGGCAAGCCTGCGGTGCTTCTTGCTCCTGCTCTCCCATCGGACCATGCATTGTAATTACATTTTAACAATGAACTCGTAGTGTAAATTATTGTGAAAATTTTGGTGATTTAGTTATTCATTGAACGGGAGATCAGTAGGCGAATGCAAATTATAAGATAATTATGATCAGCACACTAGTAATTTTTAGCTACTTCTACCCTTTAAAGATATATATTTCTTTTTATATAAACCTGGTGTTCAGTACTGTGATCACAGAAACAATTTGTTAACTCAATAATTCTTCGTCTTAATCAGCTTCAGTGATTATCTAATGTATATTAAGTTATTGTTCATTACTTCAACTCAGTGTTTTATTAATTATACTATTAGTTCTGACTGGTTACATTTGAAAAACTATGGATGTGGCCCCAGCGAAGAGAAGGTAAGCTGGTGGCTTGAGTGCGTTAGGAAGCATTTAATTTTGGAAATGATTCCTGTCTTGAATGGAACTTAAGTCAAAGGTTATACTGTTGCTATAGTTTTGCTAAACATTTGATTTTGCAAATGATTCCAGCACATTGTTCTAAAGGGTAGAATGTGTATTACAGCTTATTTGCCGTTAGTTATTACCATGGATTCTATGTGATCTCATGTTGTCATAGTGTGTTCTTAAAAATTGTGAGCATAAATTCTCATAATGTAGGAGAAGGTAAGAATTGTATTTACTTTGAAGGTTTCGGCACAACTTTTGCAGCTTAAGAATCCGTGAGTATAGCTTTAAAACCATTACTCATGAACATTGTTATGTTTGTATATAGGTATTTGGAGCTTCAGCTAAGCAGAAAGACTTATATGAACAGGCTATTGTTCCAATTGAAAATGAGGTATTAGAAGGTTTTAACTGTAAATGGAAGGCGAATGTAGAAAATCTAAGGTATATACTAAAAAAATTGCTTTGCTCTCTTTCAAAGTACCTTATATCTCTATGTCCCAAGACTAATAAAATTGCAAACAGCAGAGGGAACTTGATGGTTAGTTACATTCAGATGCCAGTCTTATACCAAGAGCTGTGAAACAGAAGAGCTGTGAAACAGATTTTTGACTTACTAGAAAGTCATAATGTAGATTATTGTGAAAGTCACATTTATTGAGTTGTACAATGAAGAGATCACTGGACCTACTTGCTCCTGTAGAACTATGTAAAGCTGGTTAGATAAGAAGCAGAAAAAGTCCCTAATTCTGATGGAGAATCAAAGAGGAGGGGTTGTAGTTCGAGGAATAGAGGACACAATTGTGCAACCAATGATAGTGAGATATTTTCCAAGGTTTTCAAAACCGGACCGAACCAGCCGGTCTGGATCACCCCACAAAATCTGGAACGTAACGTAACCAGCCAAAAATCGATGAACCGGATAAAACCGGTGAACTGGCTAGATCCGATTTAGTTTGGATCTGACCGGTTTGTATTTTATTTTAAAATTTTTCTAAAGCAGTGCAAGTCATAATACTGCTTTCTAGCGCGTTGCCACGTGGACTCGCCAACAAGGACGGACCCACCCTTATAGCAGGGGTGTCAAGCGACACCCCTGCTTTTCGAGTGGGGTATAATATAAATACATACATACATAAATATATGTAGTAAAAAATAATATGCACTACGTTGGAGAAATGTGGCCTAGTGGTTTGTTTGGTCAATGATGGGCCGGCGACGCGCTTTCGAGTCCGCGCGTCGCGCGGTTCTTTAGTTTTTTTTTCAAACCCTAACCCTACTGCAACCCTTTATTTCTCTCCTCCCCCCCCCCACCCTCGCGCGCGGCCGCCACCGATCTACTTCGTGATCTCCCGCGCCGGCCGCCACTCGTTCGCCCCGTCTCACTCTCGCATTCGGCGTCTAGGCTCTCGCTCCGTCGGCCGTCGCGTTCTCGCCCTGTGTGGTCCCGACCGCACGCCGCCGTCCCCGCCGCTCCTACGCCGCCGCCTGCGCTTGCGGCCCTCAGCTTTCGCGAGATCGCGAGAGTTTGACAGCCCATGCACTGTCCAGGCTGTCCGCACCTCCGCCGTCGCCGTGACCCGTGAGTCATGCCGTCTACTTGTGCACTGTCCAGCCCGCCGCCGGCGGCCGCCGCCTTCATTTCTATTTCACCATCTTATCCGACACCCGCTTGCGGCTTGTCGTTCTCTCCCACTTCTTCGATTCGGTATGTTTTTCATTTGTTTAGAACATGCTTTTTTTCCGCGATGAAATAAATAAAATTAATTTACGAGACTTAATGTTTGATCAATTTTCTGAATTTATTGTTTCTTATTTACATCGTTTTATTTGAGTGTATCTTTTGATGCTATATTAAAATATGAAAAATCCGTCGAGAACAATGATAATCTTGACTTTTTATATAAGGTATGTTTGTGATTTTTTTTTTTTTTGCTGTGCATTCTTACATATATTGCTTTATATTCTGACACCCCTGCGAAAAATTTCTGGGTCCGTCACTGCTCGCCAAGGTATAGGCCTAGCTCACGGCATATGAAAAACTATGCATCAACTATTACTTTACTGCTTTATAAGGACATTTTCAATCTGATATTTCTCATCACACATGATGTGGGACAAAAATCATATACAAGCATCATACTAGTCACAAGCACAAAGCTTTAGAAACCTACTGAAGTCCTTTAGAGACTAGTCTGCACTAAGAAGATGTTTTTATCCCATATCATCTTAGAGACAACAAACTAGGTTCAACCAAGTACTTTAAAATTTAGCACTAAGATGTTTTTGCCTCTAGTTATATCATTTAGTCATCTAGATACAACAAATCCTGTTGAACTGGTTAACCGCCGGCTCAATCAGTTAAAACCGAAACCGATGCCCTCTCCGGTTCGGTTTCAGTCCGGTTTTAAAAATCTTGACTGATTGGCTCATCTAAAGATGTCAAGACAGTGACGATCTTTGGCAAGTTGGGTTACATATTTAGTGATGCTCCATGTCTCATCCTGGATAAGGGGGTGTGGGTGAATGTGGTGTCCTCCGTTCTGTCATGTGGTGGTAAACCATGCAGCAGTCGGGCCCTGCTAGATATAGGACTTATGAGCTGTCCGATTATTTTGATGAGCTTGTATGTACCCTAAGTTCATCGACGTCATTAATCATTGTTCTTTTTTTTTCTTTTTTTTCTTTTTTTTTTTTTTTGGGGGGGGGGGGGGGACCTTTACCAGTTCAAAAACTGAGTTGAAACCCTTACAGGCTTTTCTTTTCTTGTCTTACCTATATAGTGAAAAACATTTATGTTCTAAAATCCGGTTGTTTAGTCTAAAAATCTACAAGTTTAAATCCTCTAACAGTGATTCGGCCGCGGGAGCCCATACAATATTATTGAAAATAACATTGTAAATAATATCTTTTTTTTTCAATAAAATATGTTCAAGTAATATTTGAAAACTGTAAATAACGATGTCAAAAAATTTTTTTGCTAATAAAGTTGTTAATATGTTCATTAATGTTTAACTATTTCAGATATATTCAATACTTTTTTAGTAATTCTTAATATTTTAATATGTATCATTATAACAGCTTTCAAAATTATATAAATCAATTCAACAAAACAAAAATAAAAATAAAAATAAAAAATAATAATAATAAGACTTAACTACAATTTTAAATTTTTTATTACATATATCATTTGTCCAATTTTACAGCAATGCAATTACAATTTTATAATATTTCATAAATCATAAAAAAAAAAATAGAGGAGGTAACTCTACCACGAGTTACCATATCCGCTCAACTGCATCAAACCAAACACATGATTTGAAACTGCACTGTTCAACTGCATCAAACCAAACAGATTTTTTCCAACTGCAGTAGTTCGAATTGCATCAAACCAAACAGACCTACTGTATTACCAACAACAGAAAATACAACTCCCAGCACTTCTAACTGCTGCATTTGTAACTCCGATTTTTAACTGTACCCAACCAAACAGCACCTAAATGACCCAAATGTTTGATGACTTCCCTGGCACAAAATGTTTCAAAGTTTGAACCATCGTGGAGCCAGAGAAGTGGCATAGCATGTTCAACTAAGTCGGCAGGCCCAAGTGAGCATGAACCAAAAATTTTCCTATCATCTCAACAAGAACAACAAAATCATATGTAGCAAGTCATTTTAGAGTACTACTAAAAAGCACACTGCTTATGCCCCTCTATAGAGCATCTGTGCTGCACATAGGCCGGAGAGTGCAGCTTTGCGGGTGGATGAAAGTGATATCGGTCAGATTCTAGAAAGCACTGACTTTAACAACAAAGGTGATGCTTTCCTGCATTTTTTGTTCATTAATGCCTTCATTTTATGTGGGAAATATTTCTTTTTTTGTTTTTTTTTTTAAATTGTAGAACTCGTAATATGAGCGCACACTTTCGTAGGAACTCAATTTTGTGAGAAACTTCCACGCCTAGCCCCGACCGACGCTCTGAAATTTGAGTACAAATTTTTTATAAATAAGGGTTCCTGCCACAGTATACAAAGAATTTTTTAGTAAATCCTACGAGAAATTTTATTCCACGCAGACTCGAACCTGGATAGTGACGCTTTCTGAGACATTTTTCATTCAGCCGAGCTAAACGCGCTCGGCTAATTTTGTTTTTCATGCAAACACTTTGATAGGGATTTTTTAGCACAAAATTTTGACATTTAGAACAGGGCGGCAACTTATGTTTTCCTCTTATGAATGAGTCGTTTGTGCGGAAAGTGAAGATTGGCTATATACCGTCAAAAGTGATTAGCTGTTCACAAAGCTATGCTTTTTTCTAGCACCTTATGCAACAACTTAAAAACTCCTCCTTAGCAATACCACTCGTTGCTAAACTCAGCATCTCGAAAAAACTCTCAAAGTGATCGAACTCTTATTAATTTGATAACTTTTAAAACTCTTATTAATTTGATTGGATTTCATGAATATAAGGGAATCCAAGGGACGGGCCTAGCCTTGGCCAACTGACTAGGTCCATGACATTCTCATATATGTTCCTACGATGCCTTTGTCGTGCTCATTGAGTTGTGCTGCTCCATCGTTTCTCGGTCACCACTTCCAACGAGTCTTGTACTTGTTGCCGCGTTCGCATGCATATTGTGCAACGGCCTTCTCTCGTCTCT
Organism: Xerophyta viscosa; assembly: GCA_002076135.1. Lineage (NCBI taxonomy): Eukaryota > Viridiplantae > Streptophyta > Magnoliopsida > Pandanales > Velloziaceae > Xerophyta > Xerophyta viscosa. The sequence goes on from MJHO01000043.1 coordinate 1,306,349, forward strand.
TTTACCCGTAGGGAAGATAGCCATACACCTTTGGCCGATCCTCCTCGTAGGATTGGCACGGTGCAAAGTTTCCCCTTTTAGATAACTATTATGTTTTTAGCTGGGGATGATAACAGCATCCATGCGCTCTTCCAAAAACTCTACTCCCAAGTCCCAACAATACATTATAGTCATCAATGTTTGCGACAATGATGTTCTTGTGACGCGTCCACTCTCCGAGCCGGACATGTATCTTACTTGGCCATGTCCACAAGCAGTCTTTGATCTCAGCCAATGTTGTCAAAGGCGCAAGGCGCACCAAGGCGCAAGAGTAGTCCCGAAGCCTAGGCGCAAGGAGCATGGCGCGGCGCGGGCCTTATTAACGCAAGGCGCGCTGTTTTCTTAAATATAAATATCTCCATAAAAAATACAAATTTAAACCAAAATTGTCATAGAAAATATCAGAACAAGCCTATTAGCAAAGATCTTACACACATCAAAATATACAAATAAATTTCTTATATCATTCTTAAAACTCTTAGCTCTTAACATATGTATAACTTGCTAATTACCTCTAAATTTTGCGGAAGTTAGATTATTGATGAATTCTGAACAAGCCATATTGGAAAAGCACATAGTCACATCACATCACATGAACATGAACATCTTAGCTAACTGCCTTTATGGCCACCTTGGCCACACCACATCATTGCCTCATTTTGGTAGCGGTCGCCCTTAAGCTCATGATGTCTGAGGTGCTTGTGTCCACAAACTCCTAGAATGGCTGGTGGCGTAGCCGAATGCCATAAATATATGCAGTTACGACTAGTCTTTCTCTTGGCATTTATTGTGCTAAGCAACAGTTGCATAGTCCCATGTTCTCTTGGCCCTTGGGGCTAATCTCCTCCTTGCCATTGCCCGTGTGGCCGAGCCAAGCAGCAACATAGCCCCCATGCTCTCGCGGCTCAGCTCTTGCTACGTGCTCCTAGACTACGAAGGCAACAAGTAAGGGTAGTTATTCGTTCTGGACGGACCGAACCCGACCGGACCGGTCCGGACCGAAAACCGAACAAGAGGAAAAAGATAGACCGAAGACTGAACCGACTTCAAACCGGTCCGGACTGAACTGGACCAATTTGGACCGAATAGAATCAAGTTAATTAAGTTGGGCCGAAAATATAGAATTTATGGGTTTGAAATATATAATTTATGGGCTTAATTGTAGTATGAGTTGGGCTAGAAATATAAAATTTTCTGACTTAATCGGTTCCGGTCCGGTCCACCGATTTTTTCGATTTTGGACCGGACTGAACCCGATTAAGGGTTAATTTTCGACCGAGAACCGGCCCGAATTAGTACCGGTCCGGACCGTCCGGTCTGATTTTTCGGTCTGGACCGGTATATGACCACCCCTAGCAACAAACTTGTTGCAGCTTGGGCACTCTCATGCTCTATGTGGTCCATCAGAGATGAAGCACTCTAGCGACTTCTTCTGCCTACCCTCAATTCTTGAGTCTTTCCCTAGTTCCTTGCCCTTGTTGTCGCGCTCCGCTTCCCACCAGTGCCGTCGTTGTCCATCTTGACTAAGCTTGTCATTGGAGTCCTTATACTAGATAAGTGATTGTCGACCCTAATAGCATCTGCCAAGTTTTTGCACACCTTATCACTCGAGTTCAAGCTTGACCCAACCTTACATGCAATTCATGAACGCAAATAATATATTGCTATCCGACATATCAAGGATCTCAAGCAACAACTCGGTGAACTCCTTGACGTAGTCCATGATGGTGCCCACCTGCGTAAGGCGTCGAAGCTTGGCCCTCGTCTTCCATCGCACAAGGTCTGTAGAATTGGCGCTATAGTTCATCTGGAACTCCTGTCATATTCCAATAGTAGCGTACCTTTTTCGGTCTACGCCGTCCAGCACCCTTCGCCACCACAAATTCGGTACATCTACAAAATACAATGGTATTGTGCGCATTTTCAACGCAGCATTAACTTTAGGGGTACAAATATAGAAAAGCTCCTATTTATAGAGAGCCAAGGGCCCAATAACAGCTAGAATGAAACCAAACCTACGGCTAAGATTAAGTTTATAAAGTATACCTACTTGTTGACTAAACAACCTACCATATTTACAATAACCATTGATATTCTAAAAAATTCTCCTAGATAGGTCTAAACTTGCCTTAGCCAAGGCGCTCCAAGGGCACAAGCCTAACCTTGGACAAATGTCTAGGCCTGTAACACCGTGCTCGTTCGATCTGCCAACATATCTTAACAGATTACATGTACTTCCACAAGTTAGCATGTAATATTTTGCATTTGATAGGGGCGCATCTTCAAAAACCTACCAACCGTCAGGAACAGTAAATGTTCAATGCCAACGCTCACACAAGAACTTATAAATTTCAGTCTTGTTTCAGAAGTTGGTATGTAATATTTTGCATTTGATAGGGGTGTACTAAAAAACCTACCAACAGTCAGGAACTGTAAATGTTCAACGCCGAAATAATTCACACAAGCGCTCTTTCAGCCTTGTTTGGTTGCTGAAAAACAAAGCAGATCTATCAAGTGCATGCCCAAGCCATCACCTTCTCCATTATTAAAAACAGATGCTATTGGCCAAATAAAACAGTCCGAAATAGCCCGAACAGTATTTTTCATGCCTTAGGATCCATAAATCCTCAGAGGCACAGAAACGCAATCGGGCTATTTTACGGATTAAATGTTCGCCCAATAACATTACTCTATCCAAAATCATGAAAAATCTGGCCAATTTAATACAGCAATACAACCACAAATACAGTAATAACAAATATACAAACTACCATGGTTAGTTCGATGCCTTAAGCAATCAAAATGAACTCATTTAACACGAGGAAAGAGCAAGAAATTAACCAAATGACAGAAATATCTGAAATTTCATAACTAAACAAAAAACTTCGACGGCAGAAACATAAGTTAACAATCCATATGATGTTGCGTTCTAAGAAACAAATATTGCAATTCTACATGACCATGAAAATGATAAATTATCTCTCACTACAGCAGTTTACTTGATCTTCTTCTTGGGCCTCAGCTGCAAGAAACGTAAAGGGAAGATTACTACCTAGTTAAGGCATTGGCTCCAATCAAAAGTCAGTCTTATATGATCATTTGATGAGAAACTATAACTTTACCTGGTTGCTATGGCCACATTTCTTCTTGCGGCAGTTGACAGCCCTAGGATGTAACCTTGCATAGCACCTATATAGAATAAAGAAAACGCATAAACAAAAAAAAAAAATCCAAAGAACAAGTTAGCAATAAAACACAGGAGGAGTCCTAGTAACCCCGCTAAGTGGTGATTCAACATAGATCTACATCTTGGAACCAAGCCAATTTTGGGGCAGCTTTGTGATAATGGAACCAATCCGCAAAAAGCATTAACGTAGCAAAGATTAATGCACCAATTGTGGTACAATAGAGTTGTAATTAACTAGTTATTCCAGATGCTCGCCAAATCTGAAAAACAAAACCGGAGGTTATTTTGTATTCCTCGGAAACCTCCGCCCACATCACCATTCAATGTTTCTTACCCTACTATTGGCCAAACTACCTGGGCAATAGATCTAATGTGAGTAGGATCACTTAGCCATGGATCACACAGTGGAAGTACGTGCCGTTCAGCCAAAGAAAAATAATGGAAAGTTGGCCAAAATGAGCACTAAATATTTTTTCGAGACATCTCCAAATCACTGGTATTACTATCGAAATCGTGAGCATTAGTATGTAGGTTCCAGATCCAAGTGGTCGTATCGGGGCCCTTGGCTATTGTTCTTGAGAAATAACCGGGTCTGGCCCATTCCTCGAAAGTTCTTATGGGATCCCTCTCTACAATAATTTTCACTTACAGTTCCGGCGAACAAATAATCATTTAAGTCCTCTTTCCGGACAACACATACAAAGACACTTCCCAGCAGTCAAAGGCCCTCGTGACACTCCATCGTACATGTAGCCGTGCGTGTACACGTAATGCAAACGAAGAATGTAGTAGAATGTTAGCAACAATTATTGCCTCAAAATATGAGCTCGTAAGAGAATATTGCTTCATAAATCTAATTACACTCAAAATATTTTCGCTTAAATTGTGTAAGAACATGAAGATCAACTTTTGAAATGTTAGGAACAAAGACAATGTACTTGGGGGTTCAAATGCACAAAAGCATACTTGATAAAGAGTGTAACTGAACACTTTTGCCAAATCTAAAACCAACAGCAGCAGCTGGTAATGCTTCATATGGTTGAAAAACATAAATCATTGGTGTTAATGAATCAGAATATAAAAAAGAAAAGTTCCAGATGTATCAATGCTAACCAACTATTATACCCAATCTCAAACATTAAACATATTGTCACTACTAGCAGTGTTTCATAGGCAGTAAATAATGCAGAAACACGCTAAAACATAAACATTAGACATACTTGCGGCAGATCATCTTTTCCTGGTTGTACTTCCTGGCAAGAGCCATAAGAGACGGCTCAATGATACCACCCCTTAACCTCAGCACAAGATGCAGAGTTGATTCTATAGTAATAACAAACACAAATTCATAAGCGTCAGCAAGACAATTTATCAAATAAATGGCGATTTATAGAATGCGTAGATCAATTGCATAACAAGACGATCGAAAACCAAATATAATAATTAACCAAGTATTTCCGCTATAATTTGATAAATAACTCATAACACATTCTCATACCTTTCTGGATGTTGTAATCTGCGAGAGTGCGGCCGTCTTCGAGCTGCTTTCCAGCGAAAATAAGACGCTGCTGGTCCGGTGGGATCCCTGGTAATAATTTCTTTAATTCCATCGATCTACTAACAATTAAATAGAACAAAAATACGAAAACATCGAGCTAAATCCAAACAAATTGAAATCAAAGAAAATAGTTGGGGTATCGCACCCTCTTTGTCCTGAATCTTTGCCTTCACATTGTCAATGGTGTCAGAGGATTCAACCTCGAGAGTGATCGTCTTCCCCGTTAGGGTTTTCACAAAGATCTGCATCTTTACCGCCGATCGTGTCTGCGCTCTTGTGCTGTGTCTTACTGGTAAACCCTAGAAGCAGTGGCTCGGCTGTTTATATATACAAAATGGCTGTGACGATAATGCCCCTTCAAATTAACCGGGCCTAAATGGCGGCCTGACTGGCCTTGCCTGGGCCTGTCACAGTTCTTTTAATTTTTTATTCGGATAATTGCTCTACAGTCCCTCTATATTGTTTCAATATCACTTAAATTTTTTTCAAAATTTTTTTACACTTTAGTAATTTTGACGTCTTTCGATGAGTTTTTGACATCTCTAACATATGTCCAATATCTTACATTTTAACATATTTTAATAAATTTTTAACATTCTCTTGTTAATTTTTAACACCATACTAATAAAAATAACACATTGATATTTTTTTTATAACTTTTAACACATTCTTGATAACTCTTGACACCCTTCGTGGAAAGATTTAACTGTAATTCAAACTTAGCCTAATACCCAAATACAATAAAACTTGTAACTTTAGATCCAAACGCAACTCTCCTTTTTTTATTTTCAAAGCTAAACCTTGCAAAACACTTTTTTCCATAAACCAAAATCTTCAAAAACTGATATAGGAACCTTTTATTTCTATATTTTGATAATTTGAAATAATAAACTCAAAAGTATCTTTGTTTTATTTCTATTTACATGTATATATTTCAAATTTTAGAAAAAAAAAATCTAACGCACTTAAATTGTAGTTTTGAGAAAGTACAATTTTGAAGTACTATTTGACAGTCCATAAACATATTTTTTATATTTTTAAAATATAAATTCGCAGAAAGTATATGATATTATGGTTTATTAATTTTAAATATTACAATATCAATGTGTACTGATATAGATCTTGGAGAGGCATCCACTCAAAATTAATATTATTTTTTGTGTTAATTTTCTCAATCTAAGACTTTTAAAACGGAAGAGGACTATATTTTACCCTAAGTAGGTCATTAACATTTTACCATACTTGAAAAAAAAAAATTTATCGCAATGGCATTTCACCATAACACCTAGTTCTCATTTTTTTAAAATTTAAAATTTTTTTAATTTATGATTGCATTTCTAATATTAAAAAATGGACAAACTAATACCAGATCACACGTGGCAAGCCAGGCGACCACAGGTCACCTTATTGCCTGCACTTCAATTAGAAGAAAGCAAAAGAAAATCAAAACTGGTTGAGGTCGCTTATGCTTCAATTAAAAAGAAAATAAACAAAATAAAACCAAAACAAAAGGAACGCCTCCCACATGCATTAAAATTATTTATTATACGATAGTGTATGATTTATTTTTTGATACTTTTAATATCAACAAACATGTCAAAATATCTGTCAAAAAATTCAAATTAGCGTCTAGATACAGTGTCTTATATTATGCGCATCTATTTTTATAATATTTGGGGTTTTAAATGCCGGACGGCTATGCCGTCTGGCACGCGCCAGAGCTGTCGGACTTTGAGGTCAGGTGCCGAACCGGCGGTATGTTTTTCTTTCTTTTTTTTGGGGCGAAGTTATTGTTTATCTTTGATGAAGGGTAACCGTAAATGGGTCGCGGATACGGCTTATTTACAGTTTTTGGATTTTTTTAAGTTTTTAGGTTTTATTTAGTGGGTTAGTAGGTCGATTTATTAACACCCGGAGCTCCAAAACATCTATATAGAAGTATTTTTTAGAAATATTTACAATATAAAAGTTATAGATCTCACTAAAATCTAAATCTTTTATGTTAAATTTTTTTTCAAATAATATATCTAAATAGAAATTTTAGTGCATCGAAATTATGATATATAAAAGGAACATGTTCGTCCGAACTAAAATTATTTTGTGCATGGATGTAAAGATAAACTTGATAGGGTCTGATACGTAGAATTGAAAGTTAATAGGACTGATATGAGATTTGATAAAAAAGAGAGCTGATTAGAGTTAGCTATTTTTTTAATTTAGATTCAAATTTGATTTTTTTTTATTGTATTATCCTTTTAATATATAAAATATTTTTTAAAAAAATAAAAAATAAACGAATCGGCACGGTACGGTCGGTACGTCTTGAGTTTGAGATTTACCGAAATTCGGCATGAAACAATATTTAAAATCTTGATAATATTTAATATTTTTAGGCTAAATGATAATAAAATGTGGTATATTTTATTTTTTTATAACATCTTAATTTAAACTATTTTATTTTAATAAATATATAATATAGTCTATCGTAATAGTAAGAATGGTTACTAAATAACTGTTTCTTTAAAATAAAAAAGTTGTTCTTAAGTATTCAACTTTTCAAGGTTGGGCAATGTACTAATATGACCTACCTTGTTATACAATAGTAATCATTTTAGATAATTCTTTTTCTTTTCAAGAGTCAGCTATATTTTTCCTTAATTAACTCCAACAAATAGTTATTTCTATTTGCTTTCTACTATACCAAAAAACATATGTTGATAGAAAGTGAAAGTATTTGTATTTGCATTTCCTAAACTGGTATGAACAAGAAACATATAGAAACTGGCAATAATAATATAAATAAAGATGAATTTCTTTTATATAAAATGGACAGTTGCACTGTAGTCTCCCTATTGTTTAATTTAACATCGCTTAAGTCATCTAAATTTTTTTTTTTTTACATTTAGGTCCTTTGACACCTTTTAATACATTTATAACACCTTTTAATTAGTTTCTGACACCTTCGACATCTTGATATCAAGACCCCATGGTGTAAATTTTGACATATTACTGTGAACTTTTAAATACTTTCGTGTTGAAAATAATAATATAATACTTTTTTGATAGCTTATGACACTCGTTTGATAACTTTGGACACCTTCTTTCAAATGATTTAAGTGCAAAAGTTTTGAATCTAAGTGCAAAGATTTTTTGACAAATGAATCTAAGTGCAACATGTTTAGGTCTTTTCGGACCTCAGTGCAAGTATTCCTATATAAAAAGCTCGCCACATAACTTATAAACCAATACAATAAAAATGGCAGGAATACTTGTCCAATTTTAAATATTCTATTCAAGCTGAAAGATTAGTGTAATATATCCAAAACAAACGAATTGCAAAAGAGCTAAGTAGTCATAACTTAAAAAAAAAAAAAAAAAACCCGTATTCGGAAGAGCAAGTAGTACTGTGCAGTCTTCAAGCAACAACAATGCAGCTTTACATATTCCAAATAATTAAATAAATGAAAAGAGAAATACAGTCTCACAAGAATTGACTTACTGTAGGTTTCAAGAAAATACAATAAGTATTTGGAGTCTTTAAGGATTTAGAGACAAGAAAATAAGAAAATAAAGTGAAATTAAAACTTTTGACTGAAATTACTATACAAACAACTGTTTAAGGAGGCATTTATTAGCCCACCTTTTGTGTCACTCTTCCAAATAAAAACATCATATTACTAAATTGAACCAATATATATATATATATATAAAATTAAAAAATTAAATATGAAAAAAGTAAATTTTAATGCATCCTACAACGTTTGTAATAAAAAAAAATCTCTAAATGGCATTTTATGGTTCGGAACTTTTTGCTGATTGCAAAATATTGGAGTCCAAAAAATTTATTAGAAATTTAAAAAAAAAAACTTATAGAGCACATTGAGATACATTTTCTTTATATTCAAAATGTTTTTTTTATAAAAAAAAATATATATATATATGTACGTGTTTTGAAATAATTGAATAATTAAAAAAAAATAGGGGATTTTTTACAAAAATATGCAAAGAATGGTCTTTTTCACAAAACCCTTTAAGTCAATTTTTTATTCAGTCTCAATGAGCCATTATGAGCTCAAAAAAAAAAAGGAACAAGAGGAAGCATTGCTCCGTTACAGGCCACGGAGGATTACCACGGAGGATGACAACGTATATAACCAGAAAGCAGTATAATGATTAAGTAATAAACAATGGTAAGTCGGTAATTCCCGAGTTGTATTGGCAGCCACCATAGGAATTTACATTTCTTAGTTTTCAGTTTTAAGTATCCATATTATACACTCCATGGCAAAAGAAGCATTTACAAGACAGGCGACAGGCGCAACAGAAAAGAATGCTGCAAAAGCAGACGCTTAATTGTACCGACTCAAAACGTTGAAATTGCGCAATATTCTATCTAATCAATCAATCCATTTTGAACAATGACAATACATAACAAAAAGCTCATGAACCCACCCTAAAATTAAAGCATTATTAGGCCTGTACAAATTACAATTGTCATTCGAAAAAATTATACAAATTGTTACATGGAATGAATCTCCCCATCGCCAGATTTATCACCAGAAACTGCAAAACTTAATGATTTGCGGGAGATAAAATCAAGATGCGGGCGTGCACGCCTCAAGCTTAGGAAGAAGGTTACGCCAGGCATCTGCTATATCATTGGCAAGTTTTGCCTGCCCCTTTGCGAACTCATGAAAGGCTAACCCCACATCACGGGTCTTCTGTTCTTGGAAGCGCACAATCTCTTCATCCATCAACTTGACGATCGTCTCGAATCTTCTAGTAGCTGCTTCACTATCTGCTTTTAACTGCATCATACACAAAAGCTAGCATATTAAACGATATGAAAATAGTTGAATCCACTTAACATCTATGTTAAGGAGCACAATTAAGTACATCCATATCAATGTGTATCCACTTTTACTTAGGAAAAGCCATGAAAAAAAATATTATAAGATGTAGTCAAGGATGCAGTTCATTGTTGCACCTTAAATAAACAATGCCACTAGAAACGAGGTCTAGTACATATTGAAATAAGTTATACAATATCGAACCTACGCAAAGACAAATGTAACTCTTTGTAGACAAGAGATTAAACATTTTTGTTCAAATATTACTTCTCCTGTGATGTTGATTTTACTTAAATCATATATATTTGGTAATAATAGTTCCAGGGAATCACCTCTCTATACTCGATATCTGCCTCGGCAGCCTTCTCTGAACGCATAAGCATTAACTTGTCACTGCAGGCGCAAGGCCAAAATTGATCATCAGCTAACTAATTCTATGCCGAAGAGAAGCGAGAAAGGTAAGCCACAAGCAAGTAATTACTGTAATCTAAATGCAGGGCAAGTAGCTATAGTTCAAGTAAGCTTAGTTCATGATTTAACTCGTAACTGTGGATCTAGTCCAAAACTGATTTAATCAAAAATGGTCTTTTCTTAAATAATGATTTAACTCGTAACTGTCGATTATGCCCAAACTGACTTACTATAATAAAAAGAAAATCTTAGAAACCTGAAACTTCAAGGATATGTCCAGGACCAACCTATGACATTCATGCATACATAATGGTAAAAGTTTTTCAATCCAACCTAATTAAAATGGAAAAACATTATAAGCACAATTACATAAAATGAAAAAGAAAAACTAAAGTTAAAAAAGTAAAAGGTAGACCAAGTCAGGAAACGTACAGATTAATCTCCTTAAGCTTGGCAGCTTCAGCTAGTTCACATTGTTGTCTGAATGCATTTGCTCGGTCTGCTATTGTTGCCTGTTTAAAAACATCAATTACACCTACGCACACAACAAAAGAATGACATATGTATATCCATATGAAATTGAAAAAATGAACCTTGATTGATTGTACTGCATGCACATAATCCTTCAGAGGTTCCTCAAAGTGCATTAGCAGATTATGAGCCTGAAAAAAGGGTTTTTTTTCCCCAATCAAAATGATACTTATCGATATGCGAAGCAGTTCTACAAAACAAGTTAAAAGAACCATCTAGCTGAAGATGGAAGTACTAATGCTAGCAGGAATATAGAAACTGAATAAGAAAAGTTGAAATATAGTTCTTACCTCCTTTTGCAGTTTAATTGATAGTAGCTCAGATTTTGTACCAAATTCATTAAATGACTTTCCGATAGAGTTCTCCTCACAAGCACCCAACAACTTCATTGCTTTCCCAAAATCTGATAATGACTGCCCCATTTCTACAAAGATGGCATTTTTTATGTGAGGGATGATAAACCAGCACCTTGTGAAACTAAATAATAAATTTAAATTTCAACAGCATGGAAAGTAGATAAAAGATAATCCCAAAACAATTAATGTAAATGAAAAAGACCGACACTGACACCCACTGATGCACCAATGAAGACTGAAAGATAAGGAGGGTTTCTTAGAAAAGCAATAAAAACATTACGTAAATCTCATTAATTAAAACATAAGCGAACTACAACGACAATCACCTTTATGCCTCTTTACAAGCCGAAAAGCCTGCTTCTGTGTTTCAGCTAAGTGGTCTTCAAGCTCAAAGATGTAATGTTTTAACTTTTCGTATTCCGGGGTGGATTCTTCAACAGGCTTTTCCTTTCCGAGAACAACATCACTCACTTTTGACTGAACATCCTATACAACGGAGATTCCATGTTATTCCATATTTACACTTGCCTCAATGATTAGTGGTAAAATAAGACATCAAATTCAATCACTTAATTTGAAAAATGATGAAGACAAACAAGTCCTTTTTGCATGAATGACCATCCAGATCTTGCAAGATGATCAAACATGCAGCTACATTATTAAGAACTCGCCAACCAAGTAAAGAATTAATGGCAAATTACTTCTATAATCAGCAATGTCATCCTTAATTTATATCTTTCAACTTACTTTTGACTGAACATTCTATAGAACACGGAGTCTATGTTATTCCATCTGTCTCAATGATAATACGTGAAAAAAGAAGTCATCAACTCAAATATTTAAAGTTGAAAAACGTTGCAGACAAATAAGTCCTTTTCACATGCCAGATCTTGCAAAAGATGACCAAACATGCAGCCACATTATTAAGAGCAAAGTAGAGAATCTAGAACAATTAACTTAATTCATCAGCAATATTATCCTTAATTTTCGATTCTGCTTTTGTGCAATACATGTAATACCTTGAATATTTGCATAAAGTCTGAGGGCTTCTTCTTAAAAATACTAGCTTCCAGGGATCTCAACTTCTCCATAGTCTGCAGACAAAATCAAACATGTAGACACATATCCAAATCACAAGTAGGGGGCCGCATTTGAAACTCAGCTAAACATTGGATTTGGTTTCTAAAATACGCTTTGCAGAAGCATATGTGTTTCAGATGCATTAACAAGACCTATCAAAACTTAAACAAGACTGGATTTCCAGCTACTGAAGTGACTAGTTTTTCCATACAGAAAATTTATCATAAGCTACTAGTAACATTTTTACATAAATTTACAGGGAAAAAAGGGTAAATATAGCATTTCAGTTGCTATTACTGTCATTCATTGACTACATATTCATGTGATGGGCATGCAAGCAACATAAAATGGAGATAAGATAAAATGAACTTGTTTAAACAAGATGATATATTACTATTCAGCAAAAATACATTAGTGGTACTAAATCGGATACACGTAAAAAAACCAGAAGGCATTAACTATAGCCTTTGAATAGACGGTTGTAGTTTAAAAACTATTGTCAAATCATGACAAACTACACCCTGTCTACTAACTTTACCTCCTCGTCTTCCTGCAGAAAGGTCCTAAGATCCTCGCTTTGTTTAAGGTAAGGGTGTGAAGCTACTCGATTGATGAATACATCTAGTCCTTGACGCCTCATTTCAATGAATTCAGCACTGAAGCGAAACTTCTCTGTGAAAACAACATATGAGTCACAGAAGGAATAAAACTTACATCCTGAAAGTAGAATCCAACAGAGTTAGCTCCTTATGAGACAAAAAAGACTTGATTACAAACAAATGGATTGTCCTAGAAAAAAGACATTCAAAATGCACGTCAAGCAGCAAACACAATATGTGTTCTTCACATTTAGTTTGAAAAATGTTGGAGTTCTTTAGGAAACTGGCATATTAAGTGAAATGCTTGTAGTAGATTATTACGTGAAGTGATAAGTCCAATACAAACAACAGTTTTTTAAAATCATGTCATGCATATAATAGTGTCGCTAGCATCATACAATTTTGGTCCTACTAAGAGGGGAACTCAGATTCACTTAGGTCGCCAATTTTTGCAATAGAAATTTTCAATCTTAACCAAAGTGCATGTTTGTACTTATTTAACAATTGCTTTAAGTGCGTAAAGGGGGGGCGAGCAGGTGTTGTGACAAAGCGAAAGGGTTCAGGAACCCACCCAGTCACGTTTTCTATTCTCGCTATAGCTATAATTCATTCCCTGACATGTACGTGCAAGTGCGCACATGTGATGGGGCCTGGTCTCCATTTTGTGCTGCCATGCCTATTATGGGCCATGTCCTCTCGAGAGAGCCAGCTCTTCGGACAGGCTACCATGTGATGGGCACTATGACCCTAAGGCAGCATTTAGATAAGCAGAAAGAAAATGGAGGGAATGAAAGTAGAACGAATGAAAACAAGATGAAAGAAATGGGAGGAAATCTTTTCTTTCCTTGTGTTTGGATATAGGAAGGAAAAAAAAATTTATTTCTATAAATTAACTATTAAATTCAATACAAATTAATTTTTATTATCTCTCTCTCCTTCCCCTACCCCTCTCTCTTCCTCTCCCTCTCCCTCTCACCCCACCTCCTGCTGGATATCTCTATGTCCCTCTCCCAGACACCTCTCTCTCTCTCTCTCTCCAAATCAATCACCTCACCCATTTCAGCGTCTTCTCTCCAGACCATCTTCTTCCCAGCCAAATGGACTCTCCTACCGTGACAGCTATGTCTCCGGGTTCTGCTTCGGCCGCCGTGACTGCTATGTCTCCTCTTCTGATCCTACAACGCTGCCCCCCCCCCCTCCCCTCCGCGATGGTGGCACGGCCCCCTCTCTCCCTCCCGCGATGTTGCTCCCCATCTCTCACATGACAGCAGAGCTTCTCCTCCCTCCCCCACCCCCCAACCGTAGGTTGCCCCCTTCTCGGCCGCGGCAGCAGATTTTTTCTATTGTAGAAAACGCGGCAGCATTCCTTTACCTCCCGAATTCTCTTCGATTTTTGGGAGAACAAAAAACACTGCAGGGCCCACGGAAAGTTTTCCCTCAGTTTTCCTTTCTCTCCCATTCCCCTTGTTTCCCAAACGAGGGAATTTCTTGTTTTCCTTCTGGTTTCCTTCCTTCATAATTATTTCCCCTCCATTTCCACCGTCCCGCACGGTGTAAAAGGTTGCTCAAAAAAAATGTATATATATATATATATATATATACATATATATAGGTGTATTTCAGAAACATGGAAGAGGGACCGTGCCAAAGATGAATAAATATGAGAAAAGCTATATGTGTATGCACATTTCTTTTCTTTACCTTAAGCATCAAGGAATATAAGCTAATTAATTTCCATCGATACATATGTTATCTTGTACGCGTATATTGCCACAACTGTTTGCATGTACAACATCATAGTAAAATTTGAAGTTACTCTTCAGCAGTTGACATGAAATTCTAAAGGATGGTGATTTCGAGATTATATATTTACCTACAGTGCTCTTCTCAGGGAGAGGAGGAATAAAAACCCCTTTGTACTTTTCACAAAGCTTATCTCGCAACCAGATAAAGTCACTATAACGGCGAATAACTATTTTCTCTGGTGCTTGATATTCGGGGAAGTTTGTCTGCAAGCCATCATATCAGAAAACAGGTCAGATTGTTGCTTGCTAGATATAACCCCCTCTTCCCTCCCAAAGAAAAAAGGGGCATCAAAGAACCAGAGATTATAGTATACAAAATAAAGCACAACTGTACAACTCCGACATCTGAGTTGCAAACTTTAAACAAATGTGTAGCAGACCAATTGATAAGGAACTAGTACGTAAGTCTGCAAGTAGAACGATTGTTGGAGAGCAGAACTATAACACGGAACAAGAAAGCACAATCAGAAGCAACTTTGCTCTTAAACCACTAATTTAGAGCACAGCCAACTTACAGAATTTTCTGATCTCCAGACAAGATATAGCAAGGTAAATATGAGAGAAGAATTATTTCTTCTATCTTTTTTATATACTTATCGAAAGTCAGTGTTCATCAAGAAAATAATTTACAAATGGTGTCTCTGCCAGACAATAACAACATATGAATTTCAAAAAATGGAACATAATAGTGGTGATTGCATGCGTAAGGTGAAAGGGAAAAATCAACACCACCAGCATAGCGCACACACACACAAACACATCAGAATTGCCATCAAAATTTCCTACATGTCATAATGCTTTGAAGACATAGACTTAACCATTATATGTTCCAGATAGGAGAACAAGCACCTGCTAACCAACCTAACATATATACAGTGTTAAAACAGGCAGAAATTTAAACATAATTCGTATGATAAAAAACCAAGTTCAAGCGATTGCTAGCTCTACCACATAACTTTAAGCATCCATAGAATAAGTTTTAGGCCTAAGTTCACTGAGATTTGAAGAAACATGCATTGTACCCACTGTTCTAGCATTGATGATTATTTGCGAAGTCTGGATCTACATAGACATGCCGATCTAAATAAATTAATAAATCCACATCTTCCTGAGCTGAGTTGTATCATTATGATAGGAAAATAGGGTAGATAGGGGAGATAGAGGAGAAATAGACAATAGAGAGAATTAGGGTTTGCAGAAAAGAGTACGAGAGAGATAAATAAATGGATAGTTGCTTATTTTCATGAATCTTGTCTCAAAGCAGCATGACACCTAACATCCCTAGTAATCTAGGCCGAACACGTAGCCATCCCTCTTGAAAAGAGGTGAGCTCAAGTTACTAATAATTAGGAGTTTACTTTATTTTAACTCATGTTACTCCTTCCACTTCTAATATGTGACCAACTAGAATTAGCATACACAAATTTAGTAGACTTTTATGACTCTTATGGGCCTTGGATCCAATTAGGATCATCACATTCTATCCCCCTTAAGAGTCGGCGTCGCGACGGCTGTAATCCAATGGCAGCTCCTCTAAGGGACCGGATTTACATCACTTGGCGGTTGCTCTGGGCCCAGTTTCACACCACTTGGCTGCTGCTCTTAGGGCTTGGATTCACACCACTCGGCGGCTGTTATCGGCGGCTTTGATTGTGCACTAATTCTAGCCTCGGGCGAACACTGCAATACCAACATCACCATTCGTAAATAGCGGATTGGTTGTGGGCTAAACCTAGCACCAAACGAACAATTCTGGCATCACCATCCTCTTTCAGTTCCTTTACCGACTACCTCTGCTCAGCTCCTCTCTTGGTTATCTGCACCCAGTTCTTGAGTACTACCACTTAGTTCCTCTCCTGGATGTTATCCCCCACTTTCACCGGCACATCCGAGGATCGACAACTATGATACTATTTGTCAGAACTTCGTCTCATGGCAGTACGCTAGCTAAGTCCATAGTAACTCAGGCCAAACACTTGGCCATCTCTTTTGAAAAGATGTGAGCTCAAGTTGCTAATAGCTCGGAACCTACTCTATTTTAAACTCCATTTCATTCCTTCTACTTTTAGTATGGGACTAACTAAAGCGAGAACACACATTTTTAGTCGAATATTATGATTATTATGGGCCTTTGATCCAATTAGGATCATTACACTTATTCAATGATCAAATCCTAGCATAACCACCTCTATAAATACTAATATACTTTCCTAAATAATTTACATAACATGGAAAAGCATATCTTCTAATATATCTCTACTACAACCCCTCAGATATATTTTCTATTAAATATTCTAATTAAAATATCACAATTAATTATTTTTTTTCCCTAATTTGCAGTGGTCTGTGTCACACTACCATAATTCATATCTACAGGATCTATATATACATAAAGAATCAACCATATTCACTTGGTAATACAAAGATTAGCAAGGGGGAACTCTGCTAACGCAGGCTGGTAGGCACTGCAGAACATAAACTCTCTGGTGGCCCCAGCCCAAGGTCCACCATAGAGATGAAATTCCAAACTAAAGTGAAAGGTTTAGAGTAACACATGGATCCAATTTAGTAAGATTTTTAAACCAAATTAAGGGGTAAATGCGATTTTACCTTGGTGATAACACGGTATGAGATGTAGGCCTGGACGCCATTTCCGAGCTTCACAGGATCTGTAACCGACACCGTCAGGAACGGCGGCGCCGGAGACCTCGGGCTCTGCACCGACGATGACCCCGGCGAGCTCTTCTGCTGATACAATAAAAAAATGTGACAGATAAATTACGAAATCCCATTGCAGTCCCCGATCACGAATTATATTGTAGAGATTAGCGTGGTAAGATTGTAATTACCGCGGTAATCATGAGATCTATTTGGTTTGGCTTCACCGGTGGCGAGCGGAGGAGGACGGCGGAGATCAGCGGAGAAGTGCGAGCTTCGAAAAGAAGAATCACTGTTTATATTTACTACTGGGAATCTGAGATCTCGATGCGTGGATGGGGACCAACCATCATGTTAGCTATGCCCCGGGGATGGATTTGATTAATCTGGACTGTCCGATTTTTACTGAGATGCTTTACGGACGGTGCTGATGGTGTTTCAACGTCAGTTCGTCCTGGAAATCCCAAGATTTTCCCGAGGAATGAAATACGGTAGAGGCAGAGCCGATAACAAGTTCAGTCCGAGTAAAGTAATCTTTTGCTTTAGTTCAGCTTATTAAAAATGGGCTTTTATATATCAGCCCTATATATTACTTTTACATTTTAAATTTCTGAAAATACATTTTTACGCTAACCAGACGGACATTTTTACATTTTCAGAAACTAAAATAAACGAATGTTAAAATAAAAAAGATTGATTTGTAATTATTTCTATTAAAAAAAGGAGATTTCTAATCGAATATGGTTTAGTGGATCTTAAATTTTGATCGAGTCTAATAATAGATAATTTATAAAAACATACTACTATTATTATGTGATTCTCACAAGTTTTACATATGTTTTGTTATTTATTTTTATTTTTGATGATGCATGTTATATTTGAATTTACAAATTATTACAAATAAATAAAAAATATTTTAATTAATTGAATAGAGTTTCCGAACTTATCAAGTTGTGCTGGAGAATATCTCCGCTCATTTAAGGCAAATTAAAGCTATTCAAGTAAATGGACCTTTAATAAGTCGAGCCTATATAATTAATATTATAAGCAGCTCGACTCATTTATACCGTAAGTACTGTGATGCCTCTTCCTATAAAATCATAGTTTATTTATGTCTTAATCAAATAGTGTATTACAATGTAATGTTTATTTTAAACTATTTTAGAACTTTATTGAATAATGCAAAAAAAAAAAGAGTTAAAGTGCCCTCGAATTACTCTTTTTAATTTTTAAATATAATTCCAATGGCTTATTAACTCTCTTTTTTAATTAAAGTTTGTAACAAATTTTTCAGTGCAGAATTAGGAAATAAATCAAAACAGAAGCCAGTAAAGTTTATCATTCTACAAATACTTGACAAGTATTTCGATCGAGTAATACATGTATGCTGCATCTAATTAGTTTTATGCATTTTTGAGCTAGACAAAAATATAATTTGATTCTTTTTAAAGTATAATATAATTTTAATGTCCGTAAGATCGATCAAAACAATAATAAAATTGGCAAAAGCGGATGTTAGAAGAGAGAAACAGTGACGCTGATTTTGCTAACTATAATAAATAAAAATAAAAGGATAATTTCATATCAGTCCCCCTTTTAAAAGGTATTCTGGATCAGCCCCTGAAAACGCGTTTTCAGTGGTTGATTTTGAAATCCGGACAATTAAAAAAAGGAGGGCATGATATGGAATTACCCCATAAATAAATCAATCAATCAAGTACAGTTCAGCTGATCCATCTTAGACGACAGTCTAAAGATTCCAAGCTGGAGATGGCTGCTAGTAGAAGCATCAAGTAATATTATGAATGCAGAGTTAAATTACAGTCCAAGGCAATAAATTGTCTTGCACTGTAATTATTTCTTAAAAAAAATAACATGTAGATTTTTATGGGAGGATATCAAAAGTTATCAAGAATATAATGAAAGTTATCGAAAGATGTCAATATATATATATATATATATATATATATATATATATATATTATGAGGGTGTTAAAAATTAACACAAAATATATCAGAAAGTTATTAAAAAGTGTCAAGATGCAGGGTGTCGGATGTGTGTCAAAAGTACAAAAAATGTATTGAAGGATGTTATAAATGTTCAAAATGACTAATATGCAAATAAATTTATGAGAGAATTTAAGTAATGTTAAAATAAATATGTAGGGACTTCATTACAATTATCCATATTAAGAAAATTTGTGGGTGTTTTTACAGCGTGTGATTACGGTCTTCAATAGAAAATTAGCTCCATGTGAAAGAATATTGATGGATACCATTCATGATAATAAATAATAAATTTATCTACAAAATATTTATACATTATTTTTTAAAAAAAAAAATTATTATGATATATCAAGTATATTTCCATAATATTTTTAAAATTTAAAACTACTACGATATGCCAAGTA
This sequence comes from Xerophyta viscosa, assembly GCA_002076135.1. Lineage (NCBI taxonomy): Eukaryota > Viridiplantae > Streptophyta > Magnoliopsida > Pandanales > Velloziaceae > Xerophyta > Xerophyta viscosa. Next base: position 1,325,834 of record MJHO01000043.1, read on the forward strand.
TACAAAGAACATTACTATCTGATCGAGCTGGTTCTCGACCGATCAATAAAGTGTTCAAAAACGATGAAGACTAGGATTAGAAGCAGATGAAAGTCGTCAAAGATGATCAAATCACACGAGACACAAACGATTTGAACGTGGAAACCCTCGAGAAATAAGGTAAAACCACGGGCTGTCACGTAATGCCAACGATGGAATGATTTCACTAAGAGTAATATGAATACAGGTCTCTCGATTACAGAATAGAATGTCAGTCTCTCTATCAGCCAACCTCTTTTTTGGAGTTGTCTACTGCCTTATATTGTCATTATCGAGGGCATTCCCTATGCCGGCGGCCCTTGAGCTTCCTCATTTAATAGCCTAATAACCATTCTCATTAATTGCCTACCTTAATGAGCCTTTATTAGGAATCATAAAGAGTGCGTCGGTTACACTCCTCCGCACGCGCAGGTAACGGTCCAACTTCTTATGATTTGCCGGTGTCGACCTCGGGCGAGATCGCTACCGAGGTGTATGTCGGGAGTCGACCATTGTTGGTACATGTTCCAGTAAAAGCCTCGATGTCTATGTCGGGTAGATACTTGTTTACGTCTTGGGTCTTTACTCCGGGTTCGACCTACCTTCCTATTCAAGGCATATCAACATCACGACACGTGGCGGCCCAGAACGGGATTATATCACTATCCTAGTACAATAAAAGGGAAAGCATCACGCTTAGATTTTTTTCATATTTATATAAAAATGCAGGCTGTGAGGCTGATGCAGGTGTAACATCATTTTAAATATTTATAAAAATAAAATTCAATCACTATTCAGAATGGCGATTCGGAATCACTGTAAATAAACTATCCTGCTGTGCCGCAATAGTAAAAATCGCCAATTAAAATGGCGTGAATGGCGGTATCTTATATCGTCATTAAGAATTGTGATATTGTATACAAGTGTAACTTGTGTGCAGGCCGCCTCTACCATTTATTTATCTATTTTCTGCTATTTCTCCTCTTTGCTCCTCCTCCTCCCACTCAAATTTCTTTAAATTTCTTTCCCAAATCATAATATTTTTTTAAGAAATCAACAAATCAAAATCAGTATCCACCGGATCTAGCTAATTTTGAAGAGATATCTTTTATGAGTTTTGTATGTAAGTGCATACTATATAAATGTGGTGAAATTTATATTTTAGCTCTAAGTCATTGAGAATATGTACATATTTTTAATATATTTGGTAAAAAATAATGGCATATCTATTATGTACATATATATATAATATGTATATATTGATAGTATATTCTTAAGAAATATGTATTAACATTCTTTTTGTATATGTGTTGTGATATAAAAAAAAAGTAGAATATTGACATTTACTTTAAATACATTTAGCTGAAGTATAACATAAGTATCCGTTCAGTATCCGTGCCGTGTCTGAAACGGACACGTGTCGGACACGCCGGAGAAGTATTTAAAGAATAAAACTAAAAACAATTCAGACACGCGTGTCGGACATACCAGACATAAATTTCCGACACGCGTGTTCGAATTTTTGTTAGTTTTTTATTTTTTTTAAAGAAAACTTTATTTTATTTTTTTATTATTAAAAAAATAATATCAATACTAATAACAAATAGTAGTAAGTAATATAATATAATTTTATTCGTAAATATTATTAATTTTTTCGTTTTTTTTCGCTTTAATTTGTCTTAAAAATATAAAAATATATTATACATAAATTTTATTATTAAATATTATTATATTTTTTTAATACTAAATACTTATTTTTTAATTATTTATATTTTTATTGTTATGTCGAGTTATCTGTATTCTATTTTTTTTAAAATTATCGTATTTTGTTCCGTGCCGTATCGTATCTGTGCGTCGAGACCGCGTACCTCTGTCTGTGGCCGTCAATTAAGCAATAAAAGTGTAGGCGCATCGTGCGGCTGTGTTCACCATCGCAATTGAAAACCCCAGCGGAATCGAATTCCCATTCTCCGCCGCGGGTGCCGCCAGAGCGCCGCTGCCGCTGTGTGCCCATGGAGAGCATCCGACGACAACCCAAGCGCTCTTCTCCGGCCACCGATCGCCTTCTCGGCCTCTTCTCTGCTTCTTCACCTTCCGGTGCCGCTGCTCTCGGCGGTGATCTCCACGAGGACGAAGTCCTCTGGTCCCCCGCTACGGCTGCACCGGACTCCGATACCAGCCCGAAACCTAAACCCACCGCCGTGACCCCAACCCCTAGCCCTAGCCGGCACCCAGATAATTGCGTCGGCATCCTTGCAGCCCTAGCGCCGCCTCGCTCAGCCACCGGCTCCGCCGCCTCTTCCGCCTCCACATCGCCCTCGCCGGCGCGCTCGATCCCTTCGATTCCGAAACCGAAGCCCGAGTTCTCTCTTTCTCTTCCCCCGGGAAAGATCTACCAGCAATCGGCGCCGGTGAACGTACCAATTCATCGGCTGAGGAGAACGTCGAGAGAGTTCGACGCGGCGGCGTATGACGCCCCCGACGCCGACGACGACGACGAGATGCTGCCGCCACACGAGATTGTGGCACGTGCGTCAGCAAGGGACTCGCCAATAACTACTTTTTCGGTTCTAGAAGGCGCTGGAAGGACGCTAAAAGGACGAGATCTGAGGCAAGTTCGCAATGCTGTCTTCCGGAAGACCGGATTTCTTGATTAATTGCGAGTTCTAGAGGGTCAGTATTTCTTTTTAATTGATGTTATGGAAAATAGGAGAGATTGAAGCTTGTTGTCTGTGTTATTTTTTTATCAGAATAAGAACAAGCCCATTCTCTCTCTTTGCGTAATTCAACTGTATTTCCACCTTTCTATTAAACTTACTGCTTATATATATATATATATATATATATATATATAATATATTATATATATATATAATTGTGGATCCTAACGATTAGAAATTAGAATGTATGAGTTATTGTTGAGTATTAGAAGTTACTTGGTTACTCATGTGTAGACTCGCCTTTTTGGGTACATTATATGAAGAACATTCTTATTGCGCTTTCATCAGTTTTGCATATCTACTCCTCTTCTACTCTTTTGGTAAGGTTATTGCTGGTTGCCTGGATATATTTATAGTGTTTGTTGAGCTCTTTGTATAATTTCACTAGCAATGTTTCGAGTAATTGGAAATGTCGAATTTTAATTATTGATTATAAATGTAGATCGGTTGCTAACGTACGAATTGTTGTTAGTGTCAATAAGTTACCGTTTCTACTTTGTGATTAGATTATCGGCTTTAGGGGAAAATTCTGTGGACTACTTGGTTAGCATGGACTATTAAACATGTCCAAGTCTTCTAAGGGGTCTTATGGTGAGGACATTTTTGGTGTGAGGAGCATTTTTTTAGAAAGAAATTGTTCAACAACTCAGCTGTTGATGATAAAGAGTCTTGTGTTATCTTAAGTACAGTGAGCAACATTCTTTTGTGAAATCATGTTTTTGTTCCTGGATGCCGATGCAGTTGTGTGTAGTAGTGAAACTTGAGCTACAAGCTCAACCCTGCTTTTGCTGTATAATTTCTCGATAGATGAAGATATTTGTATTGCCAGGTGGAAGAACATGGTACAATAAAGGCTGTCGATAGTTGTTTGAATGGCTCTTATATCTGCCTTCTCTTGGTCCGAGAATTTTTACGAACTTTATCTATTCACTCACTAGTAATAAGATTTGGTTCATAATAATGAATATATTGAAGAAAATGCCAGGCTTGGTTCTGGAATGATTTTATTATTGTGTAGAATATTGTCTATTCTTCATTGTTGGTCTGATAAACTATTGTGTTAAAAAAAAGTAAAATAGGTTGGGTACAATATTACTAATGACTGTTATTATGTTAAAAAAAGTGAAAAAGTTTATTGCTTTTCGTGGGAAGTGATGTTAATATAAAAATCTTACTTTTATAGGTTTGCAGTGATAAGCTCATAAGCATAATACAGCTTATTGGCGTATTTATAGGTTTGACTGTTAATAAATAATGCGCATCCGATTTATCGGGTTGCTGTTAATCATCTAACTGGGATTTATTACTTTTATTAGTATTGTGGAGCAAAAAATTTTGTGTACCTCTGTTTTGAAAACCAAAATTTTGAGTTATTTATTTGGTACCATTTTAATTTTTTTAGATTTGTAAGTATAATATATATTATAGGTTTTTAGCATTTCTGGTTATGCATCTCAACTAAATTTTAGATGCAATCTAATTTGATATTTTAGTACAAATTATTTCTAAATTGCTCATTATGGTTTTCTTTTATTTATTTATTTTAATGAATGCGATCTGTTAGTTTCAACTACAAATTGCTCTTTATGTTTTTTTTTTTTTAATTTTTTTAAGAGCTTAGCAACTACATTCGAATACATTTTATGATTTATACTTCATGTTTTAAATTAAAAAATTAGGACCAGTTGACGCTAAAACCAAATAAATTCTACTTTAAATTATAATTTTTACCCGTAGTCAATTGTCTATTTATTAACACTTCAACAAATTATGAGCTACAATTGATACAACACATCTTAAAACAAATAGGTAGTTAATAATAATTTTCTAAAAATGGTGAATTGTCCTGGCTGCAGCAGCAGTTCATGCAGCCGGACCTTCGAGACACTTTTTCAAGATGTTCGTTCTACAATCCACGTCGGTTAAGATGAACGGTAGAGCTTTCTGCTTAGGAACCGAAGATTTTAAGTTCGAATCCTTTAGACGTCGCTCAAAAGGATACGCTCTTCTATACGCTGTGGGGATGAAACAAACTCTCTGGACTTGTACTATCTATAAGGATCGGTCCTTTCGATTGGTAGAAAATAAAAGTATCATCTGTGTGATTTATTTACTATAACGGTCCTTATAGAAAGGTCGATGACAAAAATTTTTCACGATAATTTTAAAAGGAATACGTTTGTTCAGCAAATCATTAATAAATATTTATAATCATGCTCGTTATAAATGGAGATTTCTACATCTGAAAATGTTTAGAAATCAATTGCGGAGTAGAATTGGAGGAACATCACGTCGTAAAATGGTTTTTTTTTCTTTTTTTTTTTCTTTTTTTTTTTTTTTTTTTTACAATTTTATGATCATTATACATGAGCATTAAAAGTATGAAATTACATTAGAAATCTCAAAAAATGATTTCTATCTCCAGACATTGTTTTCTCAAAAGAAAGTTTTGCAATGGACATTACTTCTACAGTTGCATGATCTAATTCCATGTCAAATAGACACCGCTAATTTTGGGGTGAAGCGAATGAGTAAAAGCCTTCGTGGGACTTTTTTTCATCACTCCATATTTATAGTAAAATGACATACATATTTTCTGAAAATATATTTCAATCCAAAAAGAACATAATTTATTATAAATCCACTGAAAAAATAGCCATACAAAATTTGTAATAGCTTCATGTCCATCTATTACAATCCATATAAAAAATTCAAAATATAACATAAATAATCCATATAAGAAATTCTCATTTTTTTATTGCAACGAGGACTTGGTCACTCTTATACGCCGACCGAAGAGCATCATCTTGGTCACACTTCCTTCATACAGAGCATCATTTAGCAATGGCGACCAAAGTCCTCATAAACAAATGAAGGCTAAATTCCTTTTAGTTATCTGAACTTTATCAAAATGTGTCTCTATAATTCAGAATTTCATTTTATGTCTACGATAATTTTGTACTTTTAAAAAACGTCCGCGATAACCTTGTCGTCAGCTTTTCCGTTTGCGGTGTTAATTTGCTGACGTGACAAATTTTAAATTATTTTTATCTTTAGGGGCAAATATATCTTTTAACCTTAATTAGGGGCTTTCTCCGAAAAATTTGAAGTTTCGATAAGATATACAACTTTAATGTTCAAACTTTTTTCAAAAAATACTTATAAAATGTGGTTTAAAAATAGTGGGTAAAATTATTAAAACTTCGGAGTCCCAAAATATTTATTTAGAAGTATTTTTTGGAAAGATTTTGAACATAAAAAGTGTAGATTTCATCAAAATCTATAATTTTCATGTTGAAAGTTTTCTGAAAAAATATTTAAATTTTTATTTTTAAAAAAAGACTTATTTACACTTATAAAATTAAAGAAAAACTAAAAATAATTAAAAAATTGCGACGTTGGCAAATTGAAAGCGGATGGAAAAACTAACGGCAAAGTTATAGCGGACGTTTTTTTTTAAAGTACAGAATTATTGTGAACATGAAATGAAGTTTAGGGTTATAAAAGTACATTTTGGTACAGTACAAGTGATTAAAAATGAATTTGGCCACAAATGAAAACTCATTTGATTGAAAATATCAGACGACCGTGAGATTTTTGGTAAACCATGGCAGCGAGAATAGAGAATTAATAGAGAATCAATAAAGATTTCAGAACGGCGGTGTGTGTAAAGTTACTATTATTATGAAAATAATAAGTTAATATAATGGTATTTACAGAATTAAAAAGTAAACTTATAGGAAATATTGTTGTGAATCAAGATATCCGTCCATTCTCATGGAAATTTAGATTACCATATTTGTGGGAATATTGCTTTCATGGGAATGCTACATTCCTATATTTTTGACGAACCAAACGTGAAAATTGGATTCCTGTGTGTTAAATTTTTAGAAATTTTATCAAGATTTGATGAACAAACGCACCGTACAATTTATCCGAACACGCTATTATTCATCAACAGAAGTAATTATACAAGGGAGACTTCTATATCAGCCCCTCTCATATTTGAAGTTGACGAATAAATTCTACATTTTTACATATTAATTTTAACACTCTAAAATATTTATTTAAAAATAATATTTGCAGAAATGTTCAATATAAAAATTGTAAATTTTGATAAGATCTATAATTTTCATGTTACATGTTTTTTCAAAAGATGATTCTAAATAGGTGTTTTGATGCTCCAAAGTTTAGCGAGTTAATAGATTGATTTTGAAACTCACTAAAGTCTTAAAACATCGATTTGAAAATATTTTTTAAAAACATCTAGTTGTAGATTTAATAAAAACTATAAATTTTATATTAAAAGTTTTTTTAAAAAATTACTTATACAAGATCAAAATGGCTCCGATATGAATATCGAGAGATATATATTTTTTATAAGTTTAAACAGTAATTAGAAAATTTAGAGTTGATTTGGATGAGTAGGAAATATCTAAGGGCTGATATGGCGTTTGCCCATTATACAATGATTGGAAAGAAAAAATATCAATGTGTTTCTTTCCTTCAAGAGAAAGCAGTGGCATTTTTGCAAGCTTTATCCACTATAATATGCTTGCAGGCTTGCAGCTTTTTTCTAATAACCATATCTTCGACGGATCCGAATCTGCTGCGCATCTAAATCTGATCTAAAGATCCCATAAAAGATTCCAATTTAAAGGAGCCCACATAATCCATTAGAAACGAGCCCACATAATCCCAGAAGAAAAAGAAACAGATTGTGAGCCAGCCGCAATATGAGCAGGTCACCCCACCAAAACATGAGCACATAGAAACTAGGATGAAGATCCTATGCATCTGAATTTTACAAACCGTTTCGTACATAGATATTTAAAATAATATTTATATAAATTTTTAAAATAAATTTTAATATAATAATTATAAATTTTGATGAGATTTATAATATTTATATTTAATAATTTTTTAAAATATTTTTAAATAAATATTTTGAAAATCTAAAGTATTAAAAAATTAATAAATTTTAACAATTATTTTTAAATTCATTAACATTTGTAAACGTTATTAAAATTTATATCGTCCATATTAAATAAAATTTGAAGAATCATTTTAAAAATTGATATATAGAGAATTTTCATCGAAAAAGTATGAAGCCAATTGAAGCACACCGAGTCGGCATTTTCCTATTGGGTCAAACGTGGCAACTTTTCAATGGTTGTTTCTGTGTTTGATGGACGGATCTTCCAATGGAAACGGTGTAGTCAGGTACCGCCGACAAAAAAGCCGCCAACGATTTAATCACGTGTCAAGCTTTCTAGGATTAGCACTCAACTGCAGTCGGACAGAAAATTAGGACCTACTTCGTGATACTCCTATTCATGATAAAAAAACACAATTTTTATTTGTAAAAATTTTATATCAGCCTTCCTCCTCTTTTTTTTTTTTTTTTTTTTTTTTTTTTTGGTCCAAAGGAGCTCCTGGCTAATCCAGGGAGCTTAAGCTACCCACCCAACCCGCGCGGGATCGAACCAGCACTTAAAAATATATTTTCAAATAAAAATCTAAAAAATTTAAAAATGAGGGACTGATATGGTATATTCGTTTTTATTTCACATGTTGGTAACGGAGATTTAGATCATCTCTTTGACATATTATATGGTATTTTTGTAAAAAAGTTTCAACTACAAAGTTATAAATCTCATCAAAATTTACAATTTTGCAGTTAAAATTTTTTCGTAAACGTATTAAATAATGTGCCAAAAAGATGATCTAGGGATTAGCACTCAACTGCAGTCGGAAAAAAAAAAAGGACCTACTTCGTAATACTCCTATTCATGATAAAATAACACGATTTTTATTTCACATGTTGGTAGCGGAGATTTACAAAAGTAACAAAACTGACCATAATAAACTCAAAGTCTAGCTATCCTAGAAGTTCAACAATCGTTCGATGAGCTAGGACTGAACAAATTGTGAGTTAAGAGTTTTATTAAAAATTTGGATTGGAATTGTATTGTAAAAGAATTAAGATTCAGTTATACAAATAGGTAATATTGGACGATAAAAATTGTTGGATCAATATTGCAAAAATTATATAAAATTACTAAAAATCATTACAAAATAAAATCTAAAGTTTAGTAAAATAAATAAAAAAATTTCAGATCGGCCAAAATCATCTAATTCCGGCCAATTGTCATGGGAGAATAAGGATATGGTTGTCAGCCATATTCGTATGCGCTTGATTTAATCGTCAAGATTCATATGGACCATTTTTTTGAAAGAAAACTACAAGACAACTCTTCTCAAATTTTTGTCTTTACTGATCAGCCCCTCTATATTTTTGACCATCAGATCAGCCCCTCATGAAAAACTGTTCACAAAAAAATTCCTCCATCCCTATGTGTTTTGACATTTTAACTCTATTTTAAATGCTATTTTCAAAACCCAAAATAAATATTTAAAAGTATTTTTTGAAAAAATAAAGATTTACAACTTTGTTGAAATTTTTTTCAAAAATAATTTTATATATTTATTTTGAGCGTTGAAAATAGCCTAAAAATCATTTTAATGGTTTTTTTCAATATCCAAAAATAAATATTTAGAAGTATTTTTGAAAAAACTTTCAACACGAAAGTTGTAGATCTAAAGTTTTTTCAAAAAATACTTCTAAGTATTTATTTTGGGGTGTTTAAAATATTATCTAAAAATGACGTTTAAGTATTGGAATGAGATATTCTAGAGATATTTTCGTCCGTGGAAAAAGTGAAATAGAAAAATAGGGGCTGATCAAATAAGAATCTAGGATGAAGGACTGATTGATAAGAAATATTTATACAGAGGACTAATACGTAATTCTTCCTTTTTTTGAACCATAGTATAGACCACATATGAGTGGGTTTTCCATCATCATTGATCTAAAAAAGACACTTTGTAATGTCCCACAACTTCACTACTAAATCAGATCATGTGCCAAACATACTCCAAAGTCCAAAGTCTCCAGTCATTGAATCCCAGCCGTCCGTTTGAGTCCACATGATCTCCGTACGTGTCAACATGCGACAGACACGTGGCACTTCCAACGTGTCTTTAATATCCAACGGCTGAAAAAAAGAGGCGTGCTTAATAAAACGTGCCCTCGTGCGCCCGCCAAGTAATCTACGACGTGTCCACCGGTGATCTAGATGCTGAGTGCCTATATATAACACATCCAAACCCACGGTGTTTTCTGCAGAACACGGATAGTCTTATTTTCGTGAACTGAAAAATACGCGACGCCGGTGATGGATTCTGCATACTCGTCGCCGGGGAATATGCAGCGGAGACCCTGGAGTTATGCGGAGGAGAAGAAGTTTGAGGAATTGTTGGTTATGGTGGGTGAGGGAGTACCAGACCGCTGGTACAGGATAGCATCGCAATTACCGGGCCGCAGCGCGCCGGAGGTGTTTGATCACTACCGTGCGCTGGTTGAAGACGTGGCAGCCATCGAGGCCGGCAGCGTCGACTTGCCGTGGCCGGAAGAAGAAGAAGGTGAATATGATTGCGGCGGAGAGGCGGCGGCGGGACGACGGAAGGCGGAAGAGCGCCGCCGCGGCACGCCGTGGACCGAGGAGGAGCACAGGTGAGTACATGTGCTCTGCGGAGGAGAAAAATTCCATCTTGAATTTCTCTGTTATTTCTTGCGTCTAAGACTCTACTACGATCGAGTTAATTTTCGGTTGCTGGATTTCAAAGTAGATTAATAAATAAATAACAGGACTATTTTAACTTTTAGTTGCATTTGGTTATTTTTTACTCTGATGACCATAGAAAACTTGCTAATATTTATGGAAAAATCACATAGCAACCTATTGGAAAATCATAATTATAAAATATACATTGCAAATCAGTCCTAATTTTAAATAATTATACATTAATTTTTATCTTAACATTTATGTTAGAAATTTTTTAACAACTATAGAATATTATTTTTAGCAAATTTTGAACATAAAAAATAAAATTTTAATGTAATCTTATTTATTTTTTAAGAAATATTTTTAAATATGCATTTTGAGTCTTTAAAGTTTAGTTAGTTTAAAATTTAATCTACTAATAGCTAAAATTTTGAAACCTCAAAAATTTATTTATAAATATTTTTTTAAAAATTTTTTTTTATGTGATCTTTTAATTTTTATATTTATTATTTTTTTTTAAAAATATTTTTAAATAATTATTTTTTAACGTGAAAAATAATGGGCTTAAATTGAGGGACTTATTAACAAGATTATTATAGATAGAGAGACTCATATATATGCAAGTCTCCCAATATTTATTGTATGTTGACTTAAACTGTAATTGTGAATTGTGAAAATGAAATTAATCACTTTATATCTTATCGTAGGGCATTTTTAAAAGGGTTGAAAGAATTCGGAAGGGGAGATTGGAGGAACATTTCAAGGTTGGCGGTGAAGACTAGGACTCCGACGCAGGTGGCTAGCCATGCGCAAAAGTATTTCCTCAGGCAAACTTCGCAACCGAAGGAGTCGAAGAGAAAGAGCATCCATGATATCACCTACTAGATCCATATATTGCTCGAGCTATATCTTGAGATCCATGCAACTCCTGCCATTGTAAATACGTCATATTATGGAGCTAATGCCATATTATTGTCAATATATATATTATCAAGCTTACAACAGTTTAATACTAGTAACTAGTCGAAGATTTTCATAGCTAGAAATTAAAGTTAGAAACCTAAGACTGGCATAGAAGTATTATGAAACGGATAATAGGTAATTCGGACGACTTTTTGTCTAGAATGGCTAATATGGTGGTTGGAAAAGACGTTAGTAATTTTCGGAGTTTTACTTGTTAATTACAGTTATGACACAATATAGAACGTGATTATAAAATAATATTTTCAATAATATCGAAAGTTGGTATATCGAAAAAATTTATGAGAAGAATCTAGGAGTATTTGTTTTTATAAAGATATCTATATACCATTTGGTTGGGATTAAAAATTAAAAATAAGCTTAACAGACCTATCCTATTCTTATTCTTATAATTTCTATCCTAAATTCATATTGTTGTATGTTCTAAATGATAAAATTACAGAGTACTTACACTTAGAAAGAAGACAAGTATATATAGGCTTGCAGTTTGTTAGAACTATTCTTTTTGAGGGAGTATAAAATTAGAAATATTCTTTATCTTTCGATAATTTAAAATTATAAAATATACTCTAAATACTGGAAGACGACCGCGATTTATTTTTTTATGAAAAATAGATTGAAAGTAAGAATGATAGTAAAAGAGAATTGAAAAGAACCATATATATCCAAAAAGCGAAGAACCATAAGTCAAAATTAAGTACTCATATAACAAATTTTAAATGAGTAACTAAGAACATCTGGAGGGGAGCTAAGAAGTCATATTTACACCAAATACGCTTTAAATGCCAACAGTCAACTTTGCCTTTCTGGGAGGAGCTACGAGCATCTCTAATCACTTTACACCACTAATAAAAATAAAATATTAATTTAAAAAAAAAAGACTTGCATTAAGATATAAAAGACCTAAAAATTATTACATTTAGGTCCAAATATTAAAAAATTTTACACTTAAATACAAAATTTTATATTTAGATTCTTTGAATAAAGGTGTCTAAAGTTATTAAAAGAGTGTTATCGGCTATTAGAAAGATGTTATAGTATTATTTTCAACATTAGGGTGTCAAAAATTCACACAAAAGTGTTTAAAGTTAACACTAGAAATGTCATGATATTAAGATATTGAAAATATCAAAAATTCGCTAAAATATATTATAAATATATTAAAAGATGTCAAAGGATCAAAATGTAAAAGATTCTTTTGAGAGTAACGATTATGAAAATCCGTTTCATAACTTGTTCCAGACGGATTTTTTAACTTTTTCTAAAATATTAACTATATTATGTGGGGAGGGAAAAAAAAAAAAAAAAAAAATTCCGAATTCTAAAATTTAATATAAAAAAAATCTCGTATGTCAAAAAAATTGTTTTTGAGTGCTAAAGTTTGGAGTTTGTTAAATTTAGCCCATCATCTACCCCTCGCTCAAATTAATTTCCTAATTAACGATACTAAATATTAGTATTTCGTAAGACTAACTTCACATTATCATAATATAAATTTTAATTTCAACACTGGATTCACCTCACTATTCGGTTTTTTTTTTCTCAATATTCAACTGAACAGAAATTATAGTTTGTTTTTTTCCTGAATTTTCTGCAACTATTTTTATGTACTATATACCTCTAAACAGTATAGGTTAATTTCTACAAGTGAACACCAAATTTTAATATACAAAATGTTACTGATTAGATGTATTTGCTGATGATGATATTTTTAATAATTTGGTTATTTGTTTAATTTTCACTTTAAAATAGCTATACTTCCAATTAACCTTATTACAAACACAAAAAAGTCATTATTCACATACATAGGGGTAAAAAGTTCAAAAATAAATCAAAATTGAGAGAAGTCTTACCATTTGCTTTTCATCAAAGATGCGATAATAATCAGCATTCATCATAAAAAATACTAAAAAACTATGGACATAAATGTACACAGAAATATATACATATCAAGATCAGGACAATGAGCTTGATGAATGATGCTATTTTAGCCTGCTGCACTGTTGCTTTTATGCAAGAAAAAAGCAGCAGATAGTTCAAGTGTTAAAAAAAGCAGTAAGAAATGTTGGCCTTCAGCTCTTTTAACATCTATTAACACCAAAAAATGTCCCATGAACTAAATCAATAAAATACTTTTGTTTAGGTTGCCATAATTTTTAAATTGAGAAACAAGACACTGCTCAAGACTTCACAGCAAATCCATAAATTTCCAGTTAAATAAATGCTAAGAACACAGGCCATGAAAATACTATTACAAATATAAATACCAAGAAATTCTTCAAATACTTAAAGATATGATCAACAGAGAAAAAAAAGGATGCATACATAAAACACAGTCCCCCACTATTTCATAATTAACCGAAAACAGCAAAAGCCGATGTGCCGTAATCATGAATGCATACATGAAAAGCAAATGAAACTTCAGCGTAGCCTTTAACTTTCGTATGATACGATTGTTGAGTCTACAGTATTCTTAATTGTATCCAGAGGCATGAGCTGTCTAATACAGATAACAAGATCTATGATGCAAGTTCAAGTTCACACAATATGAGGCAGCATAGTCATACCTCTCAACGACCTCTCTCGAATGCTACGCGAGTCCTTCCAGATCCTCCACCCTCGTAGTCATCCCTCATCGAAGACCCAGCACTTGCTTTCATGGTCCCTCCACCACCAATCTTATCCATTGCCTTCTTACCTTTCTTCACCTCCGTCAAGAACTGATCAAGACCAAACGGATCGTTTTCCTCTTGCTTGTCAAACTCCACCGGCCTCTCTCTCTTGCTACCAGAAGGCCTATCTTGGACACCCGAGAATGCCCTATCAGGCTTAAACCTCTCAGTTTTCATAACCTTCTCCAACTGCTCGTCGGCACCACCGTACATATCAGCGTCACCGTCCTTCTTCGGCCGGTATAGCGTTGAAAGGGTCGGCTGTGCTGTAAATAGACCCTTGTCGAAAATGTTGTACTGATCATCGGCAGCAAATCCAGAGTCCATTCCCTTATCCTGATTAAACAATCTCTGGTCGTACATAACCTCTCCACTTCTTCCAGATCCAGCGTTAGCCATGCCGAGAGCAACCTTCTCACTAATATCACGATCCCTGTCCCTGGTGATCTTGCTTTTCTTGCCCATGGCAGCATCCTTTGCTTCCAACCTCCGCTCCCTCTCCCTCTCACGTCTCCTCTCTTCACGAATCTTATCGCGTTCAAGTCTCTCCTCCCTCTCCTCTCTCATATCCTTGTCGCCGGGACCTGAGGGGGCAGGAGCGGGCGCAATACCAGTCCTTTCAGCACGAGCCTTCTGAGCCAAGGCGCGGAGCTCTTGTTCCTTCCTATCTTTCTCCTTCAACATCAGCTCCTTCTGTACCTTTGATCTCATAGCAACAGCTTCCCTAGCCTTCTGCTCAGCAACATATAGAGCCTCACTCAACTTGGCAAAATTATCATTAATCTGAACTTCTTGAAGCCCTCTTCCATCGGCAGCCAAACGTTTGTCAAGTGGGATGGTGTAACCCTTTGGATTTTTCCAGTTAGATATGCAAGGTGGGATCTTCCAGTCCTGTTGGTCCTTCACTGTCACAGGTCTAGGAGGTGAGTGCATGACAGGCACTGGCGGGGACCCAGATGCACGCGGAACCCTCTTATGCTTGAACTTGGGCGGTTCCAGCGGGTCCACAGGCATCTCAACCATCCTAATAATTCTCTCATTAGCCCCAGAATTAAATGCAGCAGACTGTTGTGAAGGCTTATACTTAATAAACTTAGATTCTTGGGATTGTACAGGAACATTCTTAGGCTGTGCGGCGCTCAGCCTAACATTAACAATCTTCTCCAGTGCAGCCTTGGTCTTCTGTGTGGTCTCTTCAATCTCCTTCTCGAGCTCCTCCTTTGCCTTCTCCTCTTCAGAAATAACCTTAGGGACTAAATCCCTGTGCTGCGAATACACGATTTTTGAAGCGTTCTCGTTCTGCTTAAGGATAGCATCAAAAGCGACTTTCCCCTCAGAATCAACAGTAAGCGGAAGAATCTTCGACCCTGGTTTTTCATCTTTGCGGCCCATTCCGAGGGGATACTGCGCCACATGGATTTCTGGGAAGGCTCCACCATCGCCAAAATCTTCGGGTTTCCTAGGAATGAAGCCCGAACGCTTGCCATATGGAAGTACAGGGTTAGGCTTTATGACGGTAGAATTAGTCGATTCTGATGAATTGCTGAACCTTTCCTTGAACCAGGGATCCTTTGAGTGGTCGTAGAAAGAAGATGAGTTAGACTTCGCTGGTGGAAGAAGCTCCTTGAGAGCCGCCATGATCTACAGCAGAACCTCTCCAAACTATTACACCTGTAAATAATTGAAATTTATAAAATTAATTCTTCAAATGGTAAACGCTTTTATCTTATAATAACTCTAAACCAATATGCTAAAATATACATGTAAACAAATTCTTCATTCAGTAAACATTTTACATTAGATCTACGCATATATTATGTAGTTGAACTAACGATTAGTCAAAACAGCTCGGGCTGAAATTTGCAGCAACCCCGCAGCAAATCACCACTAAAAATCGGGACAGTTTTTTTTTTTTGGGAAAGTGATGAACTGCAGCATGGTAGAATTTTTGTTATTCCACAGTTTTCTAGTACAATTTTTTCAAAAAATATCAAAAAAACATGCCTAAAGGACCGCTGAAGCCGTTGTGTAGACGTAAACTAAGCAACTATTAAGAATTATAAAAATAATTGAATTATACGCTTCTATAGAACATACACAAGCCTTGTTTAATTTCATTAGAACAATAAAACCTAACCAGGGCGGTTCCACTACATAGCCCCTGGGGTCAATTGACCACTCAAAACACTGTAAAGAATTTGATTGACAAACCGGAGATAAATTTATCACCACGGCGGCACAAACAACGGGAATAAATACCTTGTTCCGCAGCTTGATCGGAACCTCGAGGCAGCGGCAATCAACGGATGCAGAGAGAGAGAGAGAGAGAGAGAGAGAGAGAGAGATTGATAATCCACGAGCCTTAAAGATAGGCCTGAGGCGGATTCGATCGATTAAGGCCTCCATGAAGGCCCAATTAGTTAGTATCCATTTAAGACCTCTGTTAAAATCCACTGCATTCTGCTGTCAAGTCCGAATATTTTATCTCCCAAATAGGATCTAAACAATTTATTAAACTTTTGTCTTTTAGGGTCCCAAAAATCAGATTTACTAAAGAACGTAGCATAATCAATTTTATTGTTTTAGTGTCTGTTAACCTTTTATCGCATGAAATGATGAAACAATTCTCACCCTTAACCGCATGCGTTAGGACCCCTTATGAGTTCCGCTGCTACCGCATACATTTCTATCTTATCAAAACTCATTTGGCTTGCAATCTTTGCTAAGCACGACGGCAGCAGAACACAGATACCATCTTCCCACGGCTTCTAAAGCTCCACATCTCGTCATTTCCTGCAATCATTTGTTGTTCCAAATCATCGCTGTCGAAGCAGCACGCCTTTGCATCGTCGGCGGAGAGGGTAGAGAAAAAAAATATTTCCTCCCAATCTTTTCCTCTTTTTTGCGATTTATCTTTTAATAATATGATTTCTATAATAAATAGAGCTAATATAAGATCATTGCAGGTACCTTATGCAACAAGAGAGTATTTATCCTATATTTTTAATAATGTATTATTTGGATTGGTGTTTTCTTTAGGATGTAGTTGCTCTTCTTCTTCTTCTTATTCTTCTTCTTCTCTACTAATTATGTTTATAATGATGGTTGAAGATGATGGTGATGGTGTAAAATGGGCCAAATTCCTAATCCTACAACACTAAGCTTTGTAATTACAAAGGAAAAATTGCAAACTATATTTCTTTAGGAGCATTACTATTTCATCAGTGAAATCAAAATTTTTGATTCAATCAGAACTATACAAAGAGATATATTATGTGTGGTTCTGATTACATTGTAGCCATCAAAACCATCTGAAAAATCGTAATTTTATTTTTTTGGGCAGCAGAAATGTGGAAAGTTGTTCCGGTTGCTATTCGTGTTTTATTATGAAATATAGGATTATATTTGGTAATGTTTTTTTTTTTTATGTCAAATGTTTTTTAGGAAAAAACACAAAGGAAATAAGAAAAAGAAAAGAAAAAGGAATAAGGTATGCAAGTTTGATTGGCATTTCATTAAAACAAATAAATGCTCCAGTAAATTAATGAAAAGTGGTCAGGTGATAAATTGAATTAATTCTCACTCATTAATACCGATATATATATATATATATATTGTATAGTGTATTCTAAATAAATTGATAATAGTAAGGCCTTGTTATAATCTCTATAATAATAATATAAAAGCAAAGGTATTTTACGATTTTATGACGTGGTATTTTTAGAGTTGTTAGCTATGTGCCACATGTCAACTTTTTTTTTTGTTTTTTTGACATTTTAGGGTATATATGTATAAAGAAGTGTTAATTGTCGTGTGGATCTCTTTAATATATTCTAAATAAAATTAGAAAAATTTTAAAAATGTAAGATCAAAAGACAAACCTAACAAAAAAAATAGTATTATAAATTCTAAGTCATTCTAAGTTTAATTATTATTCATATATTTTAGTCATTATAAATTTAATTACTATTTATACTATCAATTTATGAGATAATATATATTTAGACTAAAAATTATATAAATTTTAATTATTTATAAAGTATTTTAAATATTTTTAGTTTTAAGTTTTATAAAATTTGATTATTTTAAATTTTTATAGTTCCGAATATAACACGCGATAAAAACTTGTTGAAACATATAAAAATCATATTATATATTTATTATTACATATTTTTTGCAGTTTTTCGTAAACAAGTGTCCATGTACCACATAAGTGATCAGCACGATACTTAAGACTTTTTTCGACAAATAGTTCATCAATAACTCAAATTCCTCCTAAATTGACAAGAAAATAGAACTTAGGCAGATGACTTGGTTTACCAAATCTTGGTAGATTTTGTGAGTTTTGGGGCTGCTGGACAAGCGTTTTTCTTTATAATATTTTAGAAATTGCCACGTTCTAGGTTGAATTTAGGACAAGTTTCGTAATAAGTTTGGAGTTTTGTACTAGTAGAGAATTTAAAATTTTAAAATACTTATTTAAAAATATATTTTTAATTTTTTTATATAGACCTAAACTGGCTAAATGTAAACAAATAATAATGAAATAATATACCATGGAAAAAAAAAGAATAAACCATGAAAATAACTTAAATTTTCAGTAGAAAATTTAGCGAAATGTTAAATGATATGCGTATAAGCTACACTATTTTGTATTTTGAAGCCTTAATTACACAATGAATCATTTGACTTAAACCATAATTAAGACTTTTCAAAAACTATATCCACAAAAAAAATTTCCGTTTGAGTGACGCCATAAATTTCTTTGTTTTTTTTTTTTTAAACTTTTATATTTAAGTTTATAAATTCAGAAGTTAAAACAGTATTATTATAGCTAAAAATGAGAATCATGCGTGAAATTAACGATACAACATAAGTGAATTTTGTAGCGTACCATTTAGCGTGCAGATGTTTTGTGGGCAACATCAGTATTAGTGGTGAAAAACGAGCCGAGCGGGCTCAAACTTGTTTAAACTCGGCTCAAACTCGAGCCGAATTTAAATACTAATTCAAGCTCAAATAATTAAACGAGTCGAACCTGAACATTTTGTTATTTAGCTCGTTAGGCTCGTGAGTCTAAACAAAATTTTTATTTTATAACAATTTACTTAAACGGTTCAAACTCGATCTAAACCGATTTGATGCAATCAATTCGAGCTCAACTCGTGTTTGACTCTTTTGATACAATTAAGCGAGCTCGAGATTTTACAAGTTGAGCCAAACTTGAGCTCAGCCTCTAAAACTTGTCAAGCTCGAACTTGCGTGTGAACTAAACCAATCAAACCGAGTTTGAGCTTAGTGGAGCTCGGCTCGCTCGTTTTCACCTCTAATCAGTACTATTTCAATTTTTGGGCTTATGAACTCATGCAAATCATACACAACTCAGAATTTGGGACGGTCATAATTTTAAACGGTATTCTGACCGTTGTATTTAGATAATAATGTCAAATTTTTCTAAGAGATGTACCAGATTAATTTACTGAACACAATCTTGTAACAGTTGCCCATTGAACTATGATCAAGAAATAAAGTTCGGTCGTATCTTGTTCTCAAACACGTATGTTGT
Source organism: Xerophyta viscosa (assembly GCA_002076135.1). Taxonomy (NCBI): domain Eukaryota; kingdom Viridiplantae; phylum Streptophyta; class Magnoliopsida; order Pandanales; family Velloziaceae; genus Xerophyta; species Xerophyta viscosa. The sequence goes on from MJHO01000043.1 coordinate 1,345,419, forward strand.
TCTCAAACACGTCGTTGAGCATGTGTATGTACCTGTTATAATCTTTAAAAGACTTTTCTAAAAATTTGAATTAATTCATATCTTGCCTTATACAGTTATAGCAGATGATTCTAGAACTCATAAATGATGATGGGAATTTTTTTTTTTTTTAGATTATCACGGTGGAATCCATAAAATAAGTACACGCCCATGTAAGGATTTTAAACTCGCCAAAAACTTCTACGTCCAGTCCGATCGCTGCGCTGGAGTCAAATATATGCATTATATGAATCGGAGCTTTTGTCACGAGTATATAAGATTTTTAAAAAATTATGTGAAAAATTTCACCTCATACGAATTCGAACCTGAATGGTAACAATTTTTGAGACGCCTCCCATTCAATTGAACTAATCATGCTCAACATGATGATAATTTATGAGCTGCTCACTCCACCAATCGAGTTATTCTGTCGTTGATCCAGTCCGCTGTAAAACTCTTCTTATTTGAATGACTTCAAACGGCTTCATTTCACGAAATAATACCAACAACGATACACCCAAAAGAACATAAAATAAATTAAAAAGTAATAAAAAAAAAAGAAAATTAAAATGACGGGCCAGACCAACTCCAGGCTCATCCTCAACTTACCAAAAACATATATATGTTCAAAAAACGAAAATATTTTACAGTATATTTATTCATATCTAAAAAAATGTTTTAAGTAATATATATATATATATATATATATATATATATATATATATATATATATATATATATATATATATATATATATATATATATATATATATATATATATAAAATTTCTCAAAAGTAGCAGTTTAGCAAGATAAATATCCCACAAATAGGGAATTTAACCTATAAAAAATCAGATAATTTCTTCACTCAAAAAAATTAAAATTAATCAACTTTACAACTTTTTCCTCTAAATCTATAACCATCAAAATTTCTTTGAGGTCCCAATCCAATCTGCTTCATCTCGCAACTAATTCCGATCACTGCATGGTTCCATGTCTGCAAAGACTTCGCCCAATACCTAATCCATGCATAAACCTTCACTTGTAAATCCACGTATCCTTCCTTCTTCTCCCTCTCGAACGCCGCCAACTCGTCGCCTGCGAGGTTCACCGCCGACCACCCCTCAAATCTTATCTTCTCCGTCACCGTGCTACTCGGAGCTTGAAAAAATCCCGGCAAAACCGACGACCCAAACCTCTTTCCATGGTAATATACACCAGCTTGCAACCAATCGTAGTGTAAGCTTGCTTTGTTGTTAGGGTTTCTGATAACTAGGTATAGAGATAAGTTATAGCTGAGTTCGCCGGAGTTTGAACCGTCGCCGGAGAATCTGAATTCCGTCAAGTCGGCATCTGCGGCGAAGGCTTTGATCTTGATTGGAGTTTTAGAGTGGAGAAAGAATAGGCAGATCACGTCGGCGATGACGACGAGGGATAGGATAACGGCGAGGAGGAGCGCCGCAATCTTCACCGCCTTGCAGAGACGGCTTCGACGGCCGTGGCTTATAGCGTTTTCGCCGTAGATAGCGTCTCCGCGTTCTGCTAAGTTTAGGATTGTGATATAGCCACCAGGCCCACCATTGCCATGGAGCTGAGAGTTTGTGGACATGTTTGCTTGAGATGTTGTTGTCTAGGCCAAAGATTTAGCATTACATATCATGTATGTGTCCAATACGCGTTTTATGGCTGCTTGGAAGATTTAGATCACATGGGATTGACGGATGACATTGTTGACCATGTCGAGATTGGTGCAGGTATGATGGAGGGTGGAGATGAAGGTGACACGTTTATGTATGATTATCCGACCATATCGTTTGTCAAAGAAAGTCAATCTAATCATCCAACATAAGTGAAAATTTTCGGTAAGCATTGCTATTCCGTATAACCATTATAGAATTATACGTTTCAAAATGTATTTGATATACATTTTCATACATTATGTGAATTGTATTAAAATGATGCTCCTTTAAAGAACAGCATTCTGAATTTCGGTTAATTTGACCAATTTATTTTTTTTTTGAATAATTACAAATCAACCTTCTGATTCAAATTGTTTGTGAATCAACCCTTCTGAATATATTTTTACGCCGGCGTGACAGTGCTCGCGCGCCGTCATGTGATGCGTTTCCGCATTTCGAGAGGGTGAATACAAGACTATTGAAATAGAATGACTAATCTGTAATTATCCTTTTTTTTTCAGAGATTCTCAAAAGATAAAGCCAAGAAGAAGAAGATTAATTATTTAACTATAAAATAATGTATTTGTTAGACTCAGTTAGGGACCAGATAGATGAGTTTTGGATACACATATGATGAAGATAACAAAAACTTTGAAGAAATATTGATTAAGTATATTCCTTTAATTATTCAAATGTCTTTGAATTCCAAAAGGTACAGCCGTGCTTTTGTAAAGTTGGTCAAGTTAATGATTAAATAAAATTATTTTTTAAGACATTTGTAAAAATATGGATGATAGGAAGTTTTTTGAACTTGCCAATATACTAGATCTCTACTTTTTTTCCGCTCTTTTATCAAAAATGAATAGGGATCCCAAAAACCGAACCGAACCAATCCGAACAAAGCCAAAATTTTGGGTTCGGTTCGGATCGGGTTCGGTTCGGGTCGATATTTTAATAGTTCAGGTCTATATAATTCGATTCGGATTCAGTGGTCGAATTTCGGGTTGGTTCGGACTGGATCCGAATTATCCTCATAAGTCACATTTTAATTAATTTTGTTAGTTTTTATGTGCTAAGTTTTTCTTTTTAAACAAAATATTAATATTACAATTATTCGGGTCGATTCGAACCGACCCGAATTCGAATTGGTATTGATTAAAAATAATTTTTGTGCTGTTATTCGGGTCAACCCGAATCAACCTGAACTGATCTGAATTTTAGTCGGTTCCGGTCGGCGGGTTGAAATGAAATTCGGATCAGTTCGGATCTGAAGGTCTTCTGTTCAGATCGACCTTAAGAATTTTGGGTCGGGTCGATTCGGTTTCGGGTTGATCCAAATGCTCAACCCTATATATGAAGCATAACTTATATTATGTATGTAATTTACAGCACTCTACAGACGGCACCAAGTACTACGCATCTCTAAAAAGACTTAATAAAGTTTTAAATATAGAATATCTCATTTGCAAATGAATATTACTATCCTTTGAAAATAATTGAATTATGAATAATACCATACACCAAACCTGGTTTGCATGAGTGCTCATTAAACCATAGACTAAGTTACACACGGCTCTGTTGGATCCGCCATCTTGATCTAGATCGGATCATAACTTAGTCAATATATGATTTCTGCACCGTTTTAAGGTATCTTTGACGGTGTATTTAGATGTCCCTTTAAGTTGCAATATTTTACGGCTCTTGAATGTGACGGAATCAGTCAAAACAGTAGCTCAGAACTTGGACCGGGTTGATTGACCTGATCAAACCTACTCTGGATCATATCTAGATCGGATCTGCACTAACTTATTGAAAGTAGCGACGTCAATCAGGTGCAATTTTTTGCACTGCATCCACTCCCACATACACTACACGGGTGGTATTTACCGGCTGTTTATCTGAAAAAAAGGGTTTTGAAAATGAATAAAGTAAAAGGAAAGGGGATTTTAGCCTTTTAAAAAGTGTTGAAAAAGTGGGATTTTAGCTTCATTATTTATTTTCGGATGTGAAATTAGATGGAAATAGTGTGAAAAACTGTTTTGAAAGATATTGTTAATTATGTTTGAATTGTAACATAAGATTAGAACTTGATATTTATTTAAGAAAAAAAAAAGTATGATAATATCTACTTGTGATGTAAGATTTCTTGCATAATTGTGTATAACTAGTAAATTTATATGATTTTTAAGTATTAATAAATTTAGTAAAATATGTATTCTTAATAAATTATTATATTATTACTAGAGTCGTACAAATTTTGTAACTGTAATTGTGTTATTATTACAATAATACTAATAAATCATCATTAAGTCACTTATTTTCCCTTTCTAGTTTTTTTTTGGTAGAAAAATGGAAAAAGCAAAATTTATGCAAAAACAAAAAAGAAAAGTAAAAAATCGCCTTTTGCATTTTCATTGTATTCTAAATTTTTTTTTTCTTTTCCGAATAAGTAAAATGGCCCTAAATAAAGAAATTATGAGTGAAGGTGATTTGTTTCCTATCGCATTCTAATATTATGGATCCGAGGCCAAATCACAGCCTCTCATTTTACCTGGGTATAATTATTTATTGGGATAATTACGTATCAGCTCTCCTATTTTTGGAGGTGTATAAATCAGCCCCCAAAAACGTATTTTTGGGGGGCTGATTTGCAAAAAAAATAAAATAAATTAGCCTCCGAAAATATATTTTTGGAGGCTAATTTGCACAAATTTGAAAAACTGTGGGCTGATAGCAAAAGCCCCTTATTTATTTATTACCTTTTATTATGAAGACATTAATTGTAATGGGCTTTCAGCCGCTGTGGTGTTGTGTTAGTGGCTGGACGCTCGCTAAAGCGAGTGCATAGTTGTAGGTAGGAGTGAAAAACACTACTAAATTTGAGCTCGAGCTCAATGAATTTCAAAGCTGAGCTCGAACTAGACTCACGTTCGGCTTGATTTTATCAGCTCGGTCGAACTCAAGTTAAATTGAGCCGAGCTCAATCTGATTGTATCAATTAGGATCGATCTCACTGAAATAATCTTATTATAATAAGATATTTGAACAAAATAGAAAAGCTCGTTTACGCTCACGAAACCAACGAGCGGAGTAATAATATCTAAACTGGCTAATTTAATTAATCGAGTTAAATCCGTGCTCAAACTTGGATCTGTTCGTTGGAGAACTTGGAATTCTACGCCTTCTTCCTTTGAATATTTGGCATATTTCTTTGTAAATATTTGGTAGTTCAGCCAAGCACCTTGGGCACAGTGGCATCACCCCCTTGCCCCCTGGGCGGCCTGGGTTTGACCCCTGGGAGTCATTCCGGGACTAGGGGGTAGTCAGGGAATTAAAAAAAATTTGGTAGTTCGATTCTAAAACTGCTTCGTTGATTAGGACAAATATCATAGACGCCTAAAATATCTATGCCGCCCCAAATCAACATCACAAGCCTAACAATTTTCTCCTATTTATCTAAATTGTACAAATTAAAATAGCACGTGAGTGCTGTCACATCAACATATTTTTATTTTTATATATTTATTTGTACTGTTCCTAAAATAGAAGGTGCCTATTAGCCATATATTTTTCTTAGCTGTGCAAATAAATCGTAATGTTGATGTCTTGATTGACTTTGCAAGAAGAAGAAAGTGATGCCGTCTAAAATATAATCATGCTGAAAAACAATTGATCCAATTGTTGAATATCTCCATTTTAATCTCCAGGATTATGAAGTAAAATTTTCTATTAACATTTATATTTTGTGGTAATTAAAATATTTCAATATATATATAATCCTTATTTATTAAAATTTTGTGACTCGCCCCCATCTTTTATATAGTAACATATATGTTATAATAAAGTTAATGTTGAACGCCGACCGAGCACAGCTCGGCTGGCATCAAAAATCCTCCCCATAGGGGGAGGTCCTGGGTTCGATCCCAGGTGGGGAAGGGGGGTAGATTTAGCTGGTGGACTAGCCACCAGCTCCACTTGACCAAAAAAAAAAAAAAGTTAATGTTGAACAAAAATTTTAGCTCAATATTCTTAGAACTCTTGCACTTTACATAGAATTTTTATATTTATTGTCAAATCTTGATGCGGATTTATGTTTCCATACCGCATATTTGCCTATGAACCCCAGCAAATCCTAATTGGGTTAGAAGGTCCGAGAGTTACCATTGATTTTTCCTCCTTTTTTTTTTAATCTTTTTTTAAGATAAGAAGCCGAAATCTTCGTCGTGTACTTACTTCCAATATTATTGGAGACGCCGTTTGTTAGAATTAATCTTCTAATTGTGATTCATGAACTTTCTATTTGTATGATTTCTATTAAAGTTATGTACGTTGATGGTTAGTACATATTAATGTTAGAAATCATAGGGTGTAAATCCTTTCCTCTTATTCCGTATAAAATTAAGATCAGGCTGTTAAGAATATTAAGGAAATAATATAAGGATCTTTTTGTTACTTGTATAATTATGGTTTTAAGTAGGAAAGTTACAGATTTATTTTCAACTATGATTATTCTTAATAAGCATTATAGTTTTAAAGAAAATCCTAGTCGTCAAGGTTTTTTATGATTATTGAATTCACTCTCTTATCATCAAGAGAAGAATAACAGAGAGAACGGAAGGAGCGAAGAAGAAATCTGGTATCTCGCATTAGAGGGCATTAGCTATGGAACCAAGTAGGTTATTTTCTTTTATATTTCTGTTTTAATAAAGTAAATTACCATGATGGAATTTTGGTTTGATTTGTCTATATGATAAGATCATCATGTTAAATTGTGCTTCCGCATAATAGATTAGCGCATTAAAAATTAACACCGTTTTCTAACCACGATCTATTAGTCCGTATCAGACCACAACAACAGTCAGAAAGTAAAAATCTATGTCTAGTATGCATTCTGAACGAGATATAGATTACTGATGTTCTATACAGCCACCATATTAGCAATTGTAGCTAAAAATTCACTGAAATTGTTTGTTTTCTATTTCAGGATTACTCATAGATTTTGAACTTATGACATATACTTTATAAGACATATACTTTATGAGACATAGATCACACCGTTAGCACGGCTCGAATCGACTCAAGTTCGGTTCAGTTGATACAATCGAGTAGAGCTCGAGTCGAGTTCAAGCTTTAGATTTATCGAGTCGAATCGAGTTCGAGCTCAGCCTCTTGAAGCTCGTCGAGCTCAAGTTTGAGCTCGAACTAAACCTATCGAGCCGAACTTGAGCTCAGTAATACAGTAATACTCGACTCGAATTCGGCTCGTTTTTACCCCTAGTTAGAGCTATGGCTGGGGGACGAGATTTCTCTTAGAACGGGTTCTATTTACAAACATATATTTAAATGGTAACAATATGTCCAAATTTAGCCTTAGCAGGTGGATACCGCGTCATTCTTAATTAAAAAATTAGCCCATCTCTAACCGTCAAGATTGATATTTTTGTCGCTTGTATCTGTCATCTTATATATATATATATATATATATATATATATATATATATATATATGTGTGTGTGTGTATATGTTATAACTAGTTTACATCTATACGACCATACACCAAGTTTTAGTCATATATAATAATATATATAAATAATAATTCTAAAAAAATATTTTTTATACTTTTCATATTATAATTTTATATAAATTAATAATTATTTTTATTAAAATATTATACTTTATTTGTTCGATATTATTAAAATAAGAAGAAATGCTACATGCCATATATAAAGATTATTTGAGGAGTGGTATAGAATAGTGGTGATATCCAGTTATATATATATATATATATATATATATGATCAAAAATTTTCATATATAGATATAATTTTATTTATAAAAATAAGTATTATATTATATAATATTAAGATTAATATTTATTCTATTTAGATTATTATTTTTATAAGTATTTATTTTAAATATAATACTTTTTATATTTTTAAATAAATTATATAATTTTATATCAATTAATATAAATACCATTTGGCTCTTTTAGAATAAGAGCAAGTATCATATAGTATACTGAAAATTATTTAAAATGCCATTATCGAACAACAATTTTGATCATTCAATTTTATATATTTATATATAGATTTGCTGGTATTTGACCACAAATAGACAAATCAAACAATCGATTTATAGGTAATGCCATACTTTTGATGGTTTCCTTCATTTACGTTAGATGTCTATAAAGTTTCTGGGCATTTGCATAACATATGCCTTCCCAATAATCAGTAATTGTAGAAATATACTAAATAGCCCTTTAAGTTTTTATATCAATAATTATGAATATTCTATTCAAAATAAATAGAAAAGAAAAATAAATGTTTTTTTTACTCTTCATTTTGAAACCCTTACCCTTCCATGTCAATGTCTCATTCAGTAACTCTTCTTTTTTTTTTTTTTTTTTTTTTTTTTTTGTTTTGCTAACATTTTGCTTTCACATATATGTAATTACAAATAAGCAACCAATACATCTTTAAAATTTATCTTTAAATTCATCGTATAACCTATTATCGAAACATAAACAACACTTGCAGATGCGACGCCACATAACAAGCAATTATGTAAAAAAAGAAAGCAAATTGATATGACGATATTAAGAATTCCAAGTATATGAACCTCCATTTGCTTTCTTCTCTCTCCGCATTTACTTTTGGGATTATGAGATATCAGCTCTTATTTTTTAAAATTGTACTAAATCAGCTCAAAAATTTTAAATCAGCCCCTGCTGAGTTGCGCAAGTAGGACGAATTATTTGGGACATGTTAAAAAGAGATGGGACGGATTTGAAAATTTTTTAAAAGGGCGCTGATTCGTAGTTATTCCTTCACTTTGGGTTGCTCCTTTTAAATATTCTTTTCTTATCTCTTTTCTTGGTTGTGAGTTCTAGAATCTCTTTGCATATCCCTCTAAACATATCTACTCCTTTTCTTATCTATGCATATCCTAATATATTCCTCTTGTCATGTATATATCATTCTGAAAAAAACATCTGAAGAATATATTTCCAAAAAAAAAAAAAAAAAGAAATGTTGTAAAGTATGTCTTAACCTTTTTTTGTTAAGACTGTTTTTCATTATCTTACATAAAAGTGAGTAGCTATCAAATTACACCGTGCAATATTTTAGGGACAGTATGACTAATAATTTAGAAATTTGTTGTCCAGGATGTCTAGGTGGATGCTAGGACTTACATCTCACAAAATGAAAATTTTAAGTTTGAATCCTCAAAGCGACAATTGTAAGGTACGTGAAATTAATTTTCTCTATGTCTCGTAGAGAATAATACGGACTTTTAAGTCCGTTTAGATCGAGAGTTTATGACTCTTTAGTTAGTTAAATTTTATTTAGTACTATCCATAAATTATTGTTATAACGACCGTATAAAGCGGATTATGGACAATCTACCAATATAATTTTAAATAAAAAAAAACATAATGTCCAAGGTAATTATGATCTTTTCCCCAAATTTTTTTGTGGTTTTTAAAACTTTAATGGTGCATGCTACTACCTAACCAGTCTGAAATTACACTAACAATGGGAGCAGGTAGTGGCTAGTGCAAGTCAAACAGACTACGGATCAAGAAAAAACAAATTATTCTTATTTTTCCAATTTCCAAAGGCTAAAAATGTCAAATAATTGATGTAGATATTTTCTTGAGAAAAATATAACATAGATTAAGAAATTAAGATATCGAAATTGACTTTTTTTTGTTCGTCCAATTATTCAACAATTGCAAGGATTTACATCCATCCGTCGGCAACATAAACAGTATCCCCCACATTCATTTATAATATTGATGATCATAAAATTCCTTAAATTCCACTTAAATACCATTAATAATCGCCAGACATATTATGTTCAACCATAGTAAAATCTAAGAAAAAAATAGATAACCTAGTTAAAGCAGAAGATCCAAGGAGTAGTACCCAACCATCGTTATAATCTCCGACGAGGCGTACGACCGCCGGAGTCAAATGTCGACGCTGCAAGTGCTCATCTGTTGGAACTTGAACGACTTCCCGCCGTTATCACAGGTGAAAAACCCCGGGCAATTCACCGTCAAATGGTAGTGCCCTGACATCCAACTCCCCACCTTCCACCTCACTCTCCCATCTAACTTAATATATATCAAAATAAACCCCGCGTTGGCGTCTTGTTGCACGCCGGCGGCGAGGTACGGAGCCAACGGCACGCCGTTACCGAAGAGATACGGCGACCAGACGACGTAATCGTTGTGGCCTTGGTATCCACGTGGTAGACCGGAGGGCACCGTTATCTGCTGGCCTTTGTAGACGGCGAAGGCGTCGAGGCGGTCGTAGTAGACGCCGATGCGGTCGTTAGGGTTCCGTGAACTAACGGTGATCTGCATGTTTGTGTTGAGGGTGTTGCCGTTAGTGAGGTTGAGGGAGTTGACGGTGACGTCTTGAAGGATGAAGCGAGGGTGGGTTGGCCGGAGGACTAGCCAGAGTATGAGGATTACTATCAGAATTAAAATTATGAAGCTGATGATGCCGGCGAAGAGGCGGCGGAACAGTTTCCGTCGCCCGTGGCCGAGGTCATCGCAGTCCTTCACTGACATCGCCGCCGCTGATGATGATGTCAGTAGAAGAAGAAGAGCAAGAGAAGAGAGGAAGATGAGAGTGATAGATATAGGTCGGGAGAGAGATACCAGTGAAATTTGGTGGATATGATATTTGGGGGGGTGGGGTGTAAATTTTGAGGTGACGTAGACGTCGAAATGTTATTACTCGGATATAATTATAATATAATAATATTGGTGTTATGATTTTGGTAAAATAAGGAATAAATACTTTTCTGATGATTCTTATATGTATAACTATTTTTAAAATTGTTTAATTTATAGTTTTTTAACTCAATTTTTTTAAAATAATTTTTAATATTTTGAAACTACAAATCTGTACCATATATATATATATATATATAGTTCTCCACACGGACTCCTGCGTGAAAAAAAATCAAGAACGTTCGCGAAAAATGCATTTTTCTTTACGTGAAACGCGTTTCACGTAGGAAGAAACACGTTTTCTATGGACGTTCATAATTTTTTTTCATGTAGGAAAAAACGCGTTTTCTATAAATGCCCGTAATTTTTTACGCGCAGACATCCATGCTCTCAACCAATCCCCTATATATATATTATATATATATATATATATAACGATTAAAGAGGACTGTTTTGTACAGAAAATATAAAATGGGGATAGATTTTTCATTTAGTCATATAGTTCTGCAAAGTAGCGTCTGGTCGTTAGCTAGTGAAAGGGTGAAAAGATCACGTAGATGTATACGAAGGTTGAAATGATTATATATATATGGAGAGAGATGGAGAAAAGATCATGATTCATGATGGATGATATGCACTTGCAGTTCGCCCAAAGATAATTTAATTGGTGGGATATCAAATTTATAAATTTGAGTCTTATTTGTTATAATATGGAATATAAATTTTTCTTAATTTTTCTAAAAGTATCTAAAAATTTTATTGGGCATATGTTTGTACATAACGATATAATATATATATATATATATATATATATATAGGTAGAAAATAAAAAAAAAATGCACTAGCCGCTCATTGATTACAGCGTTGCTAAGGGGCTGTTTGGTTAGATATAGTTGAAGTTGTAGTTGAAATTGCAGCAGTTGGAAGTGCTGTGAGTTGGAAGTACAGTAGTTGGAAATGCAGTATGTCTGTTTGGTTTGATACAGTTCGAACAACTGTAGTTTGAAATCTGATATTTGATTTAATGCAGTTGAGCCATGCAGTTCCAAATTTTATTTTGTTTATTTATTATTATAAAATATTTTAATGTGTTATATTATAATTTTTCTATGCTATGGAAAACTTTTAACGATTGCAAAAAACTTTAAACTCTTCAAAATCTCATTTTTTGCTCTGTTTGAGACAATCGTTTGACTTAAAAATTTTATAGGACGAACATGAAAAATGCGCGAATGAAACCAATTTTTGTTACTAAATTTAGTACTGTGGGGCTAACTTTGCCAATTTTTCTGATGAGGGTCGAAATTTTAACAAAATTCAAATAGGCTGATTCTGCGAATTTGAAAAAAAAAAAGATTTGTTTCTGCAAATCTAAACTGCAGCGGTTGCAATTACGGCCGAAATCACCGTATTTTCAACTGCAGCACACCCCACTTTACAACTGCAGCGCAAACTACAACTGCAGCCAACCAAACACATGTGTTCACACCCCACTTTGCAACTGCAGCAGTTGCAACTCCAACCACGGCCAACCAAACACACCCTAAATGAGAAGCCAAACAAGACCCACTTTTGTTGAAGTGTTCAACAAGGTTGAATTTTTGTGGTTGAGATGTCACAATCTACATCCTCAATTCCAATTTCTCCACGACTTTTCTTGTGATGTAGGGATAATAATTACCATTATCACTATTTAATAAAAAGAATCTATCGTAAAGATCTATTTTAGATGATAGTATGAAAAAATAAACTCATCAATAATAACAATATAAATATGTCACCAAAAAGAAATTCTAATCTTTTCGAGCAAAAAATATAAAAGTCAATATCATGTACAAAATATAAAAAATAAAATTTTGTATTTTTATGAATAACGTTTGTGTGTTTTAATATGATTATCTCTTATTTATAAGATGAAAATAGTATTATCTATTCTAAACAGACCGGAACACATGTTATCTCGAAAATTTTATTGTAAGGATGTAAAAGGACCACTCATCTTTTTGCTCTGATAGTTAGTTAGAGCACTATTAATTTTTAGGAGTTTCTTACGCATTTAATATACTCAGGTCAGTCAGTAGTATTTCGAAATATACAATACATATATTTCGATCAAAATATAACTGATGATTTTGAATATATCAAAATTATATATTTTAAATAATAATTAATGATATGAATATATAAGAATTTTTGAAAAATAATTTTTCTAAACCAAATCATAGGTGGTGGGGCCGGCTAGAAGAGCAAGAACATTCATTTTTACTTACCTGTCTAATAACTGTTGGTGGTTGACTACGTGAAGAGACCCTGTCACTACAATTTGATTTTCTCTTTATCTTCGAATACTTTATTAACAGACCAAAGTCTAACTCGATCAGTTAATATGGTCCCAGTTCCACTTCTTCTGCTCTATTACGACCCGAACAAAATGGCATTTGCAAATTTATCAATGGCTACATCAACTAAAAGTTTCTCACCCAACATAGCAAGAAGTTTTACACCGGAGTGCTTTGGATATTGCCCCTTGCGGATAGCTCAACGGGTAGTATAGATAATTTATAAAATAACATTTATAAGTTCGAATTTTGTTCGGTGTAATGTGAGATAAATTTTTTAGAAATTTTCAGAAAAACATTTTAAAAATTTATAATAAATATTTGTATGTACTCAACAATGTATAGAAAGGTAATGTATATGCGAAGTTTTACTCTGACCATGATCCAAAAAATTCTAGTTAAAAAATTATATACAGTAAAATAATATAATATTTACCATATGAAAAATTGTCTTGTTATTTCTATAAAAAAAAGGCCTTAGATACATGAAAAATGATCGCATTCCCCTCCAAATTAAACTCGGGATGTCTTGAAAAATCTGCAGAAAAATAAGAATATTATAAAAGCAAGTTTAGAGCAGGAAATAATGGTGTCAGTTAAATTTTTCAAAATACTTTTGTGATTAGGGACTCTTTTAATGCAGGCATCCTCTTTTGCGCAAAATATTAGCTCATTCATAGTAATCGATCAATATAACCGTAGTATGATGATAAAACATGTAATACCTGCCGTAATTTTTAAAATTTTTACTGAAAATTCAAAAATAAAATAAAAATGGAATTAGATAGATCATGAACTCTCCGGCAGAACTTTTCTGAAACCATGAAAATTATATACAGACATTATCAAACGACACTACATCATGAATTGTACCTGTTGTTCATGAGAGTCATTTTATTATAATGCAAATTAGATGTAAAGACAGTAGGCTCTCACTAACTTATTATTATTATTTTAATTATAAACCTAACTTCTTTTCTTCTGCTATTGGGATCCTACACCTTTATCTCCCAAAATGAATCATTTGTGAACCACTAAAGCAAGGGTTTGGTGGCATATATGTAGTGTTCCTCAACTGATGGCTCCCATTTCCCTACACTAACTTTCATAATCACATGCACCATCCAGCATCGGTCATGTTGGTTAAGCGTCTGTGCTCTAGAAGGAGACTATGGAATGCTCCTCGTGAAGAGTAGGTCTTATATGTTCGATACTAGTAAAATATAGTTGGAAAGAACTTTATTTTAACGTATATAATTTCTGGTCGAATTGTAAGATAGAAACCAAATTTGATGCTCAACATTAAAAAAAATAACTTTTATAATCATAGAAGAAATTTAGTCTAATAATAAAAAGTTAGGAAGTACGAATACTTCTCCAAAGTGCTTTATCCCCGTTGGACACGTACCGAACGTGACACTTATTCTTAAATGCGTTAGAAATATGTGTTGTTGTGTCTGCGATCAGATACTTCCAATTTACTTGATATTTGTTGGATAGTTACAAAAACTTGGTAAAACTAATTTTTGTTTTATATAGAAAATTAATATAGGTGATTACAATATATGTATGAAAACAAATCTAAGAGTGTACCTCAAAGCAAAAAAACATGTTTAAAAAAAAAGTTAAAGTAGTTATTATATGATGAATTGCAATGTGAAATAGAATACTTTATTGATATAGACAGACTTGGAATATAGAAATATATTTTATGGTGAAGTTCTAATGACATTATAAATTAACATACTGAATTTTTTATTGTTACGATATTTTATGTGGAGGAATCATTACTCGAGTAATGTTTACCACCACTTACCCATATTTGGTTGGATGGTAAGTGTTACTAGATTGGATAACTTTTATCCCCATTCATAGGTAAAGTGCTACCCACCTCAAGAGGTGGGTAGAACTTTACCCATATAACCATTACCCATTCTTTCATCTCTTTAGTTAACTTATTTTAAATTAATTTAATTAAATATTAATTTAACTATTTTATTTATTTATTTTTTAAATTTAATTTATTTAATAATTATATATAGCTAAATAAACTATTATTTTTTTTAGTAAAAACTAGTTAACTACAACTAGATAATATTAATGAAAAGTTTATTTTAAAAATAAAATTTAAATTTATTTAATTAATTATATAATAAAATTAATTAAATTTTTATTAAATAATTAATAATAAGTAAATTATGTATTACTTTTAACAGAATAGTATTTAAATTTACTAAAACATACTAAATAATTATTTATATAAATAATATTTTTTAATATTTTATTTATCTATTTTGTTAACAAAATGACATTAAATATTTATTTTTAATAAAAATAAAAAAAAATTATTTAATTGATTACATAATAAATAATTAAACAAATTATTATTAAAATAATTAATAATAAGTAAATTATTTATTGTTTTTTAATAGATAAGTATTTATTTATTTTACTAATATTTACTAAGCATTTATTTATTTTAAATTAAATATTAATTTATTATGTTATATATATATTTATTTATTTTTATTAACTAAATAACAATATTATTAAATACTTAATTACTTAAAAAGTGAATAATTTATTAAATTATCTAATAAATAATTAACCAAATTCTTTGTTGATAAAATAAGTAAATTATTTATTACTTTTAGTAAAATTGTATTTATTTATTATTTTATTAAATATTTAATTGCTTATTTTAGAAACATATAAATACTTTAGTTATTAAAAAAATTAAAAAATTTTATTTGTTTTATAAATAAATTAATAAATTAGCTATTTTAAAATAAATAATTTATTATAAATAATTTTTTTTAATTTATAAATAACATTGTTGAATATAATTGACATTAATTCCAATTATGTCATCTGTTACCCATATAACAAGTACCAATAATCCAAACATAGGTAACTGTTACCAATTTATTACACATGTAATAAGTACCAGTAATCTAAACATGGATAATTGTTACCGGTCTATTACCTTAGTAACATATTTACCAGGGTAACTCTTATCCTTACCAGTGATCCAAACATGACCTAAGTTTTTCTCAAAAAAAATAAAAAAAATTGCTACTATATTTTATAATTTCTTAAAATTTAAGTTACCAAGTTTATTTTTAAAGATTTGTAATTAAATACGTTAGTATCATAATAAATTTTATTTGCTTCATCCATCCCATATTGTGTCTAAGATCTGTCCATATCCGTATATGTCATGTCGCATTTGTTCCATGCTTCTTAGTAAAAAAAAAAAAAAAAAACCGCATAGCATAATGAAAAAGAGCAGACCGAAAATGTTTTTAGGGTTAATTTGTTTTCAGCCCCCCATTTGCAAACCTTGTCGTTTTCAGCCCCGATACTTAACCGATTTACTTTTCAGTCCCTCTCTCGCTTTTTGTGTCCTCTACATTAGACCACTGTATTAATATTTTTCGAAAAAAATTTCAATATGAAAGTTGTAGGATTTATTAAGATTTACAACTTTTATATTCAATATTTTTCCAAAACATGCTTATAAATAAGTGTTTTGATGCTCCGAAGTGTTAACGGGTTTTGAATCAGATCCGTTAACCCGCTAAATTTTCGAAGTCTAAAAACACTTATTTAGAACTATTTTTTGAAAAATTCTTGAACATGAAAGTTGTAGATCTCATCAAAATCTATAACTTTTATGTTAAAATTTTTTTCAAAAAATACTAATACGGTGGTCAAACGAAGATGACATATTTTACGAGGAGGGGCCTAAAAAGTATTAGGCAAACTACAGGGGCTGAAACCGACTGGTTTCGCCCTTGCAGGGGCTGGCAACGAAAAGCCCATGTTTTTATGTCAAAATATTTAAATATATTAGCAAAAACACAAGATTTGCTTGCAAGTTACACAAGCACAAAGAAAAGCATATGAAATAAGAAAATTACTAAAATATTCATGAGAAGCAGTTGTGAACCTACTATTATCAGTACTACTAATTAACCACCATCACCATCAACATCAGACATCAAAGAAACTTTTTCTGCAAGCAAAGCAAAGGAAAGATTCCATATGATTGAAGGTTGCAAGTAGTTCAAGCCAGGGATATGCAAAGTATATCTACCTGTAAACTTTGAGAAAAAGAAAAAGCCATGAATAAAAAGATAAGGGCTGTCAACATAAAGTACAAATTGCTTTTTTTTTTTTTTTAATTATTTTTTATTTTGAGATTAAAAAGTGAATTCATGCCTGTAAGAAATTCACTGTGATAGATAAACCATCGGATGGCTCTCATTCCGATTTCTCTGTCAGAGCTTTGTACATGGGCTTACGTGTTTAAGCACTGCTATTATATCAAGCTGAAATTGTTCTCTTACTAATATATGGACCTTTTTTAGACAGTCTATTGGTCTGCATCCAGCGGAATCAAAATTCGGCGTAGCTCTAGTTGCATCTTACTGAAATTTATGTTTGTGATACACTTAAAAAGGTTTAGCAGCCAGTAACTAATGAGCTGACTCAAAAAGAATATCATGAAAAGTAAGGAATAAAGAGAGGAAAAAAAAAGAGGAAGGAGGGATAACAACAGCAGCAATAATGGACCAAGGAATTCTAGGTCTTTTCCTTTTTTTTTTCCACTTAGATTACTGGTGGAAATCTTGACAATAAATAACCTGTCCACCGTTATATGATCATTATAATAGATGAATTCATCGTTAACATCGAATTTCATTGAAGAGTTTCAACCTTTCAGAATAGATAGGTCCGAAGGTCTAAATTTTTCATTACATAATTGAGAAAGAATAAATTTTCAAATCTTGTAAGTGGCACTTGCGGATCCAAATATCAGTCCTCTTATCTATAAAATAGAAGTTTACTATATGTTCTGCAAATTTTCTATATATATATAGAAAATTTTGATATTCTAAAAGTTTTGATATGAAAATAGAAAATATATATATAGAAAATAGAAGTTAGAAGTTTTGATATTCTAAAATTTTAGTGGGTTAATGGTTAACCCACTAACACTTATAGCCTCAAAAGTCTACTTAAAGATATGAAAAAGCTTGAATAACAAAGTTATAAATAACATCGATTTTTTTTTTTCGGTATTCAATTTTTTTTTAAAAAATACTTATATAATATCTAAAATATTGGTGGCATAAATTTTGAGACTGGCTACTTTGTAAAGATTTGAATTTAGGGACTGATTTAAATAGTTTGAAATTTTAAGGACTAACATACAATTTCCTCAATCTCATTTTACTATTAGAATAGCAGAAAACTGCTAAGGAAATTTGGCGGACTGGTAAAAACTCCTGAACGTACTACTTTTGATAGATCATACCAGCAACGTCGTCGCGTAGAATGCGACTATTTAGTCATAGCCACCGGTCACAATGTCTTTTCCCACCGAGAAACCGGCTCGAGCAAATTCAAGACAGAACTGTACATACACATATACAGAATTTCTTTTTTTTTTTTTTTGATCCGCCAGTCAAATATCTTTACTTGAGTTTTTTCTCAAAAAAAAAAAGGAAATTTACTTGAGATATGATGAAGTAATCAATTATCTAAATAGATTGAACTGAAAGCAGTTAAAGAGTTTCTTCTTTTTTGAGGTAAATTTTTTTTAGGCAACAAACATCATATTATTTAATTAGATATCGTTTTTTAATTAAGTTCTCCAGCCTGCATTAAATATGGACTAGTTAGAAAAAAAAAAACTCCAATCTGACATCTATCTTTGAACTAGACACAAAATATGACTCCTCTATTTTAGGACACATAAAATTCGAATCAATAGTTAATCTTTACTGAGGAGCAGGCTGCACCACTCGACCCAACCAATGCCGGTTGATATGTAACACGTTCCTCATGCGCAAGCTGATTTGCCATTTAATGCATGCATAGTTACCTTGGCATATGGTGTGGAACTAACTATCCTAAATATATGGGTTTATATAATCCAAAAAGACATGATTTTGTATTTTGTTTCATTTTTATTGCAATAACTGGTTGAATTTAGGAATTTGATTATCTTTTGTGATTCCTGTCAGACAATATCGAGATAAGGAACTTGGGTTCCATTTTGATCATCAGAAGAGAGCCAATGGATATCAAACTTGCTGGAGATATTGCGTTTGACTACTATGTTAAAAGGTGATTTTCGTTCAAGATGTTCAGAGGTTGCTGGAATTTATAGGACGACCGCTTTTTCGAAGGCCGCCGTGCGTTAGCCGCCGATAATCCTTTTCAATGACCGTGATGATAACGATCTTTGAAGGAGGCTAGATTCACCGACTGACAGCGCATCAGTCTGTGAAAGCTGATTTGGTGAATGTGCCTACCTTGCTAGTTTGGTGAATGTGCGTACCTTAACGACCGCCGCTAACGTGGTCATAGATTGTACGCCTGTCATTGATCGCTGGAATTGTCCTTGAACATTGCTAATGCCAATCGTATATCTATGGCTTCGGCGACCGCTACGACAGTCAGTTATAGATTGTATGCCTTGCAACAACCGTCGTCTAGTCGGTCAGTGAATGGTGGAACTCTACCTTCAAAGACCGCTGCTTGTGATGTCATTGAAGCTCCAGTAGAGATGCTAATTTAGCCAGCGGCCCGTACCATAGCTCGGTTTGCAGGGCTGCTAGCCGGCCCGCCCCATCGGGTTGGTCATACGGGCCACGGGCCAGCCTCCCCAGCCGGCCGCGCAAGCCGGGCTGGGAAAACCAACCCACTCGCACGTGGCGGGGCGGGTTGGCTCATGGGCGGCCCGCCCCATGCTTTTATTTATTTTTTTGTTTTTTGCAAAGCCGTTAGCCATTTCTGTTTTTTACTTTTTTTTGGTCTATAAATACCATACAACTTTCAACTTCATTCACACAACTCTCAATCGCATTATCTCAATTCTCAAAGTTTGTGCTTTGTCTCCAATTTTTTTTTAAAATATTTTCTCCTTTTTAAATTTTTAGATAAATTTTACTATTTTAAATTTTTTTAAATATTTAAAAAAATGGCTTGCGGGCTGCAGGCCGAGCTGAGCCGGCATCTTCAGAGAAGCGGGCTGAGCCGGCCCTGCCTAACCCACCATTTGGCCGGCCCGAACCCACACGGTTTGCACTCTAAGCGCCGGTTAGTGATTTTCACGCGAATCCTATAAAAGGTGCACTAACCCTAAAAGCAAGCGGGCGACGGGCGATGCGAAGATGACGACAAGCTAGCAAACATGATGGGCGGCGGTGATGGCTCAACGTGCAACAGGTGAAGATCATGCGTCGGGCGGTATACAACAGCCGAAGATCAAGCGGTGGGTAAGATGTAGAGGGCAACATGCGATGGTCGTCACAGCAGCTGGCGACGTGTGGCAGGCGATGTGCGACGGCCGTCCCAACGGCGGGCGAAGATCAAGCGGCCGGCAATGAGCAACGCAGCGTTGGGCGACGAGCGGAGTGACGATTAAGCGGACGACACAATGGCGGGCAATGCAGTGACGGCCGCAAAGATCAACAGCAGGCAAAGACGACGTGCGATGGCATTGCTTGATTGATGACGAGACACGACACTGATCTATGCAGAATCTCCCACCTTCTCTCTCTCTCTTCTCTCTCTCTCTCTCTCTCTGTGTACAGAAGAGAGAGAGAGGCGATGGGAGGGATGGGAGGAAAATCTTTTCAAAATTTTTTAAACACCAACAACCGCGCATGGTAGTTGCTAACGAATTTCTTCAAAGACGTATACGTGTGGTCGCTACAGATACCATTTCATCGACCGGACGTCGTGGTCGCTGAAAGCGATATTTCTCACGGACGATCCTTGAGAGCGGTCATTGATTGTATCACCAACCAACCTTTAACGAATGCCATCGGATCGGGGTCGGCTATGCCATCCCACAATTTTTCTTGAAAGACCATTCGGAGGAAGCAGTAGTGGCAAATTTGATGCATATGTTCGATGTTAATGTGTCTTTGGGTTCACAGCCCTGAAGCACACAGAGGCAACGGCATAGAACTAAGAAATTGCCAATAAAAAGCAGGAAAATAAAAATAGTTTTCTCGAAAATTTTCTTGGTTTGCAAAACATTTTCAGATATCTTCCTTTAAAAAAAATATATGTAAATGTCTAGTTACAAATATTTCTTAAAAATAGTAGAAAGCAACAAAATATGTTAATATTTACATATATGTAAATATTTCTTAATAATATTTATAACTAGACATTTTCAGGCTCCGGAGCATTTTATCTGTAAAGCTCCAAAATATAAAATTACAAAAATTAGTAGAGTGCATCAAAATATATATGCAGTAGCTCAGCTTCCTTTCGGGACGAGGATTGGCTTTGGATTATCAAAACAAATTATTTGTTTGTTAGCCGGAGAAAAATGAAATGGATCTGGACTAATTTGCATAAACTAAGTCTAAATAATGAAACTTTTTTTTTTGGATAATTGTAAACAATGAAACTTCCAATGAGTTTTTTTGGCATATTATAGCCGAAACCGGATCCTCTGGCCTATTTTCAACTCCTATTTTCTGTCTTCACATCTCAAATAAATATTAATATAAATTAGTTGAAATAATTTTCAATATTAAGTTGTAGATTTAGATAATATCTATAATTTTTATATTATTTTTTTTAAATAATTCTAAATAAATATTTTCGTACAAAAATGGGCAGGTTACCAAAAAAAATTTTCCACGATAATCTCAAAAAATAGATGTTCTTGGACTCTAAAATATTAATATCTTAACATATTTTAATTTTTTTTTTTTAAAAAAACTGTTAAGACTTTGGAACTCTATAACACTTATTTAGAAATATTTTTCTAAAAAAAATTATATAAACGTTATAAATTCTACTAAAAATTATAACTATCATATATATATATATATATATATATATATATATTATATTATATATATATATATATATATATGAGGATAGAAGAAGGGCCTAGAATGGGAAAATTTATATCCATTACAACAGGCTCTAACAGCTACCATCTATATGCAATCTTCATGACTTCGTGTGCATGCCAAAATGAATCACAGCTGATGTTGTGATGTTTCATTTCATGTTCAGAATCTATAAAAGATTTCATAACCTAGTCGAGATGTTTAATTTTCATATTCCAAAAGTTACTCCGACAATAAAATGGCAAATTTAAGACGTAAAAATCACTTCTACTCCGCCGACTATGAAAATGGTAATAATAGCTAGTCTCTTGCTTTTCCATATTATTCTTAAAACTTGAATTTAAAATGCAGCATCTTTATAATTTGTTTAATAAAATTACTGTTGAAAATCCTAAATTTCAGAAAATTATTTTGATTATCCTATTTATTGGGGTATTTTTTGCAACGTTATAATCCAATTGAAGTCAATCTTTTTTCAAAATTTTTGCGACCACCAGTCTTAACACCAACGGTCAACCGTCAATTTCAGCGGTTTCCCGCGCCCCATGCTAGCGCGCTTCCGTGCATGGTCTGTAGATAACAATAAAACTCAGACTCATCGCCATTAAAATCCAATTCAAGCTCCTCTCTTTCTCTCTCTTCCGAGGTTCCGAGACAAGCAAAGCTGGAGGAAGGAGCAAGCAACCCCCCGGCGCTGGATGTTGCTCCTTCCTTCTCTGCTTGGGCTACCCGTTCTCGCCCGAAGTCGAATCCCGCCGTCGCCAAGGAGGTCCCCGCCGTCGGCAACAGCGGCGCCGCCTCCGATCGTCCCCCGAGGGTGGTGGTGGTTGGCGGTGGCGTTGCCGGTTCGCTTCTCTCCTTCCTGATTCAGCACCACGCTGATGTTACTTTAATTGATCCGTACGTTTAAATTACCATATCCTCGATCGTAAGTTTCTTATAATAAAAGTTATTAATCGAAGTAATTACGATTTCAGCAAAGAGTACTTTGAGATACCATGGGCAAACATGAAATCGAAGGTGGATCCAGCGGTGGCGGACAAATCCTTGATCAATCACACCGACTACTTGACCAACGGAAAAATTGTAACTTCCGCCGCCGCCAGTGTGAACGAGAAAGAGGTGATTACCGTCGAGGGCGATCGCGTAGAATACGACTATCTTGTCATAGCTACTGGACACATTGTTCCCGCCCCTAAATCAAGGAGAGAAAGGATTGATCAGTTCTTAGCAGGTATACACGTAAAAAGCAAGTTATCAGGATCGTTTTTGGCCGCAATTGTTTTAAAAATCTAATTAATTTTATTTGAAGTTATAATGTTGCGTAATTGTTTAACTCGACAGAAAATGTGAAGATCAAACATGCCGCATCTGTTCTAGTGATCGGAGGAGGGCCGACCGGCGTCGAGTTCGCCGGAGAGATTAAGTTCGATTATCCGAATAAGACAGTAATCCTAGTTCACAGAGGACCTAGATTGCTAGAATTCATCGGCCGAAAAGCCTCGAAACAAGCGTTAGATTGGCTGAAATCGAGGGATGTTCATGTACTCTTGGATCAGAAGGTTGATATAACTTCAATCTCGGAGACGGATACTGCATTCAAAACATCCGCCGGAGAAGAAATCACCGCCGATTGCCATTTTGTTTGTGTTGGAAGGCCATTAGGGAACTCATGGCTCCATGGATCTTTCTTGGAACAATTTGTTAACAATGAAGGGAGATTAATGGTTGATGAGAGCTTGAGAGTTGGAGGACGAAGTAACATTTTCGCGATTGGAGATATCACCGATATTCAAGTAAGTTTTATGCTATTCACTGTCACTGTCTGGAGTTAGCGGAGTATCGCAATGAATAGATAGTGTCGTAGTATATGGGTGGGTCAGGAATTCTTCCCACCTAATTTCAAATTTCTGCACCATCAGTTTGATAGATATTTGTTTAGACGGTGACGGTAAAGTGCCGGTGTGCCCTGTCATGTACGGCGCGGACTTGGTCTTGTCGATAAACTCTTGATAGTTTTCTTCAAGATACAGTAAAAAATATAGACACTCGTCTCTCAAAAAAAATAAAATAAAATAAAAGTCACCACTCTGGCTGTAATTTGCATCAACATTAACATAACAGTTTGTTCTCGGGTAATAATTAAGCCCGAACGACCTTTGCTATCAAAAGATTTGTGGAGAAATACTTCATCAGTTCTTGCGTTTATAAGATTTTACAAATAAGCCCATTATTTCAAACTTTTTATAGTGCCTCTCTCAATTATCAAGGACATTTTGACTATAGTTTTAGATGCCGATCGACACAGCTCGTGCCGGACGGCACGTGCGTGTTTCGACGGCTATTGGCACGGCAAGAACCAACGCAGTATGTACCGAAAAATCTTATTTTTGAATTTTTATTTTTTATTTTAAAAAAAAAGCTAAATATATGTTGGTATGGTTGGTACGACAACATCCGCATGCTTGACACTTATCGAGTTTAGAATTACCGAAATGCAGTACAAGACGACACCTTAAACCTTAATTTTGATTAATATATTTATATTTTTGAAAATATTTTGAATATTAAAAAAATATGAATGTGGTCTATAACTATGTTATTCAATTTTTTTTTTTTTAAATTCTAAATAGTTGTTTTGATGGCTCTAAAAAGACAAAAACTTAACGGATTAATGGATAATTCACGAAAGATTTTGAAATACATACTCAAAAGTAATTTTTGAAAAAAAATATTTAATATAAAAAAATTGATGTGATTTATAAATTTTATATTAAAAATTCTTCTAATTAGACATTTCGAGACGTTAAAAAAAAAGACAGATTTAAAATTAAAGATGTATTTATAAAGTCGAATTAGTAAATAGGACGATATGCTAGTCCCCCCTTATTTGAGATGGGATCGCCTATGCTAAAAAGCACAGGCGATCCCCTGTGGTTGCGATCTGGGCCGTTAATCGGCCCAGCACGTATCACGAGATTTTTTATTTAAACTTTCGTCGACTTATTTGACCTAATTTTATACATTTTTACGAAAAGTTATGAACTACAAAGTTGTAGATTTTGATGTGATCTACAATGTTGTAGTTCACAATTTTTCAAAAAAATGTCAAACAATATGTCAAATTGATTATCAATGTGGCTAAGCCACAGACGATCTCATCTCCCCTTATTTATAGGCAGCATTTTCCTAAATAGATAAAATAAATGTATATCTTTATTGTCATCGTATTGAAGTACTGCTATATGTTTGTAGGAATGGAAACAAGGATATTTAGCACAGAGGCATGCCGTGGTGGTGGCGAAGAATTTGAAATTACTGTTCAAGAACGGCGCTGCCAAGGAGCAAAAGCTGGTCAAGTATAGGCCGGAGACGATAGTGCCGATGGTTCCGCTGGGGAAGAAGGATGCCGTTGCGCAATTGTCGTTCACATCGGTGATCGGTTTCATACCGGGATTGATCCGATCCAAGTACTTGTTTGTTCACAGAACAAGGAAAAAGATGGGACTTGACCACTAGCAGAGAAGAGATTCTTGGATGTAACGGTTATATCACGTCACTCGATATAATAGTTTAAAAAAAAAAAAATCTATTTAGAAGTTTTTTTTTTTAAAAAAAATTCAGCATCAAAATTGTAGATTTGACGAGATTTACAACTTTCATATTCAAATTTTTTCAAAAAAAATACTTCTAAAAAATTAGATTTAAAAAAAAAAAATCTATTGAGAAGCTTTTTTTTTTTAAAAAACTTTTTTATTGGCTCCTTTCCGTCCATGCCCGACTCATAATTTGTCCGGTAACTCCCGACTCACTGGCCGAGCCACTTTAAAAAGGGTAGATCCGAAATTACTAATAGCTTAAAGGTCGTAGTTTATAAAATCCAAATTTTGCTTTCTTAATAAAGTGGCATGGGGTCTAAATCCTTTCCACCACTGATTGTTTCTCTGATTGGGTCTTTGGCCCAATTATTTATCCAAAGACTTTTTAAGATATATTTTTTTTTTCTAAGGGTGTTACAGACTTTGTCATATAAGATTCACCTATAACTCCTCCAAGAGGACAATCTCAAATCGAGGGTGTCTCGTCGCACATGATAGGCTTATGTGCGTATACCTGCTAGCGCAAATTATTTTATATGCTGGCAGCACAGAGTCAAGCGCGGAATATAAAAATTTCTGAGGCTCATCTAACACAATGACACTCCGCCACTGTCTTGAAAATGAATAATGACTAAATTTGAATAATGAATAATGAATAATGAATTTTGACACTCATCCTATCGCAATTTATAGCAAAACTTTATAAATAAAGAAATATTCCGTATATCTGATAAAATTTACAACATCTTGAAACCTACAAGTTTAATGACTAGAAACTAAGGTACTACAAAGATGTCTTTCACCCTCACCTTTCCAAATCCGCCATGAAATTGTAGTATGTCCGAGGCGTAATGCCGATAAAAAAAAGTAATAAAAAGGAGTTTTTTATCTATCAATCTTCAAAATTAAGTGCTAGCGCTACATCGCATAACAACAATAACACATCACAACTAGGAAAGTATAAATAACAACATACACAATAACTCATCTAGTAATGGACATTCCCTTCCATCGAAATGCTCAAATCCGCTTGTTAATTGTGAATATCCCCGTTCACCAATTAATATTCACACATAAAAAGAGTCTATCCACCGAACTTCCACCAACGCATTAGTGTACACCGTGACAAGCCGTCAGTGGTGATCCCATTGCACCACAATAGTGTCCAAGTTACAGCGGTGGGACATTACCATAGCATCTTACAGTTCGTCGATCCGTCCCTGCCCATGATAGCGGGGTGTCGAATAATATATTTTACCGTGATTAATTTGAGTTTGGACAGTCCACCATGTCCTCTACAAAGACCTAATTAACATCTTATACCATTATCTTTTCATAGTATGTCTTTACACCTGATATTATTCGCCTTATTTAGAGGCAACTTGCAAGTTGTTAAATAACTTTAGTACAAGAATGAGATTATCAAAGTATACAAACATGCGGTTTGGCATAATCTCAAAATCATGAAATATCCATAGTAAAAACAGCGAACCCAAAGTGCGAGTCCACTCCTGGCCTATTTTTCGTTTTTTTGCGGTTTTTAATCCACGCTTTTTTTTTCGGGGGCGGGGCATCATTGTATGCACCCACAGCCACTAACTCGTGGACGATATTTTTATCATATCTTTGGCAGAATTTCGATTGCATCATGACACTAGATAGATAAACCCCAACTAGTACGATGCTGGATTCGTCCCAAAATATCGAACTTTAACATGCTCTAACATGCAAGGCATAATTCCAAAGATGGACATAATTACATGATGATCAACTTCATATGGATAATGGTCATTTGTCATTCTCAAGCATGTTTGATCGCATCATAACATGCAAGCTCATCTCATCGCATGCATAATGCAACATGTTATAACTTGATCAGAACCAACCAGCATTGGTCCAATTGGTTAACAGAGCAGAATATTGGAAGAAGACCAAAAGTCTATCCCTCATAAAAAATAGGTCGGATATTCGAATTCCAATAATACATGATTGGAAGGTTCTATCGTTTATCACACAATATCCGGTCGAGATGTGAGATAGAAATTGAACTCAGCGTTCAAGAAAAAAATTGATCAGATTTTAATTACATGGTAAAACATATCATGACCACATCATGCTTACGTCCCAAACAAATGCAGGCTCAAACAAGCCCTTTAACATGGTTCTAAACTTGCATAATGAAATTCTTCAAAAATATATGTGACGGCGGCATTTTATCAAGTATATGCAGGATTGCTTACCTCAACTATAAACTCTTATGAATATGGAGTCCGAAACACCATCGAGGAGTTGCAAACTTTCTAAACCTCTCTACAAACAAAATTATTGACCACTTTAAATTAGACAACTCAAACGACGAACTTCAATTAAATTACAAAGAAAATTCAGATTGAACGCAATACTGAAAGTCGGATCTTTAAATATTTTGTCACAACGAGTATGAATTGGTAGAATCAAGATGGCGAATCAAATTCAGATCGAATCAATAGTCGAAGTATTTGATTGGATCAGATTCGAATTCGGTTAGATTGGTGGATCGAATTAATAGTTGAAGTATTTAATTGTATCAAAGTGAGTACGGATTTGCATAATCAACCTGACGAATCAGATTCCAATCGAAGCAATGGTCTAAGTATTTGATTGTATCGGAATCGGATTCGGTTAGGCATCAAAATCCAACCCATGGCTGCATTTATCTGATAAAAGGTTGAATGGTTAATAATCAAAATACCAAAGGAACCAAAGAAATAAAGGGGGAAAGATGAACAAGTCACACCTAAAAAAAATATTAAATAAAAAAAAAAAAAAAAAAAAAAAAAAACCATCAGAGTTGTAACCTTTTTGGGTGTGGATCATTACAAAATCAACACACATAACTCACTTTTTGTAAAGAGACCATAACTCCAAAACTCTCCCAAAAACAATCACTTTCCTCACATTGTCCAACTTTGAACAACATCAAGTCCAAACTCTATCATTTCTAATATTCTATTATCTATACAAAAGGATAGATAACCAAAGCCATCGAAATAATAAGAATACAATAATATGGAGGAGATGAAAAAGCTTCACATCGCGATGCTTCCATGGCTGGCTGTCGGTCATCTTCTTCCTTTCATCGAGCTTTCATGGCGGCTAGCTCGTACGGGCTGCAAAGTCTCCTTCCTCTCCACTCCTAAAAACATCAAACGTCTCCCAAAACTCCCCTCCATTAACAACAATCCAATCAACTTCGTCGACCTGCACTTCCCCTCCGACGTTGACCAGCTCCCGCCGGGTGCCGAGACCACCGTCGACCTCCCCTCCGACGACCTCCGTCCTTTTCTCCGACGAGCCTACGATAGTCTCGACGGTCAACTGTCCGACTTCTTGCGCGACTGCTCGCCGGACTGGCTCCTATGCGACTACTCCGCCTACTGGGCCCCGAAAGTCGCCGCCGACGCTGACGTGGCGTTTGCTTATGTTGATTTACTCAGTGCCGCTGCGTCGGTGTTCTACGGCCCGTCGGAGTCCCTCGCCGGCGGCGAAGGCACAAGGTCAACGCCGGAGGAGTTCACCGTCACACCACCGTGGGTTCCGTTTGAATCAGATATCAAATATCGTAGGTAAGTTAGCATGAAGTTAATTATACGTTTAAAGATATAATTTATACGATAGATAACATGGAGTGTCAATCCGCGATGTTGCTTCCCCGCCCTCCGACTTGGTCTAACGGCGTAGCCGGCGGCCTTCCTAGAAAGTCAACGACGTTGTTCATGAATTGAAATTCAAAGATGTCATAAAATAAAAAAATAAATAGCTCGATAAATTTTCAGCCGAGTTAGCTAGCTAAAATTGATGACTGAATAATCAAGTAACTATGCTTCGGATTGGACGCCAGATCTAAACTTTACATCTTGATCATGTCTAAATTCAATACAGATTAACAAACTTGATTAAAAAATAATATCTAATAGAATAATTAGCATATGGCACATAAAAAAAAATTTCATCTTATTATCTGAAAAAAACAAAAAACAACTATATTTATTCCTAAGTTGATCTTGTTTTAAGATTATACTAATTCTATTTATATGCGATAATAGTAACAAATAAATTCATTGATGTTGTTGGCCTATATTGTTTTGAAAATCCATATTATTCTTTACTGAAAACAATGTATGTGGTGATATTTCTTTGAATGCTATTTAGAAATCATTTCTGTTCATTGGTAAGAGATATAAAATAGATATGAACTTTTTATTCCCGATTCATTCATCTAGAATGAGTAGGCTTATGATATCAGTTGCTTTTTTTAAACCAAATATAAGGAGTGCATTTTTCACTTATAGCACTTAAAAAACAAAACCCGTTCAATATATATATATATATATATTATATATATATATATATGGCTAAATTTTTTATTTGGTACTCTGAGATATATGAAAATACTTTTTGTACTCTATCTTGCATCGCTCATTGGCGCATACTCTGGACTACTGCCGTTTGGTTCCGTTAAAATTAGTGCAACGTGACAAAGGGAATTTTTATTCGGTAATATTGATATAATAAAACACCTATTTAGAAGTAATTTTTTTGGAAAATTTTTGAATATAAAAGTTATAAATTTTGATGAGATTTACAGCTTTAATGTTTAAATTTTTTTTAAAAAAATATTTCTAAATAAATATTATGAGGCACCAAATTTCTAAATAGATATTATTGACGCTCCAAATAAAAGCTATTTTAAAAACTTTTAATATAAAATTATATATTATAATATTAACTATAATTTTTATATTTAAAGTTTTCCAAAACATACTTCTAAATAGGTGTTATGAGACTCCAAAATTTTTATCGGGTTAAATTTTTACCTATTTTATTTGATATCCTAAAATACCTAATTAAATGAATTTTTTGAAAAAAAAAATTTAACAAAAAAGTTGTAAAATTAGATGAGATCTACAATTTTTATATTTAACATTTTTTCTGAAAAATGCTTGAAAGTTGGTGTTTTGAAGCTTCAAATTTTGGCAGGTTAATAGGTCAATTTTAAAATCCTTCAACACTTTGGAGCCCCAAAGTATGTTTTGGAAAAATTTTCAAAATAAAAATTATATAACTCACGAAGATCTACAACTTTTTTAAATATTTTTTTTTCAAAAAATATTTCTAAATAAGTGTTTTGAAGATGTCAATATTAACGGATAAAAAATTCGCTTTCCATGTCAGTATAAATTAACAGAGATCGGACGGCGACGTCACATAATCTATCCGGAATATGCGTAAGAAGTGTACCAAAGAGGACATTTAGCCATATACATACATATATATATATATATATATATATATATATATAAAAGTCCCTATGAACTCATTTACGGGAGTTCTCATAGACAGGCCTAAAAGTCTTCATTTTAGAGATATGTTTGAAAATGATGAACTTCAAAATTATAAATTATTATGTTATATAATTTATTCTTCAACTTTTTTTTTTTTGAAAAAGAAGAAA
Organism: Xerophyta viscosa; assembly: GCA_002076135.1. Taxonomy (NCBI): domain Eukaryota; kingdom Viridiplantae; phylum Streptophyta; class Magnoliopsida; order Pandanales; family Velloziaceae; genus Xerophyta; species Xerophyta viscosa. The sequence goes on from MJHO01000043.1 coordinate 1,376,187, forward strand.
CAGAGCCTTCAAAGCGTAATTTGGAGTGTGTTTCACATACATATATTTTAAACAATATTTCAATTCCAATTGTTTTTGTGCATATGTTGATAATAATATACCATTTCTGCTCCCATCAGTTACGAAGCTGAAGAATTATTCGCCCCAGGGGTGTTGCCCGACAGCTCCGGCGTGTCGGAGACCTATCGATTCAGCGTCGTGATCGGCTCCTGCAAATTGTGCATTGTACGCAGCTGCTACGAGTTCGAGCCTGAATGGATCGAGCTTCTGGGGAAGATATACCAAAAACCAGTCGTTCCAGCCGGATTTTATCCGCCGTTGCACCGGGAAGAAAACGAAGAAGACGATAATTTCATAGTTATGTTACAATGGCTGGACAAACAAGCTTTGAATTCTGTGGTCTATGCAGCATTTGGAAGTGAAGTGAAGCTCAACAAAGCTCAAGTCGAAGAGATCGCCCTAGGGTTGGAGTCGAGCGGCCTGCCGTTCGTCTGGGTGTTGAGGTCGCCGGAGGACTGGCTTCCGTTAGGGTTTTCAAGCCGCACCGAGGAGCGCGGGCTTGTTTTCTTCGGGTGGGCGCCACAGATTCGTCTTCTGGCCCACCCGTCGGTCGGCGGGTTCCTGACCCACGCCGGATGGAACTCGCTCATCGAGGGGCTCGTTTTAGGGGTCCCGATGGCAATGCTTCCACTCCTGTTCGATCAGGGACTGAACGCAAGGCACTTAACAGGGAAGGGATTGGGAATCGAGGTGGCGAGAGACGAGAACGGGTCTATAAACAGACATGAGATCGCAGAGAGCTTGAGGATGATAATGGTGGGCGAACAAGGGGAGAAGTACAGGAACAAAGCAAGAGAGTGCAAGAATAAATTTGGTGGTGAAGAGATACATGATGGCTATGTCAAAGAACTTGTCAAATACCTATCAGAAAATCGATAAGAAAAAATAGATTTTTATTACTCAGGCCCTGCTTTTCCGCCGCGCAAGATTTGAGAGAATTTAAAAGCAGAGGTTGATTTGTATTTATTCGTAAAACAAATATGAAAAGTCGATGCCTTTCATCTTCTTCAATGAACATAAGACCATTATAATTATCAAGCAGCATAAATATCAAGCATTTTTGTGCTTAAGGTTACAGATCTAACATAGACAACTTGCACATACCATAATCACTTGGAGTTTACTTCACATGATATTGGGAAAATAAGGAAATTGTACATAACACGATATAGTTGTAGTACCTTGCTAAGAACGAACAACGGGAGCCGCCAGCTGATTCTCCACCAGTTGAATCCTGCCCGTTGTCAAACCGCTCGTAAGATCTTCAACTTCCACCTTAGCAACGTCGAGCCGGTTGCTAATATCAGCCAAATACCGGCTGGCACAGTAAACCCCAACAGCAGCAACCGCGATCCCATACACGTTTGTGGTGAGTAGACGGAAAGGTGTCGAGAACACAGCAGCAACGGGGCCGCCGATGATCGATATTGTCTGGCCGCTCTGTCCGACAAACCCGCGGTCCACGACCAGAAGGCCCGTCTTGCAGTAAATAGCAAAATCTTCGCAGTTATTTTTAAATATGCTATAGCATCTGAAACCATTGGTAAGTAAATGTGTGGCCCGCTTGACCACGGTGTCCTCGGGATCAGAAACAGCTAGAGTGCATGTACCACCACGGGCTTTGGCGATGAAATGGGCCGGGCTTACAGCATACTCGAAACAGTATAAGACCCCGCCTGCGAGGAAACAGTCTAGGCACGATGAGACAACACCGTGGGCTTCGTTTAGGGTAGCATTGCAGTTAGGGCATGGAGTTTGGCTTCCTCTAGGACCAGAGCTTACTAAGAGGATATCAAGAGCAGTCCCTGTCCCGACTTCTTGGCCTCCTCGGGTGAAATGGATCACCTTATTATCACCAACATAGATACCTGGTTTGGCAGGATGGAGGATGGCTTACAAAGTAAACAATTATGAGGAAATTTAAAAGAAAGACTATCGACTAGCAACGTTAAGAAGAATCATCTTCGGCTCATGAGGTGTTCATCAGATCTTAGAAAATAAACAAATAAAGGAACTGGAATTGAGGGACTCATTTCGACAGCCAAATTGAACACTAAGAAGCATCCTATGATAGAATGATCTCCATCAAATACTCCATATAGTAGCTCTCACCATACACTTAAATATGTGGAAATTATTACAGCTTTAATTTAGATATTTCTTTATAGTTCCAGGTACAAGCATTTCTCTTTAAATGAGATGATGATGAAGGAGCAAAACAAAAGAGTATCTCTGTGATCTTTAATCATAGATCTTTTAATGTGCACTGGAAAACATCCTCTGAAGGATTTAGATTACAAAAATAAAGCATCTCATTGAGACAGGGCTTGATCCTCTACCAGAACTAAGAAGTATAAAACAGAAACATTTGACACACAAAATTTCTATAAATTAAATCAACCACAAAAGCATGTCTCGTATCACGAATCATTTAAATATCAGCACCAAACTGACTCTTAACATCAATATTTCAACATTTTCAGCACCACAAAAACATGTCCATTCCATAAATAGCTCCATGAAAAGGAAAAGCTCACAAAACATAGCAACTCAACCCTACAAAATGTGATGTCTGTCTGCAGGTAGGATCCTACTTTCTAATATTACAAAGTAAGTGAGCAACCAAGTGGTTAGACTCCAAACTCTATTCTGGATAACCAGATTCTCTATAATTACCATAAAACTACTATATGAACTGTTTATAAGGGTGACTTAATTAAATATATAAATATATATATATATATATATATATATATATGCTCAAAGTTCATCAAGCTAGTGTCATGTGACTATTCTTGTATTTTTTGATAATTCATGTAAAGCTCTCTAATCTTCTAGCTATTATATATGATCAGGATTCTTATATTACCATAGGAAACTACATTGTTGTTCTCTCTAACGCTGACATTTCCCTAATTACAAGTAACATCTGCAGAGTTCATGGAACTAGTTTAACATGTCCATGCTCTTATATTTTTTTTGGAAATTCATGTAATCTTTTTATAAGAGACCATTTAGGACATAAACACACCGCTTGCCCGGTCGCATATTGGAGGCCAAACAGTGTGTACCCAATTACTTAGATGGGAATGCGGGAACAGGGATTCGAACTTGCGACTGGGAGCCTTCGTGAGGCCAGGCCCGCCAGCGGCGACACTACTCGCCCTCAGGTATTTGCTGGTCACTCTAGAGTAATTTAATGAAATCCCAAACTCTATTAAACTTGGGGACGACCAAGCACTCTATAAATTGGCATCCAGGTTCAATTCCTGCTTCCTACAGTAGGCGGGAAAATTTTGCAAATTTCGTCAGTGGCAGGGGGCAGTGGACCAAGAATCGAATGGTTGGCTTAAGGCAGTATTTCTTCTTGTTATAGAAAAAAAAAAGAAAGAAGAAAACAATGAATGTTAAAATAAAACAGAAGAAAATTGCAGAAAAAGGTACCATGGTGGGCATAGATGTACGCAGTCCTCCAGGAGTAGATATGATCGCCGGCCTTCAAACTCTCCCTCCCAATCCTTCAATTTCTCAATCAATCATTAGAATTATTTAAAAAATAATAATAATATTCTCAAATTCAAAACAAGAAAATAATTGCAATAATATCATATCGAAGGAACAATTAACCACCTGTTCGATAGGAGGCCCATCTCTTCTTCTTCTTCTTCTTCTTCTTCTCTCTCTCTTTCTTTCTCTCTGATTTTGCGTGTGGAGAGAGAAGAACGGACGCAGGTGCGAAGAAAAGAGCTTTCGGATCTTTGCGAGCGGTGGATTTTGATTTCATAACGGGAACGAGAAGCCGACGTCACATTTTTGACGCCGTTTACAGGAACCGTAATCCGTGACTTATAGGACAGAAACTCTGCCGCTCTTAGAAATCGCGGAGACATCTATGCTATTCATCAAGGACCTCGGACGGTCCTGATTCGGAGACATATACGAAAAGAGGCCTGCTATTCATCAGGAGCCTCGGACGGCCCTGATTCGGAGACATATACGAAAAGAGGCCTGCTATTCATCAGGGGCCCCTGACGGCCCTCATGAAATCAGGACAGTCCGAGGCCAACACATCCGAGGGGCCCGCGGACGGCCCCGATTGGATCAGGGCCGTCAGGGGTCCCTGATGAATGGTTTTTTCCATACCAAAATATATAATATCGCATAAAAATACTTTTTAAAAAATAAACACAGATATAATTTATAAAAATATAAATAATAAAAAATATTTTATATTAAATATTTAAATATTTATATTTAATAATAAATTAAATTGTAAGATAACTATTCATATTATTAAGATTAATATATATAATAAGAGTTTAATTAAAAAATTAAAAATATAATATTGTGAGTAGATTTTATATTATATTATTTATCGCTAATTATATAATATCTTTTAAAAAAAAGATTAAAGTAGAATAATAAAATTCATAAATATCGTTTCTGTATCTGACACTCCTGTCTGACGGATCTAATATATATATCCAAAATTTATTTTTTATTTTTATTTTTAAGATACGTCTTTGGCAAGTCTAATAGGTAACCGAATATATCGCATAGTATCGGTGTCGGATACAATACATATTCTATACAACCATATTAATTAATTTAATGCTTTACAAAAATAAGCAAAAAAAAATATCTGAACTTTTTTTTTTTTTTTTTGATAATAAGTACTTGTAACGGATTACTCTAAAAGATTTAGCCCCTTCGGATTGATGCAAGGATAAACGAGTGTGATTTTGGCGAGTGTTTTTGTGGTTGGGAGTGTGAGATGAGATGTAGTACCCAAAGAAATGAAAAAAAAGGACAAATTCTATATTAGTTCCTAGATTTTTCTTATTCATCCAAATTAACTTTTAAATTTTTTAGTTACTGTTTAAATTTAAAAAAAATTCTCTCGATATTCGTATCGAAATTATTTTGACGATTATATAAATATTTTTTAAAAAAAATTTTCAACACAAAAATTATAGATTTTGATTGAGATTATAATTTTCATGTTTAATATATTTTTAAAAATATTTTGAAGTAGATATTCTGTAATTTTAAAGTCTTAGTAAATTTTAAAATTAATCTATTAATCTGTTGTGTTTTGGACTTCAAAATATCTATCTAAAAATATTTTTAAAAAAATTAACGTAAAAATTATAGATCTTATCAAACCTAAAAATTTTATATTAAATTTTAAATAAACATTTTAAAATATTAAAATTAATTAATAAAAATGAAGTATTTATTTAGTCAATTCAAATATAAGAAGAGGCTGATATTGAATTCCCAAAACAAAGATGAGGATTAGTGAGAGACGCCGTTATATTCCAAGGAAAGAGAGAGACGGCGTTATGACTTCTGTAAAAGAAAATGTCAGAACATTTACTTCCCGTGCCACTGTAAGGTGTCGAACAGGTATTTCGGAAGACCAATTCGGAATAAATAAGTCGGCAACGGTTACCTATTTATTATTAATTAATGCTTTGGAAGCGGCGCTGCCGTGCTAGTTAATATAATGATGATTTCTTAGTGGTGAAGGAATATTTCCGATTTCCCCAAGTTGATTTAGAATTTTGACTTCTAACATTATCACTTTTAAATAAAATATTGAGGAATATTTCACAAGTTCGTTTGGTATTTTGACCTCTAAATTTTAATTTTAATTAAAAATATTGAGGAATATTTCACAAGCTGAATTGGTATTTTGACTTCTCAATTTCCACTTTTAATAATAAAAAGAATTGTGGAATATTTCACAAACGGAGATAAGTGACTTTTCAATTTTAAATTTATATAATTGTAGAAAATTATATAACTTTTTTTTTTCAGAAGGAGGAATCTCAGTCATTTAAACTTTTATAACTCTAAAAAAACGAGTAGTTAGTACATTAAAATAGAGTAAAAAAAAGAGCAACTATGAGGGTAATACGAATGGGTGGTATCCCATGCTCATATATAAAGCAATAGTCGTAAGGTGATCAGCAACTTGATTTGCTTCTTGACTTGTTTTATGCATACCTTCCAATTCCGATTTACTAGTTCCTTACACCGGATGACTAAATTCCTATGTCGCCCATCTGGTTTTGTTTCGGATATGAGATCCTTGATCAACGACGCTGAGTCGGCTATAAACTCTATCTTGCGATACCCATATCCCATGCTAGTTCCAAGATTTTGAGACATCTCCAAATTCTGCCTGTAGATAAATTATGGATCCTAGCATGCTTGGATCTAGATATCGAAGTCTATCGGAATACCTCGATTCGGTGCGGAAGCGTTGATCTCGTCGTGCTCACTCCCGAACTCCGGCGATGCTCCGGCGATCTCTCCGGCGGCGTGGGTGACTACCAGAGACACTCACTTGTTCACTCTCCAAATTCCGAGATATCACGAATGGAATCCGTAGTGGCCTCGGGTGTCTCTCAATATGTATATATAGAGTGAGTGGGTAGTTACGGAAACTACCCGGCGGAGTGGGTAGTTACGGAAACTACCCGGCGGTTACCATGCCCATATGGATGCTTGACTCGGACTCGACTCGAGTCATGCCAACATCTCCCACTCAAGCATCCATCAATGCTTGCAAACATATTTTATAAGACTCTTTATCATACTGGAAAATGGAGAGTGCGACCGGACGAGATATAAGAGAAAGATATTATAGTAGTGTTATATCAAGCTGCCACACACTGACATAACTCCACTATATATCTCGTCATGTACCCCGAAACCTATATGAAATCACACAAGATCCAACATTCTTGATCCCTCAAGATTATTGAAGCAATGTTGATCTTTTTACTCACAACTTTACGCTCATAGTTATTTCAGACACTAAGCTGATATAACTGTCTAGACAATGAGACGTAAATCTCTGGGTGTGAACATATAGTTTCTTTCTTAGTCACATATGACAATTCACACTGACTTGACTGCTTTCTTAGACATGCTCCTACAGACCGAATCATTCTTGGTCTTTGTACACATGCTAAAGTAGCAACATCAAATCCTTACTTCATGTCATAGTTCTAAGTCCCAAAGGGCTACAGTGCAGATTTTAGAATCTACTGGGCTCACACAGTGATGAAGCAGGGATCCATTCATCACTCCCACTATTTGGTCGATTTAGCACATACGTATGATATGTATGTTACAGTGGGATTCCCTCAATTAAGAGGACGTGTCATATACCATTATATACTCCCACTATACGAGCCTTGGCGTAGGTAACTTCATCACCTACCCTGAGTTCTTTAGCAAGTCACACCTCAGTAACTACTAAGAAACTCACGCTCGGCTTTGATAAGCTGAATTGGAAAAGAACAAATCTTAGGTGATTCCCAATTCTCGACTATTTCATCATATAGTCTCATCTTGATCGTATATCAAGGCGACAATTGTATATAAATCTTTCTCCACAGTTGCTTGCACTTTGTAGTGCTAGCTATATACATTGTCTCATCCTGCGTGTTCACTAGACACCAGGGCGGTTGCCCGTGTGAGTGGGCCAACCTCACAAGCTTATTGACACTTAACAAAATATACACAATGACATCACTAAGTTGTCTGACAAAAAAAAAGAGGCAATCATGGGGAAAGAAATTGCTCAACTTTATATAATTCTGATGGAGTTTCAATGTTCATACAGTCTAGTACAACATTATATTTTACATAAACCCATACTCCTTGCATGTTTACAGAAAACGTCATTAGGGAGAGGTTTAGTAAAAGGATCAGCAACCATATCTCCAGTAGGAATGTACTTCAAAACAATCCCACCACGTGCAACGACATCTCTTATAAAGTGATATTTCTTTTCGATGTGCTTCGACTTTCCGTGGTACTTAGGATTTTTACGTATGCAATTGCAGCAGTGTTGTCACTATGTACAACAACAGGTTCATTGCAATGAGGTGTTATATTCAAATTCTGCAGAAAAGCCTTAAGCCAAACAGCCTCTTGCACTGCTGCGGTGCATGCAACATACTCAGATTCCATCATGGATAAAGCAACACATGTTTGCTTTTTGCTGCACCATGATATTAATCCTCCTCCCAGCAAGAAGGCATAACCAGAAGTCGATTTACGCTCATCTTTATCAGCACCTCCATCTGCGTCGGTGTATCCAGTCAACTTTAGACTTCCACCGCGATAACATAAGGCTAGATTCATCGTACCCTTAAGGTATCGAAATATCCTCTTAACAGCAGCCCAGTGAGCGCTTCCAGGATTACTTTGGTATCTACTGACCATACCAACCGCAAAACAAATGTCGGGTCTTGTGCACATCATTGCATACATTAAAGATCCGACAGCGTTGGCATATGGAGTTTTAGCCATCTGCTCTTTTTCTTCTTCTGACTTAGGACATTGCTCACAACTAAGAGTCTGGCCTTTTGCCATTGGAGTTTCAACGGGTTTGGCATCTTGCAGTCTGAAGCGTTCTAATATCCTTTTGATATATGCTTCCTGAGACATACTCAGTAATTTCTTAGAGCGATCCCTTTGGATCTTTACTCCTAGAATGTAATCTGCCTCACCCATATCTTTCATGTCAAACATGGAAGATAACCATTGTTTAGTAGCCTTTATAAAATTTAAATCGTTTCCGGCTAACAAAATATCGTCCACATACAGCGATAATATAAGAAAAACCTTATTGCTTTTCTTAATATAAACACAGTGATCTTCCTCCATCATCACAAAGTCGTTGGAGGTAACGGTTTCGTGAAACCGAAAATACCACTGTCTAGATGATTGCTTCAAGCCATAAATTGAACGTTTCAAGCGGCACACTTTGCGCTGTTGTTCAATCACTTGAAATCCTTTAGGTTGATCCATATAGATCTCCTCATCTAGTTCTCCATTGAGAAAAGCTGTTTTAACATCCATTTGATGTAATTCGAGATCTAAATGTGCGACGATAGCCAGTAGAATACGAATAGACGCGAACCTCACCACTGGTGAGAAAGTCTCTTCGTAGTCTATACCCTCTTGTTGGGTAAAACCTTTAGCTACTAAACGAGCCTTATATTTATCGATTGATCCATCCGCCTTTCTTTTGATTTTGAAAACCCATTTGTTTCCAATAGACTTACGTCCTGGCGGTAAATCAACCAATTCCCAAACTTTATTCTGGGACATTGAGTTCATCTCATCTTTCATAGCTTCCAACCATTTGTCGGAATTTGGTGACTTTATGGCTAACTCATAAGTAGCCGGTTCTTCTGCATCTACAGAAGCACACATAAAAGATTCTCCTTCAATCTCATAACGACGACGGGGAATTTTTATGCGTTTACCTCTACCATGAGAACTTTGAGGTTCCTCTTCAATTTGGATCCTCCCACTATCCAATGGGTCGCTCCCACTATTCAAGGTATCTAAATGAGGTTCTGACACCTCATTGTCAATATCTTGTTCTAGTATAGCGCCTCCGTCGGAAGTAGTTTGGTCTTGTAGCTCATATAGCTCAAGGTCTTTCTTAAGTTCACCAATATTTGGAAAATCATTTTCCAGAAAATTTACATCACGTGAATCAATCTCGACCATCCCTCCATCCTGATGTTCACCATACATCACATATCCCTTTGAGCCTGTAGGGTATCTTATGAAGACACACTTATTTGCTCTAGGGCCTAATTTGCCGTATCTATGGGAAGTATTGTGAACATATCCTGCACAACCCCAAGGTCGTAAACCTTCGAGATTGGGTTTCTCTCCTTTCCATAACTCATATGGAGTTGAGGAAACAGATTTTGAAGGGACACGATTCAATACATAAGCAGCTGTCAATAATGCATCCCCCCAAAACTTAATTGGGAGATTGGCCTGTGCCATCATGGATCTTACCATGTCTAACAGTGTTCTATTCCTTCGCTCTGCAACACCATTTTGTTGCGGAGTATAAGGAATTGTCAACTGTCTCACTATTCCCTTTTCTGCACAAATTTCTTTAAATTGTTCAGAAAGGACTCTCGACCTCTATCAGTTCGAAGAACCTTAATTGTCCTTCCCTTTTGGTTCTCTACTTCAGCTAAAAATCGTTTAAAACAATCTAAAGCTTCAGATCGATGAGCCAAAAGATAAACTGAACCATATCGAGAATAATCATCTATAAGAGTGAGAAAATAAAATGCACCATGACGCGCTTTAACGTTCATTGGACCACAGATGTCAGAATGAATCACGTCTAAGATATGAGATGCTCTCTTTGCCTTACCAAAAGGCTTCCTGCAGGCTTTTCCCGCAAGACAAGGCTCACAGGTTGGCAAGTTTATTTTAGAGATAGACCCTAATAGTCCTTCCCTTGCTAATCTTGCCATCCTGTCCTGTCCAATATGACCTAGTCTAGCATGCCATTTTACAGAATCACATAGATTTGTAGAAGAAGAGGCAATAAAAGTAGCAGAACTAGCATTGTCATAAACATCAACTCCAAATCCATTATAAAGAAATCATTAACTAACCGGCCATTGCCGTAACACACATTATCCAAGTAAATGTTTAATACAGAACCTTCGAAATGGAACGCAAAGTCTAATTTTAACATAGCTATAACTGACAGTAGATTACATCGAACACCAGGTGCATACAACACATCATGTAACAATAGGGTGCGTCCATTACGCAGCTTGAGTTGGTAAGAACCAATCCCAAGGACTTCAACGTTTTCTCCATTTCCCATTGTGACATAATAGTTGCCTTTAGGTACTCGACGGTAATCCACGAACCCCACACGATTCTTAGTCACGTGCTTGGTTGCTCCTGAGTCTACAATCCAATGATGAGATTCATAAGCAACATTAACATGCGCACACACATAAGCGCAAGAATAATGAGGTTCAAGAGTTACCTTCTTCGGCTCAGTGCAATCACGAGCGAAGTGACCCTTCTTGTTGCAGTTATAGCACTTGACCTTGGCTAATGATTTCTTTCCACGTTTACCACGTGGGTGTTTGAAGTTGTTGCCTTTCTTACCAGCTGGCCGTTTGCCCTTATTAGCGTGGGACTTCTTTCCCTTGCTAGTTCCAGCTGTGGCTTCAGCAACCATCGCAGTCGCACGGATCGTCTTAATACGCTCCGCCTCAAGTTCAAGATGGCGTGACACATCATCAAAGGTCGTAATACCTTCATTATGAGTCAGAACCAACTTAACTTGACTCCAAACAGCATTATCAGGAAGTGAACGAATCACACTTTGAACCTGTTGTTCATCACTAAGATGTACCCCAGCTGCCTTCAATTGTCTTATCATGGCAGACATCGTCCTCAGATGTTCTGTCATGGTGTGATTGGGATTCAGCTTGTATTGGTCAAACTTAAGGTTCAATGCCCTAAGTCTGGTAACCGTAGTGCCACCAAAACGCAATTTAAGCTGGTCCCACATGCACTTCGCAGTTGGGAAGGTTTCAAATTCTCCTATCAGATCATCATGCATGCAGCTTAGCATAGTAAAGCGCGCACTACGATCCTTGTTAAACCAGGCCTTATATGCTTCCATATCCCTGCGGTGTTGGGCCGTATTCCCTTCCTCAGGTGGTTCCATAGTGTTAGTTAATGAGTCGAGAACATCTTTCTCGTTCAGTAGATATTGAATCTTTCTGTGCCAAATGTCATAATTATCCCCATCTAGCTTTTCATTGCGAGAAAGCTCAACGATGGTGGCCTTGGTTGCCATATCACTCTACAATGTCATATTATGCACATGTCAGAATTAAGTGTATATTTTGTCTCTATGTGATCTTATCGCAGAATTTTATTTAATAGACTTTATTATATACGTTGTTCGAGGGTGTCACTGTACAGATCCACGATCATCACATTGTACATAATAAAGAAAAATAAATGAAATTCATAAAGATCATGTATCGCACATAAAATACATTATTTTATAAAAGTGCGAGAAAATGAGGACTTATGTAAGACGTATTCTTACAATCATAACAGTAAAAGAATGCATCACATTTAATAAGAATCAAAGTCATGATTAAATTAAACATGCAAACTTTGTTCTACCGAAGCATAAAAGTGATACAAAAGCAACAAGTTCTTTTAACTGAAATAAACCTAATACAGCATACTAAGTCTGCATTAAAAAAAACTACATTCTTAGAAAGATGTAAACATATGAGATAGGACTTCGTAGCATTCCATTCCTCCATCCAGATCTAGAGCGGTCTAGTATTTCAATTCTTTCAGCGAGAGAAACAGATCCTCCACAATGAAGAATTGCAGATAGCATACGTATTAAATGCACTATGTGTTCATGTCTAGTATGCGCAGGATTTCTAACATAATTCCATAATTGTTGTCTTAATTCAGCCCTATGCTGAAAAGATCTGCGCCAGTGTTGAGGACCTCTCTCCCAAGAAAAACAGCTGAGATGCCTGGCCGTATGCCGACGTATCTCCTCATTTCTTCTAATGGAGTCACTCAACCGCTCTATGTCCCATCTGGTCAAGGTGCAGATCGTCCTAACCATCTAGCACATGAAGAGAATACCAAAAAAAAAATTATAATACATGCTGGTCATACAATTTTGAAGCAATTTATGTCCAAAATGATTAAATTAATGATAAAACATTTTAAATCATTGTTATTAATCATATAATTGGACGCAATTAAAATGCAAAAAAAATTTAAACAGGCCTTAAGCCGTTTTTAAATGAAATTGGGCCGGCTCGGGTTGATTGCTGCGGCCCAAAGCCAAAAAAAATTCATTCGATTAAAACAAGTGGGCCGGCGCGGAGCCCATTAAGGCCCAAAACGCTTCGTTAAGTTATAACCGTTAACGATTAACGGATCGAATCGCGCCCGTTAACCCGCGAACCGTTTAACGTTATAACTGAATATTTTAACGGATCGGATGAGATCCGATAACCCCGAACCCGTGAGCGCGTCGTCCTCGCCCGCGAGTCGTCCGCACGTCGCGTAACCGCCCGCGACGTGCGGCGCGGCGCGAGAACCGCTCCCGGCAGCGTCTCCCGGCGCCATTTCGACGGCAATCAACGTCGTCGACGACGGCGATCTGAAATCGCGCAACAACATGCATCCATGCATGAGTTCGCACGTCGATTTCGTCGTGGAAAATCTGGATGCCGAGCCGTCGCGTGAGGCTCGGCCGGCGGCGGCGACAGCCCGCGCGCGGACGCCGAGGAGCGGGGAACATCGGACAACCCCATATGAGTTAGCCAGTGAATAATATATAGATTTTAAGCCTCGATTCAAGTAATCGCGGGATTGGACCCGAAATCGGAAAAAAACCGAATTCCGGCGGCGGCGGGCCGCGCCGGCGACGGGGAAGCACGACATTATCTGCTCTGATACCAATGTAGATTAATTATGGATCCTAGCATGCTTGGATCTAGATATCGAAGTCTATCGGAATACCTCGATTCGGTGCGGAAGCGTTGATCTCGTCGTGCTCACTCCCGAACTCCGGCGATGCTCCGGCGATCTCTCCGGCGGCGTGGGTGACTACCAGAGACACTCACTTGTTCACTCTCCAAGTTCCGAGATATCACGAATGGAATCCGTAGTGGCCTCGGGTGTCTCTCAATATGTATATATAGAGTGAGTGGGTAGTTACGGAAACTACCCGGCGGAGTGGGTAGTTACGGAAACTACCCGGCGGTTACCATGCCCATATGGATGCTTGACTCGGACTCGACTCGAGTCATGCCAACACTGCCTAAACTGCTATATAACAGCCCAGATGAATGATGAAGTCACCTATCCAATGCTCAGCATCGTCACGGATTAGTCCTCCGGCCGCAGCTAGTCCTATCCTTTGGCTTAGTACACTATCAGAATTTAGCTTGACCCATCCTGTAGTAAGTGGTGTCCAACAGATCTGCAGAATTTTGTAATTCTGGCTTTGACGATTGGCAGAACAAGCATATGCATCTGTGTAAGTTTGAGCTGTTTGTATTATGATGTCAAACTTGATCTGGAAGGATATGTTTACTCCTTCAAACACCTTTTGATTCCGCCACCACACGCTATTAAAAACCAAAAACATTATTCATCTTTTTCATGAAAAATAAATAGTATGCACCTTGCCGTCCCAAATATAAACCCTTGGGTAAAACCATAATATATGGAGTCATTATTTTAAAATACAATTTATCAATGACTGAGTGTACATAATACCATTTGCTTTGGAACATACAAGACCAATTTCATCCCTAAGTACGATATCTCCAAATACAACAGTTAGTTGGTTACAATATCTTCAAATTTAAATTGATCTTTGAAACTATAAAAATAGCACTTTCTGCGCCTTTCCGCTTCATATTGTTTGATTCACAATCCATACAACAATTTGCATGCTAGCCAATAAAAAAAAGCACGACCTGCAGGTGTCGAATAGAAGACTTATATCTTCTGCTGGATTTTTATCTTTTTCTTTCTTTCTTTCTTTTTCTTTTTTTGAGGGAATTCTTCTGTTTGATCTTTTCTTGCATTTGTTGATGCCTTGGACAAAAAGTTTACATGCCGAAAGCAGCCGTCATTCTTCATCTAGTCTTGCATCACATAATGTGCAAGTTGATCGAATCAACAGCCGAATAGAGATGCTCCGCAGTAGAAAAGAACTCCTGCAAAATAGAAAATGAAAAAAGATAAAATCAGATTTGTTCTCCAATAATCCAATTGACATTAATTTAAGTACTAATATTGATCTCATCAGATTTGTATCCAAATTTACATCGAATCTGGAATTAGTAATCTTTACCAAGGTCACCTGCGTAAGAAACTGAAAAAACACAAGGTTATCACACTAATCATTCTTAGTATTAGTAATATATATACCAAGATGATCTGTAGAAAGTAGACTGGAAGAACACAAGTTTATCACGCTAAATCATTATATTATTAGTAACTAATTCAAGATGATCTGCATAAAATAGACCGTAAGATTATTGTCAAAAAAAAAAAAAAAAAAAAAAAAAAGAGACCGAAAGAACAAGTTTCTCACACTTAAAAAACCAAGTCAAAAGATTTTATCAATCGGCAAAGAGACCAAGCATCTGCTTCAATGGTCCTTAAATATTGGACTACATAAAGATAAATAGATATGCCAAGTCAATCTGATGAGAATACCTATCTAAATCTCCTTTACGAATGGAATTGAGTCCTTCCAATATCGACGAATGGCATTCACAACTTGGACGGTGTAAGCCTCATCTTCGGGATAATATGCAATGGGGTCTTCTAATAGAGGACTTGGAAGTTTGAGAACCCCTTCTAAAGTTGCATGGAGACAGTAAGCCGAGTAAGTGATATGATATCCGCCCTCTTGAACAATCAAGATCCGCCCTTCAGTATGAGCGTCAGCTAGGCTGCGTACAATCCGACCAATTTTTCGGTAACCTTCCATTGTGAGGCATTGTCTTCCATTTGGATCAAACTGAATAAGATAGGAGCAATAAATGATGTATAATGAATTAGACAGAGCAAATTTTGATTATCTTACATGGATTTGGAATGAGCAATGCTTTGTACCTCTAAAATTTAACACCAAAGTCAAAAGTGAGATTTTTTTTATATTTTAATTAGAGATCGAGATGCTATTTGAAATTCCTTCAATCTGTTCCAGCACGATGCTATTATCAGTAGTCCTCTAAACAATATCAATAGAAGAGATAAAGCATAATGAGATCGAGATGCCTGCAAGTATAAAAGTTCCAAAATAGGAGAAAAGGAGAAGTTACCGCACTCGAATCTTGGCCAACAACTAAAAGAATCATTGTTGGTTCAAATTTATCAATAGCTGGAACGACCAATTCGTTCATGGCGTATGTATAACCCGCATCACCTGTTCCATTCGGTAAAGGTATATTTAGGTTGAACCCGAACCCATCACCTTCACCAACTTGATCGAATGAACCACTTTGAGGGTGAGAAGGACCCCAAGACCCATGATTCATGTGCAGAGAAATTGTAAGAACTTTGTTAGAACCATAGAATCCCTCTGCGGTTCCATTTCCATAATGAACATCAATGTCAATCACTGCCACTTTATTAAACCCCGAATCTAGAGCTAGATGAACCGCAAGGCCGGCATTGTTTAAAAAGCAGTAGCCATCAGCTCGAGAAGGCTGTGCATGGTGACCTGGAGGTCGTACTAATGCGAATGCGATCTTCCCATAGCCATTTAATATGTGTTTCATGGCAGATAACGTAGTTCCAGCAGCTAGAAGTGCAGCATCCCATGAGCCAGGGTTCAGAAAAGTGCCAGCACAAAGCATTTTGCCTCCAGCTTCGTCGGCTTCCACAAGTTCTTTTATGTATTCTGATAGTATAAAAGTAGAAAGCTTTTCATTAAGTCTTCTCATGATGGAGTTTAGCGTTATGATAATGAAACGCAATCTAACTTAACCTATCAAAACATTATTAGTTTCTATAACAAGATTCACAGAAAGAGCAAAAAGAACATCAATCTCCATTGTGAAATTATTAATATTAGGAACAATGCTTAATATAGATAGATTTGAATTCATTTGTAGCTGGTGTTTTTCTAACTTATCTAGATGGTGATTTTACGCCACTTAAGCTATATATTGGCAGTGGCGGATCCAGGAATTTAGTTAAGTGGGGTCAGAAAAAATAAATAATATTTTATAATAATACAATAAGAAGATGCTAACTATAATTTCAGAAAATTCGTAAGTATTTAATTCTGAACTAAAATATAAAATAGTTCAAAATATTTGCGAACGTCTAAGAACACACAAAAACATAAATTCAAACTCTGCATTTAATCGTAATAAATACAAAAAAAAAGAAGTAAAAAATTATGAAAAAAATAAATCAAATTTCATTCAACAGCAAAATCAAATTTTAGGATGTTCATAAGTATTTGTATATGTTACGAGATATTCTGGAGTATTCATAAATATTCTTGGGTGTTTGTAAGTACTTTTTAATATTCTGATGTGTTAGTGAGTATTCTAGATAATTTTAGGATGTTCTGAAATGTTTGTGAATGTTTTAAGATATTCGTAAGTGTTTGTAATATTTTAGATAATTTCATATACAAACTCTAAACAATTTTAATATTTTTAATTTTTTAATAATAAAAAGTTATCATATAATACACTAAACACACACACACACACACACACACACACACACACACACAATATATATATATATATATATATATACATATATATATATTATAAAATCAAGTGGGGTCATTTGACCCCACTTGCAATAGAGTGGATCCGCCCTTGT
The DNA here is from genome assembly GCA_002076135.1 of Xerophyta viscosa. NCBI lineage: Eukaryota > Viridiplantae > Streptophyta > Magnoliopsida > Pandanales > Velloziaceae > Xerophyta > Xerophyta viscosa. Next base: position 1,393,482 of record MJHO01000043.1, read on the forward strand.
ATATTGGGTTACAACTTGCTGGATAACTTGTAGATAGTAGATTATCGAACACGCTAAACTTAAACTACCGGCTACATTTTGATAAATAGCTTGCTAGTTGTTACTAAAATTTAGCTTGTACATGAACAGTTTGTAGGGGATAGTCGGCAATTACCGACTAAACAAGGTAAATGCAGTTATCATCTAGCTGGTGATGAGTTGAGCGAGCCCTAACCAACTCTAGCTTGGCAAGGCTCAACCTAGATTGGCTAGGCTTGCTTGAAATACTAACGAGCTTGAGCCAAGCTCGAGCTTTCAAACGAGCTTAAAATCCTATTCAAGCTTGGCTAGTTTATTAACTCGAGCTTGGTCCAAAAAAAAGCTCGGAAGCATCTTGTTGAGCCATTCGAGCATGACAAGTTCAAGTCTAGCGCGCTAGCTTGACAAGCTTGTCAATACAAGGTTATCAAAAAAGTTATGTTTATAAAAATATCGTATAAACATCAAATAATAATTCATATGCCCAATGAAACACATCATAAACAGAAATCACTACCATATTAACCAAGGTGTAACAAAAAACTTTACAACAAAAGAGCATAGCACAACCCAGTCTAAAATTGTTCCAAAATTCCAAATATAATCGAGCTTGAAAAGCTCGCGCACCTAAGTGTGCAGCCTTTTTAAGCTCAGCTCAAGCTATTTACTAGTCAAGCTTTAATCAGCTAAGACTTGGCTAATTGTATTACATAAGCCAAGCTCGAGCGGAGCCTTTATCGAGCCACTAGCTAACCGCTTGGCTCCCTTTACACCCCTACTACCAGCTATCAGCTGAAGCCAAACACATCCTTCACATAGCATAAACATCCGCTACTAGCTATCTATCTACGAACAAAACGTAACCTACAAGCTATTGAATATACTAGGAATTTAAATTTAGCTTGTTATACAATCTACAGTACCATCTAAAAACAACTCGATAAGCTGCAATCAACACAAATCATAAAAATTTCATTTCATCAATATAGTACCGGGATTGTGGAACGAGCGAAGTTCGAGAAGAGAAGCTTTCCTTCCGGAATTCCATCGAACGTATCGAGATATCGGGCCTCGCCGGAGCACGGAGGCGATGTTGCGAACTCGGTCGGCGTTTTCCGGGTGATTTTCCAGAACGTCGAGAAATCCCGGGTCGAATCCCGTGTCGAAAACCCCTCGCCCCCCGTCGTGAGCGAGCATTCCCTCATCGTAGAACACATCTATTACCTCCTTCAGCGACGGCGCCGGCAATATCGGCGGCGGCGGCGGAGACGAAGAAGATGACATCGTCGAGGATAGAGTCGGCGGGGACTTGCGATCTGTGTAGTAGTGAAGGAGCAAGTCTAATTTAGCCGAATGAAAAATCACCCAATGTGTGTACGTAAATAAACAAACATACGCATAAGCGAAAATAAAATCCTACTTTATAAAATTTAAACAAATCAACTTACCAAATAAAAATATTAAATTAAATTTTCATAACATCCTTCAGCTAGTCCAAATATTAGCTTATTAAAATACTACAATAGTTCACCCTTAACACTAACTAAACACTAACTGCCGCACGGTCGTTGAAGAAGATAATGTAACCGACCGGTCGACGACAATGGTTGAAAGACGCCAATGGCGAATTGGTTACGCATAATAATGTCCATTAAATAAAAGAACAAAGTGACAAAAATTACGCCAACCATACATTGTTTGAAAATCATAAATAATAAATAACAAAATAAAAAGAAAAAGAAATCACAACAGTTCTAAATATCATTGCACAATACTACTTTTAAGAAATTTCGGATATACCTACTATAATTAGAATTCTATATTGTATAAATGAAAACATATCACATATATTTCGATGTATAGTTTATGATTCTGATTATATGAAATTATCATGATCCGATGAGAGCAGCATGGCTCTTATAGTTGTTAAGATGAATGACCACTGAGCAATGAACTCTATGTGTTTTAACTTCTAAGGATCGTTTGTGTGCACTATCCCTGGAATGATTTTAGCTTTTTTTTTTTTTTTTTTTTTTTTTTTTTGAGATAACGAGGCGAAGTCCTTTTTTGGGTCCGCTAATTCATAGACCACAACTTTCTACCCACACCTATAGGCTCATTTTAGACCCAAGTACACGCAGGAGAATAAAACTCTGGCCTGACGTTTGCCCTTAGACCAGTATGGAGTGCTGCAATATGCAGCCATCAACTTTCTTACAACCGCAATAAACACGCGGTGCAGGCATATCTCCATTGCAGGCAGCATTTTTTCGCTTGCGCATAGTGAGAGTCGAACTTGGGTGGTGGACACACTTCCTGAGACGAAACCTCCCAACCGGTTGACTCAAATGCGGTGGGCTCTTGGAATAATTAGTAGCAGTGGTTTAATCATAGGTTTTAAGCAGAGTGCTTTTTTTTTTTTCTCTTTTTTTACGTCTTGAACATCGAATTCGATTTTTATTCTACATTTTCCATCGAGTTCAATTTCTTGTTACCTATATCTATCTGCAGACACTCAGAGGCCACATGCTTGTCTTTGAAATAAGAGTAAATATGTACATATTTTGTGTTTTTAATTAATCTTGAAATATTATCAGAATATATATATATATATATATATATATATATATATATATATATAAAACTCGGTATCAAAATAGTTGAGCGCTATATGGCACTTCTTATAACTCACAATATGCCACATGGCGTCTCTATTATCTTACTATTTGACATGTGTCACTTAAATATAATAAATATTTAATTAATCAAATATTTAATGAGAGTTTGAATTCAATGCATACTTAATGTATTAATAATAATTTTATTAAATATAAAAATTAAATATAATTTATAATATTTTATTTTATATATTAAATAAATAATAAATAATTTAGAAGAATTTGAAATGTCATTATCAAATTTTTAATAATCTATATAATTATATACAATATATACAAATGGATGATCAAAATTGTAACTTTTGCGATGTAATGAAGTATTTCAAAAGTTATCATCAAATTCTTAATAATCTATATATAGTTATATACAATATATACAATTGGGTGATCAAAGTCGTAGCTTTAGGTATGTAATTTAATTTTTTTTTTCTCTAATTACATGTGATAAATATAGTATAATTTTTTAATAAAAATAAATAATAATTTATATAAAATTAATAAATTTAAAATAAAATAAGCTTTCGAATAGTATTTTATATATATATATATATATATATATATATATATATATATATATACTATTTAAAAAAATAATTATTAATTTATATATTAAAATATAAAAAAAAATTAATATTATCATTTATATGGATGACTAACAACCGTGAATCGCACGGATTCAAAACTAGTTAAATCATTAAGAAAGAGTTTCGCTCGAGGGATTTTAAACATTTAACAAGAAGTTGAACCATGGGAGATAATTAAAAGTCGTACTTAGATAGGAAGTAGAGAATATTCCCATAATTGCAATTCATATAGCCTTTATTAAGTCATTTATGAAAGATTTAGTGATATTTCGTTGCCTTGAAATTAAAGTAGTAATAATTAATTTTAATTAAACATATATGATAGAATATAAAGACATTTGGCTATTTATAAAAAAATAAAAAATGCTATTATTCACGGTTATGTCAACCTTACAGTTGTTTATGGCTAATGTGAATGCCTCATCAGCTCTCATTTACTCTCTTATTATACCTTTTAATAATAATATTTATATTCTTTAAAATTTTTGATTAGTATTTATCTAAAATATCCTCAATATTTTCGTTTTTAATATCAGCTTTTTAGTATATTTTAGGTAAATATCAATTGTAATATTTAGAAATATAAAATCTAATCATATTTTGACTCCTAATTGGAGAAATTATTGCACGCACCGCGTTCACCATATCATTCCGTACACCGCATACATCTATAAGTATTTTTTAAAAATATTTTTAATATAAAAATTGTAGATATTGATGAGATATATACTTTTCATGAGAAAGTTTTTTCAAAAAATACTTCTAAATATGTATTTTTAGCCTCCAAAATTCTCATGAATTTAAAAATATTTTTTTTAAGCTAAAATTATTTAGCCCAAAACATATATTTGAAATATTTTTTGAAAAAACTTTCTACATGAAAATTGTATATCTTATCAATATTTACAACTTTTATTTTAAAATTTTTCAAAATAAAACTTACAGGTACATCCGGTGCACGGATGATGTGGTACACCGGATGTGTGTAATAATTTCTCCCTAATATACTTTGAGAGCTGCTGTGGCAGATGTGGCTCAGCCACATCAGCTATGAACAACTTTGGCGTGTGAGTACTTTTCTTATTTTTGAATCTATATTGCATTGATAAGAACAAAATAGTATATATGGTAAAAAAAAAGAGTTTACAGACTTTGTTCTATTTAATTTGACATAAGCGAAAAGGCATTGTTAGCGTCGATCGCCTTTATAGTGCTAACCAATATGGCAAAATCAAACCTATATATAGTGCTAAAAAAATACTCTTTTGTACTCCAAAAACATTGTTCTTCTACTACTGATTTGAATAAAGAAGAGCAAATATGGATCTTATATCAAGTTTTTCAGTCTTGTACTGAATTCCGATAAATTTAAACTCGAAACATATAGTACATGTCGAATGTACTAACCAGTGTGGAAAATAAGTTATTATTTGTAATCATAAAATGAAAACAACCAAAGTAGACTTAAAAGGATCACATAAGAGAGGAGGCAATGAAATAGCACAGTGGATGCTTTTTCTTTTGGAAATATTATTGTAATAACGGAAATGAAATGGGATCAGCCACTTTAAAAGTTTAATTAGGTTAAACATCAGACGGTATTGGTGATCGGCAATATCAGATTTCCATGTCGGGTAGAAAAATATTAAAAACTAAAAATATAAATACATTAAAAAATAACTAAAAATTTAAGTAAAGAAAAAAAAAGGAGCGCACGCCTAGGCAGGCGGCTTTAATTGGATTCATATGCCAGATACACGACCAAGATAAGTCCGCCCAACAGAGCGCGATCAAATAATATCGTGCGTCACAGCGCAACCAAATAAAGTCATTCGCCAGGCACAAGCACAATACCGAAGTAAGGTCACGCGGCTGGCATGTGAAACATAAATTTTACAAACCATTTGGTTAAATATTACATTTTTTTTGTTGGACACCATTGTAACTTTCTATTTAACACGATATATAGGATCAAAATGAGTTATATCATACCATTACAAAAAGAAAAAAGGATGCAAGCAAACAAGATGAAGAAGATGGAGAACAAGGATAAGAAGCAAGCAAAGGAGATGAATACATGTCAATAAATCGTTTTTATGTTAAATTAGTAATTTGTTGCAACCAATATGGATCAATGGAATATAAAAAGTGCTATATATATATATATATATATATATATATAGTTCATTGAAAAAGCAAAATTAAGAAGTAGAACTCAGACAGAACGATGTTAATAATTTTGTGTTGGACACAATAAATAATTCCTATATGCATGTCCATTATTATGTCATCAAAATGAAATATCTTACACAATTTCGCCAAGAAAAAGAAAAAATTAAGAAGAAGAAGAAGGATAATAAGCAAGCAATTGAGGAGAAATACAGCGAGAATTTTTCCAAACCCTAGAATTCAACCTCAACATCTCCTTTGCCTTCTCTTTCATCTTCGTTGATCCACAATCCACCTGCAGAACAAGCAGCAGCTTCGACACCGCCCCTACCTGCATCATCTCCGCTGCCACCGCCGCTGGTGCCGGCGACCACTTCACCACCGAATGCAGAATCCTCACCGCCCTCTCGCTCGCCGCGGGCGACACGCTCAGCACCTTCTTCGCCACCACCGCTATCCCTGCTGCGTGCTTAACGAGCTCCGCCCTCCCGTCGGCGCTCCTGCAGATTACGTGGAGAGCTTGAAACCCCAGCTCGCAGAGTCTTCGTTCGCCGGAATCATGGACGAGCTCGATGATTGCCGCGACGGCGCCGGCCTTCGCAGCCTTCATTCTGTTCCTTCCCCATGGAATTAACTGGTTCATCGCCTTCACCGCCGCTTTTGCTCCCCTCTCTGACGGCCTCTCCTTGACGATCCTGACTAGTTCGTCGTAGACGTGTTCTTGCACTGCTACCAATCTCATCGGAGAAATCACAGAGAAGATCGCACTCAGCATCAGAACAGCGTAAGCGCGGGAATGGTAACTCCCTCTCTTCATGACGGTGGAAAGATCGTTTACGAATTCATTATTCGCTTCGATGAGTTTAATAAATTCATCGTCGGAGAGTTTGAGATAATGCAGAACTTGCACAGCTTCAACGCCTGCACCGGCGAGATCCTCCGACGCCGACGATCTTTTTATAACAGAAGCTAAGAAGGGGACGACACCGGCTGTGAGAGCACACCGGCGGTTGCGCTCGCTCTCAGCGACGATCTCCCGGAGCTTCTTCAACTCATCAAGATCGGTGCTACCGATGAGATGGGCTATGTTGCCGCTGGAAACCGCAGAGCGGGGAGTTGGGAGGCACTCGATGCCGGCGGCTAAGGAGTTGGCGGTGCACCAGGCTTGGATTAGGCGACGGAGAGTGATATTTGGAGTGATGAGATGATCGTCGGAGATGCAATCTGGTAAAACATGCTTGGTCACCGGACACGTCGCCGGCTTGCGAGAGCTGCAGGAGAAGATCCATCTTTCGATGTTCTCGCGATCGTAAGTGATCCCCGTCGTCAAAGTCACCGGATCACTCATGATCTCTAAAGATATTGGACACAGGAAACACGATGGTACTTCGACGCCTTCCATTTCAGAATGGATAAAATCCAGAAAATGGCGAAAAGTTCAGGGAAATATGATTTGACCTTTGGAGTTTATTCGAAGGTATTGTGGAGAAGCCTAAGAAGCTCAGAAGACAGAGGAAGGTCAATGAATTTTCGGAATTTATATTCTGACTAGTGTTAACAGGGATCAGATTCTCTGCAACAAAAAAATAAAAAATTATAATTATAATTATAAATTCGTATAATTTTTTTTTAAAATTTTTTTTTTTAAAAATACTTCAAAATAAATATTTATGGCTCCAAAAAGGAGTAGGATAAAAATATATCTAGATTTTTTTTTAAATATATATATATATATATATATAGATTTTTTCTAGCATTGCAGAGAAAGGAGTAGGATCCCATTGCAGGAAATCTTTAATCCCCATATTCTACCAACTCGGTTAGGCAATTTCAAGTATGAAATCGAGGTTAGGTACATTAAAGATCATTACAAGCTCGACGATGAACTCAAACTTTAATCAAGTTTAGCTCGCTTAGAAATAATCGAAGGTTTTAAGAGAACATGATAAACGAGCTTTTAAGCAAGCTTTTTAGCCAATTTTTTGTTCTTATAATATCAAAGATTTATATTTCTACGACTTTGATGAGTAAATTATAATGCATAATTTAATCAAACCAATAAGTAAGTATCTAATGAGATTTTGACCAAGCTCTTATTAAGCTGATTACTCATGAACTATCGTCCAGGACGTATAAGAGGGATGGTTGAAACTTTCGCCTCATACACTGGAGGTCTCAGATTTGAATCCAGCAAGTGCCACCCGTAAGGGTCTGGGGAATTTATTTCGTTTATACCTCATGGAGGATAATACGGATTTCCGGACCTATCCAGATTGAAAGATTGAGACTCATCGATTAGTGAAATAAAGAACGATGCCACCTTTAGATTTATCTGTTACGACGGTCGCACAAAAATGAACAAGATACATATAGAGTTTCTTACTATAATTTTTTTTTTTTTTTTAAAAAGTTATGAACTATCGATTCAAGCGCTAAAGTGTTCAAACTTAGTCTAATTATTGAACTTGCTAAATTTTCTTCAAACTTATTGATTTTAAAATAGAATAAATATTTTCGTACGTATTCGTATCCGTAACCGTACTTCCTAATTTTTATCAAACTTGTTTATGAATTTTTCATTGATTACTTTCACTTATCACTCATAGTGAAAAGCAAGAAAATTCACATTGCTTAAGGGAGTTGACTTTTTTACTAAATTAATAAATAGGTCGGCATAGTGTCCATGAAGCATAAACTGAGTAAACTAAATCTTCGGTTATCTGATTTCTATTCTATTCGAAACTAGTTTTCCTTTCGGATCGATGTCGAAATATTTTATTTAAAATTTTGAGTATAATTGAATAATATAAATATTTTAATAAAAAATTATCTTGTTAACATAACTGGACACGACAAGATCAACATGGCTTGGTTTTTCGAGTTGACCTGAATATTAAACGAATGGATAGTTGAGGTGTTGATGAGAAACATGTTCAAGAGGTGATGCATGCATAATAAGGTGAGGATCCAACTGGTTTTTATTTTTTTTCTTTACTTCTTGAATTAATTATGTGGGCCGGCATTTTTATTTAAAAATGCATTCTTAATTGTCTAAACTATTTTTAAAATAATTCACAGGGGTTAGGTGGGATACCGACCCACTCCTTTTATATTATGTAATTATACAAGTATTATATTGGTGGAATACTAGCTACCTTATATATATATATATATATATATATATATATATAATATATATAATATATATATATATATATATAATATATATTATATATATATATATATATATGTAAAGTTATTTTATTTGATGTTTATTGAGCCAAAGATGTTTTTTGTGTGAGAAATGGTGATATATGGAATGGTTGGTTTGGCCTCCACCTTATGTTCTAAGTAGGACTACTGCTCTTCTTTAAGCAAGAGCTTCCGAGATCAAACACAATATAGATCGAACACTGAGTCAGATTATCGTCGACAGTAGAGCATGCGTTTGTATCATTCTGAATTTGATAAGTTAATATATTCGTGAAATTGACCCGGCAGCATCAGTTATATATAAAAAAAATGGTTGCTACAATGGAAAGGAAGGCAATTGGTTGAGGGAAATGTAGGAAAGAATAGGGAAAAATTAGAATCCCAGTTGTAGTTTGAATGTTCTACAGCACTAAATGCATTCATTTTCCTTCCTAATTTACTTCTACTGATTCTAATATTATCAGTTAAAAAAAAATCGGTTCATCGCCGATTGGTGGTTAAGACAATGTCCTATAAGAAAAAATATTTAATTTAAATATCTCAAATAAGGGTTTTAACGAATTTAAAAAAAAATGCTCAGTCGGCATAAGGTTCCGGAGCTTTTTAACCCATTATTTATGGGGTTTCCTACTGGAGGAATAGTCCCTTTAACCCATTATATATATATATATATATATATATATATATATAATATATATATTATATATATATATATATACAGAGAGAGAGAGAGAGAGAGAGAGAGAGAGAGAGAGAGAGGTTTGTACAATGTGATAGATTGATTAGTTTAAACACGTACCTACATAAAATTATGGATGTTACATAAATAAGCTGCTAATTGTATAATTGCAAATCACGTTTATGCCTTGATAATTATACTACATTTTCCATGTTAGAATACCACCATACATAGATTTAGGTATGTAAGTTGAGGTATCATATATGAGCTTCACAATCGTCATTTGTTATGGTGTAGAAAATTTATTTATTCAATATTTCGTAGATGATAACATATGTTCGAATTTTTTTTTTTTTAATATTTCTTAGGGGGTAACATGTGTTTTTGAAAGACTGAACTTTCTTGGTTACTGATTTGGTGCCATCTGTTATTTGTTATAATGGTCGTACAAAATGATATATTACGGACAATTTTTTCCATGAAAATCTCAAAAGATAAATTTGTAATATGCAATAGGGGTGAAAATGATGGTAGTTTCAAGCTACAACTTGTGATGGAATCAACCATCAAGAGAATCCAACGCTGATTAGTGGTACGTGATTATGTTTTATTTTATGATTATTTCAAATTTATCGTGTGATTATTTTTTGTTCCTACCATAGATTTAGCTTCTAATGCAAAACGGTGACTTAAAGTAAAAACTCTTCTTGTGCATACAATGTGTTTGTTGTTAATACTAAAAGAGTTAGTTGTTGTCAAGTGTTAAATCTTTTGCAGATTTGCTAATTCCTTCTTGAATGTTCTATAAACTTTGTTAAATGTCATCCTAGGAATTGCAAAATTTAAGTAGTGAGATATAATTCTTGGAGTTTTAGCCCATGAAGAACCTAACTCTGACACCATGTAAAGTGAATATCCATCTCAAATTCCCGAGATTAGAGAGAGGAGGCGAAACTCTTATAATGTAACTAGAGGGGCAACACTAGAAAGGTGGTAATTATGGGCCGAAATGTAGGAAAAGGAATTCGTTTTGTTTGTTCTACATGTTGCCCTAATTCTTCTTTACACGATGACGACAACAACAACTTAATCATGAGTTCCGCCGCTGCGACCGGAGAGGGTAGATGTACGCAGCTATACTTTGAAGGAGCTTGTTTTGTTAGGACCTACGGCTTAAGAAGGCAAATTCAAGACACACAACTAAGTAAGCACATAATTTCACATAACAAAAAAATCATGCCAAGCATGCCCCACGCAAGCACAAACCACACACGTAATATAATAATAATAATAATAAAAGAATTCAAAGATATAAATAAATAAAGTAAAATAAAATAAACTTAATTTATAGACTAAAAGATGGTGCTTATTTCATTTGCCACATTACTGCAACTTAATTCCATCTATCTTCAGTAGAAATAATTAGTAACTTATATTTCTAATATGTTAGAAATATAAGATGTAGACAATCCAGAAACAAATTGTTGTATGAGTAGCACTATATGATTGAATATGTATTCATTTGAATACCTCAATACATTGCAACTACTTTCTTTTTGAGAAGATACATTTGCCTACTTCAATTGCAAACTTATTTATTAAACTAAAGTTTAATTAGGTCCGATATAAATCCTCAAATAAAAGCTTGCAAATAATATGATCTCTTTAAGAATAGACCAGAGCTTGTCGAAGAGACAGTATGTAGAAAATTAAGCTATCTTCGCAAGCTTCATTCTTCTTAGTAAAAGATATGCTAACAAACGGTAACCTAACGCCATAATGAGCATCGCTGCTACTTCCATCTGTCCTCCATCCAGTCCAAATTGTTCAAGAAAAGGGGATTTGCAAAGAGTTGATGTGGAGTTGGTGATTCTGGTGCAACCATACTGGACCTTGAGCAGTAGTCTATATGCATGGTAGTTGAAAGATAAATAGCGAATCCAGGATATGAAGTGTGGGACCCCCTGTTTTCGCATGATACATTGAACAAGGATCAGATATCACAATTCTCATTTTTCAGATATGAAGTAGGTAATATATAGAAATCTGCATAAATCTTCATGTTCTTTTTGGATTTGATGATGTATAGGCTTATGCATATGATGGTGTAATAATCTACCTTTATTTATGGGGTCGATAAAATATTTATATAATTACATTCACGGTAAAATAATCATTTCCTATTTATTTTAAGTCTTATGAAATGTAGAAGAATGATATACCTGCACAAAGAATCCTCCAGTTAACATGAAGGTCATAATGACTATCGAAGCCAAAGTTGTTGCTCTTTTAACGTCCATTACTGCTGCACCAATTGCCAAACCTAGACCCTGTCATATTATTGCAGTTAACTAGATACTCATCAATATGGTATTTCAAATGACAATTCAAGGCCAGTATATTATAATACTGTCTATTGGTGCCTTCATGACCAGTTTCAAGCATAAAATTTTGCACAAATTCCATTGGCCGTTTTTACGCTGTGCTAAATAAGTCCAAACAGTGGTATGCATCTTGTAGAACTTCGTTGTTGAATTTATTCTTATTGTACTTGAATAACATCGGAATTATAGAACTTTACAGTACCAATGGATCATAAGTTTGGATTTGAGCAACCAGTTAATAGCATTCTCATTGTGCTCTTTGTAGACGTTGTAGAATGAAGCGATAACATATTCAGCATTCTAAGTATGTTTTCTCTCTCAAAAAAAAAAAAAAAGACATTCTAAAATAATGGATGGCAATAGGAACGTGTCAAATACCTGAGCAGCTATGATGCTGAGGAATATTATCAGCATGCTTTTGATAAAAATGCCAAAGACGGGTTTCAAACCAACCATGAAGTAGACTATAAGCAAGAACACTATAGGCAAGAGTAGATCTAAAGGTAGATCACTTATGTTTCTGGCCATGAAGTATGCACTGAGCTTGTACATGTCTACTGATCTTTCCTTTGCCAACATTGCTCGCTCTTGAGGGAATGTAAATATAGCTGTGAATATAGGGAAGAAGCCCCAAAAAACTGAGATGAAAAACAGTGCCCCAGCCTGCAAGAAATATTATCAGTTAAAGCTGAATTAGTCTAAAAATTAATCATTATCTAGATATACATCCGTCTTTTGGGTGTGTGTATACAACATTTTTGCTTGGGCAATTTGTTGTCCTCTGAGGTAATTGTTGGAGATGCATTCAATAATTGTTTTGTTTTCCCAAAGAAATGAGAAAAACATGATGTGCTATTTGAGAATGAGTTGCTTGAAGCTTTCTCCAACATAAAGATAAAGGTGTCCTTTTGATTTGCCATTGGATTATGTTCTTATATTGGCATCTAAACTCAATTTGCTAGTAATTGTTAATATATCTTTATTAGTTCCATAATCTGGTTCAATTTACAGAACTTGTTTTACTAATGCCAAAAGTTTCAATTTCCCTGTAACACCATGTTTCCAGATAAGTGAAAAATAAATTGAACTTTTGTGATCACTTACTGTGAATAAAAAGGTGTCTCAAAAACCTGTAAAAGTTGGATATCAAAATTCTGAAACACCTGTTTGCTATTAAAGAATTTGCAGCAGAAACAGATCCTATCTATTAGGTTTACGTAATGATCGAACCATATAGATAACTTGGATTTAATTAAGTGAAAAGCCATCATAGAAAGAACATTAGCGGAGCAACCTATTTCATGAACTTTAATGTAATATGTGAAATAATTATTTTTTATGTAAAGAAAATTATGGCAAAAACTATGTTTTTGAATGTGAAGATGTACCTGATCTTGAAGTTTCTTTGGAGTTGAGGTATCTGAATGCCACCAAAGGAGTCCTGTTATTACTGCAGTTGCTAAAACTTGGGTCACTTTTGTGCAACTTAGATAATCATGGCGCCTCTCCTTCAAGCCTCTCCAAAACAGAATGCAGAATTGTTCCCTCCAACTAGCTCCCCAATTTCTTAGAAAAGAACCGCCTTCAATTCTCCAGCTACTTCCGATTGGAAGCGGGTCAAGGAGCTTCCTTTTTTCAGAGTCGGCAAATCTGGTTGTGTAAGCTTCCAGCAAATACTGCAAAGAAATGGTGAGCAATATAAGAGAAATATTTTTAATCATACTATAAAATTTTTAATTTGTGCTTATCTAGTTACTTCATGTATATCATTGGGTGATGGCCTTCCTTCTCGATGTGGGAACTCAGAGATATCATTCTCTAGCTTAGAAGGAATTGATTTGTCGCTCATGTTTCCATTAGCTAGATCTATTAAGAACTCTGCTGGATTCATTGCGATAAGCGGAGAGCAACCGATGGATGAAAAATACATAATTGCTTCAGAAGCCTTCCCACTATACAGTGAATTTCCTCTGCCCAGTAGAATTAATTTGTCAAACATATTGAACAGTCTGCTGGATGGCTGGTGTATCGTAGTGACCACCGTCTTCCCCGTCTATAGATGCCATGATAAGAAGTTGTTAGATTATATTAAGAATTAATAGAAACTTGTATTTTTGTAAGTTTCATTTAGTTGGACGTTACATTGGCGATTTCATGCAGCATTTGGACAATTCTAAGGGCTGTAGTTGAATCAAGACCAGATGTTGGTTCATCCAGAAAGAGAAGTGATGGATCAAGAAGGATTTCATTTCCAATGCAAACTCTTTTGCGTTCACCGCCAGAAATTCCTCTTACAAATGTTCCCCCAATTAAGGTATCTTGGCACCTGCAATTCCATATTAGGACTTTCGAAGAAAGTTGTAAGTACTAGTTAATAATCACAAAAGAGAATATCGTTTGTTTTGTATAAATCTATATATGAAGTTACCATTTTTAATAGCTTATGTACTGCAACATATTTCACGATAATTTTCATTTCAAGCGATGGTAATAATTATGTATCTCTCAATTCCTGTCCATATATCTTGGATGCATATTCAGCTAAGATTATCGTTTGCTGAAGTTAATTTAGCAGAATTAATCAAATATCATTCTCCATCCTTAACATTATTGATATTATTTTGGTTTTTTATAGCCGTTTCATAGGAGTTTCTGTTGCAATTATATTTTCTATTTTCTGTTATAACAAGCTTATCACTTATTCATTATTTACAGTTTAATGGTTAAGAAGAAGTATCTCTCGACAACGAGGTGAAATCACCTTTCTAGTCCAAGCTTGAAAATGATATCCATAGCTCTTTCTTCTTTCTGCAGTTTCGTCAATCTGCTGGGTAGACGAAGAAGTGCAGAATATGTCAAAGTCTCTTTCACCGTCAGGTGCGGAAAAACAACATCATCTTGTAGCACGAAGCCAATCCTGTATGACATGATCCAAATCCATTGGCTCCAATAATGCATACATTTTGCAGTATTTTTTTTATTTAACTGTAAGCACATCAAAAATACTTGTATGCGAAAGACACCATTCAATTGGAAAAAGAAAATTTACATTAAAATGCAAAATACAACATCCGAACTCCAAGTAAATGCATAAAAGATTAGAAGCAAAAGACTTAAAAAGCATAGGCTTAAAATAATGATAATGATAAAAATTACGAAACATGATAAGGGAAAAATAATAATAATAATAATAAATTCTGAGTAGGATTGTACTGTACACGGATCTATGGTAGTTAGAGCCTATAAGGACCATCAATTTTCATAAAACACCTAATATGTTGGGAATAAAATGATTATTTCAGAAAAAAATGTCTTATCATCAGCTACTCACCTTCTTTTCAACCAATTGGAATATGGTTGGTCATTGTAGGTTATGCATCCATGATGCCCTTTAATGGATACTCTCCCACTTAAGAGATTAAGCAATGTTGTCTTACCACCTCCTGATGGTCCCATGAGGGCCAGCAGCTCACCAGGATTGACAGATCCAGTCACCCCTTGTATTATATACTTTGTGCTCCCTACACTTCTTTCTCCTTTTGCTGGGACCTTGTAACTCACATCTGAAAACTGAATAAAGTAAAACTCTTTCAACTCTTGCCAAAAAAATAAAAGGAAATATGAAGAATATTAATTTATTATATATCACCATGCTACCTTCAGAAATATTGGGAAGGTGCAATCCGGCATTTCTTTCCAAGTATGAGCATGACCATTCAGATTTTCCTTGTGACGTGTAGCTAGACGTTTCTTCGTATCATCTTTCAAACGATAACAAAGTTATGCTAGTCACGAAAATAATGAGCTAGAAACACTAATTACAAGTTCTGCTAGAGAATTTAAATAAATATATATATATATACATGCATTTTTAACAATTTGTAATTTTGTAGAGTACCCTGTGGTATTATTAGCTTTATTTTTTGTTGCGTTTTTCTAAAATAAGTGAGGGACACAACATACCTAGAATGAAAAAAAGCAAATTGTTTCTGTTGTGGATAGTCATTATCTAGAAGTGAACAAGATAACGCGTTTCGCATTATGAATCTGAGTATTTGCCATAAAATATTATGGAAATTTTCATGAAAAAATTTGTGGATGCAAAGTTAGCATCTTTCTTTTACCATTGTCATATTTCTCCGTTCCCCAACTGTTATGTGCATCTGAAGTGACAGTTGCTTTTAAAGCGAAATAATTACTCGATCTGCATCGGGAAATATGATTTTCGTCTCTTGAGCTCATCAAACTGTTTCCTACAAGACCATCAATATCAACCAAGAATTCCGAAGTTCCGTTCTTTTTGCCAAGAATCTGCTTATTCTTCGAGTTTATTCCAACGCTCGATTCCTCAGTAAAACTGATGTTATCTGCACTCTGGGATTTTTGCATGGGATTATGGGGGAGATTCTGCATTGCTTTTGCTCTTAAGACAGCTTCATAGGCCTCCTCAAGGTTTAAAGAGAACTTTTTGTCTAAAACCACCAGTCTTTGTTCCTTGTCCATTTACACTGCAGAAATAATTAAAGATTTGTCTAATATTCTGTAAATAGATTGCAGAGAAAGAACATTTTAGAAATGAAGTCTGTTTATGTTAACCAAAATAGTTGATCAATCAATGACAAGTCAATGCTCCCGAAAGAGCCATTACTAATAAATCACGGCATTAGCAAGATAAAAATCAAATAAGTTTGTTGCATCACTTGGCGTCGAAAACTAAAATTATTAGAATTAAGCTATGACAACATGCATGAGGAACTCACCAAAAATTCTGGTTCGCCAAGGTTTAGATGTATTTATAATAGGATACTGAGCTATAAGATCTTGCATGAGCTTGCGGCCTTTTATAGTGATGGCTTGAGTATGCGAGCACTTGAAGTTGATATTTGTGGCTAGGAAGTTGTAAACGTAGTTGTAGCGAATTCCCATCCGTAGGTGCAACGATCAAGGTTACTGGCCCGGACATTGGCCTTGATTGAAACATTTTATTCATCTTAATCAGAGCTGATTCGTTTAAGGTCGGGTTTGCTTTCGGCTTATGTTCGCCAACATATCATTTATAAAACTAGAAACTTCTTTCAAGCTTATTAGAAGCAAAGTTGCAAATAAACTAGAAATTGATTTGGAAAACACTGAAATTGATGTGTATATACATATTTGTTTAATGCATTTATTAGTATATTGAAGTGTTTTGCTCATATTTATGCATAATTTTCTTATTCCATGCAGCAGTCTATATCTTTAATTTCAGGTGAGACCTTTCTATTAATCATGCTATTGTGTATCTGCAATCAAAGCCTGACTTTGCAACACTATTGGTACGCAACATTTTCTCAAAATTCATTATCAATCATTAAAATCATACGGAAGATCGATATCTCTCTTATTATTGGTAATTTGCATATCCTTGAGACATAGATGCACATGGCTGAAGGCATGAACAGTCAAACTATTAAATGTCTAGGTTAGCTTTCAATCAAATAGATATATATGACATAAACATCTCCCTCTTAAACGAATAATCATGGCATAAACACTATCCGTATACTGTTACAGCCAACAGAAATGGGTCATTATCTTTTCTGCGTAAACTGAGAATGGGGAGTGCATGTGCCGCGCGTTTACTGCGGCCGTAGAGAAGCTGGTGGCTGCGTATTGCAGTACTCAGGTCTGGTCCGGGGGCAGACGCCAGGCCGGAGTTTTACTCTTATGCGTGCATCTGGATCTAAAATGGTCCTATATGTGTACGTAGAAAACTGTGGTCCGCGAGTTAGCGAAGATTCAGAGAGAGGTTTCGCCTCATTATCTCAAAAAAAAAAAAAAAAAAAAAAAAAAAAAATCTTTTCTACGTAAACATCTGCAGACTCCTCTTGTCTTAAGTTTTCCATGAGATAATCTGAGATTTGATTTCTAAATTGAGAAGATCACTTATTTCTCTTAATGTCTATCTGCTTCTTTTTGAGAATTATGACTTATATATCAGATGTTTTGTTTACAGAAAGAAACGTTGAGGTCTACAGCAATGGAGAGCTAACAACCACCACGGAATCATAGAAACTTTATTGTCAGTAGTACTAGACATGAGTTTGGACGGCTTCCCTGAAGCATCACAATCAAGCGACCATGAATTCAAGAGGCAGCCTAATAAATGAGATAGAGCTCGGTCGAACCCCACTTTACTGGCGCTGCCCTCTTTTGCCGGGCAAAACCATGGTTTTCAGCGACGAGCCTGTTAGAAAATATGTATAAAAGGATGGCAATGGAAATCTGAAATCTTCACGAGAATGGCTCCAAGGCGTGTTGCGGTGCCGCTTAAGACTTTATTCGCCCCCACCAGATTGTGCAACAGAGGTTGATCGATAGCCTCTAGATATAATGAAGCTTGTTCACCGGCGTTTTGCACTTTACGATAGCGAACCACCGAACACACAAGTATATGACAAAATTATCTAACTCTAAAAATGTCTTCTGCAGCAGACACAATTAGAGATGATCTTTTCTATTCTGAAAACACAAGGGAATTGTCCTTCGTTATTGTCTTGTATCTATTTCGGAGAACTACTTCCTCTAGTATATAGAGTACGCAAAGGCACTTCTACCAAGCGGTTATAACCGTCCAAAACCTTTGGCAATTATAACTTCTTATAACCGCTTACAGTTACAAAATTTAATCCCGTTACGAAATATTCGGGGAGAACACTTCCGAAAAGAACACTCTCGGGGAGAATACTCTGCTAAGTACATAGCACGTTCTGCCAAGCAGTTATAAGTTAACATGTAACTGTTTTGCAGTTATCAAAATGTAATCCGCAAAATATTCGGGGAGAACACTTCGCGAAGTACATAACATGCGGGAGAACGCTTACCGCTTTGAGGAGAACACTTCTGAACAATATTCTTCCCGCGGCCCAAGTGCCAAGTGTCATCTTTTGACCATTAAATATTCAAGGTCGCATATGTTTAGCTATATGTCTATTATAAGCTTTGGATGAAACCCAATATAAATCAAAATTTTGCTCTTTATTTAGTCAATATGGGACTAAATAACACTACTTTATAATAGCTTTAGCTTTTTGTCTCACATGGGCTTGGGCCTCCACAACATTATAACATATTTTGAAAATCCAATTTCAACATCCGAATCAAGTTTCGGTAAACTCAGATCATAACATATATCGACTTTGCCTTAACGACTTGCGGATATACATATACATATATTTTTTCAAAGTAAAAATAATATAAAATTTTTTGCCATGTGCTGTCCTAACAGTACTATGCCGATAATTTTTTAGAAAATAGACGTGTCAGTCCGGCATAGACCATAAGGACCGGCACGTCAAACTATCGGTAAAACTAGCTAATAACTATGAAAACAAATTATCTTTTTACCTAAAAGGATGATCTGTTCTACATTCAAATCTGCAAATGTAAATACTTCACCATCTCCCTTTTATTGTTGCAGCCACTACCTGTTGATGTCAAATTTTACATATTTTCTTTCCATGTTGAGGAAATGCTTTCGAGAGGGTTCCCAGCAGTCGTTGATGCTTCAACAAGTTGCGGCAGCAAGGAGTGGTGCATCACATCTCGCTTTATTGTGCCGGTCAAGAGGCGGTGCGATGTCACATATGAAGGTAATTTTCTGCCAACCCTATATAAAGCTGCTCATTTCTACTACATGTATATACATTATAATTATATACAAGGTTTTAAATTCCAGTCTGTATGCAGCTTGTCGTCCTGAACGTCTCGGAGCCGGCCGAAGCCGGCACCAGAATTGTGCCGGGACGGCCGGCACAGCTCTTTTTTTTTAAAACAGTAGTTCATCTTTTTCGTTTCGCGAGGAAGATGAACAGTCGCGCCACCGGCCCGACGTCTTTTTTTTTTTTTTCATCGCACCGGTGGTGCGACTTAATTTTTTTTTAAATTAAAAATCTTAAAAATAACTTTGAAAATATAATAAAATACATATAATATATAAAAATAATATTTTATTATCGGCACGGTCGGCCATCGAATTTGAAATTTATTGAAACTCGGTACGAAACGGCATTTAAAACCTTGATTTTATATATATATATATATATATATATATATATAATATATAATATATATATAATATATATATTGGAAATACTTTGTATGCATTACATAGAAATAAAATGTGAAAAAGAGCATCTGTCATTTGTAATAAGACATAGACTTGTTTTAAATTTTTTTTTTTTAAAAAAAACACTATTATGTTTTAGTATATGTATCATTATCAATCCAGAGTTGGTGAGATCCCAACTCGAATGTAGAAATAACATGAGATTATTAATCAAAATGTTTTTTTAATAGATAATTTTTAATTCCATGTATATGTTTAATTTCATCATTCTGTATTTTGCATGTGACAGGGAATGCGACTTTTTGCTCGATTTTCCGGTGCTGCACTGTGGTAGAAGCTAAAGCTCGACCAAATATTTTCCCAATATCTTTTGCTCGCTAAAATGTTTAATTATTTGTCCAACTTTCTAAACTTCAATAAATTCTCAGTTTGCTGTTTGAAAAAAAAAAAAAGTTGATCAGGTTCAGAAAGACATTTTCGAATGAAGTTATGGGCCTCAAATACGATCTCTTTGCATTCATACCCAATACTTTTCCAACATTTTTTATTCTCTCACTTTTCTCTCACTCACTTATCCCACCTTCTCCAAAGTAAACGGCCCTAAGTGTTGTCCTTCGGGTTGCATTTGATAGTGAACCTGCAAAGACTATCCAAACATCGGATCTGTAGTTGCACTTGGTCTACTTTGTTCGCAAAAGTTTTTTTACGGGCAGAATTTTACTGGATTGTTCTTGTTATTGTTTGTGTTATGAAACTATTTATCTGGTTATGCTTCTGGTAATTAGCGTATTGATACTGCAATTAGCTCCTTCACATCTGAACCTAGTCAAATAACTAGGGTAATATATATGTGATACTACGTAAAATTAGGCTGCCACGACACCGAGGTCGGACCAACCCGAGGTACGGACTGACCCGACATATGCCGACCTCCGAGGTATGCCGACCTCCGTCATATGCCGACCTCCGAGGTATACCGACCTGAAGTACTGAAGCGCCAAAGAGCTGAGCTGATAAGCTAGCCGAGATGCTGAAGTGCTGAGCTGAGGAGCTGGCCGAGGTACAGGTGTGCCGAGCTGCCAAGCTGATAAGATGGCCGAGGTACAGAGGCGCCGAGGTGCCGAGTTGATAAAGCTGGCCGAGGTGCAGGAGTGCCGAGGTGAAGAGCTGTCAAGACTGACCAAAGTGCTGAGGCGCTGAAGAATCAAGCTGATAAGATGGCCGAGGCGCCGAGGTGCTGAAGTGCCGAGCCGTGGAGCTGGCCGAGGTGCTGAAACACCGAAGAGCCACCCAAGCGAGCAGAAGACCAGAACTAAGCTAACCAGGCCGAGGTCATCTAAGCCGAGCTGAACAGATCAAGCAGGAAACAATCCCAAGGTCATCCAATCCGAGGCCGATCTCCAAACAATCCTGAGGTCATCCGAGACCCAGGAAGCTTAGTGAAGCTCGGCCACCACCGGTTATGTACGTTTCACGAGGAGATGGAGAGGAGCCCTCATGAGGTCAAAGACCGACCTCGGCCAACCGAGGCCGAGCTCGGCAATCGACCGGGGTCAACCTCGACTCCACCTACCTCAGTAAAGACCATTCAATGCATGTGTCAGAGACGCGGAAGGGAGCAGGTGACATTAATGCAACCAGCGGCGGACGTGATGGCTGCAGACGCGACACCTGCGGAGTGACGACCCATGCCTACACATAGCCGACACGAGCATTTATGACGGACACGAAGCAGGGCGGCGGAAAGCGACAGAAGCTAACACCAACGTGGCGCAATCCGAGCCGTCGACCTGGGGGCAATCTCGACCGTCCGAGCTCCGACCCTTCCTATATAAATAGAGGAAGGCCCAGAACTAAAAAAAAAGGGGGGGGATCCGCGGGAGAAAGTGGAGAAGGGGAGAAAAAGTGAGAAAAATTTGTAAAAAACACCTATTCTTCCACTTATAATACAAAATTCTTCCGGTGGTCGCGTACGACCCGTGGTTTTTTTATCCCGACCAGATTGGGGATTTTTCCACGTAAAAATTCCGTCCTTTTTGAGTGATTGCTTACGTCTTCCTGCGAGCGACGTCTACCTTCGAAACTTGAACCGGTCGCGACACGCGCGATCAATATGTATCTTATGTGTGACATAAACCAATCTTTTGTGAGGCCGAACCAGTCTAATCCAAGACTGAAGTTTTGATCCATGACGTTTATACCATGCATGTTGCGTTCCTGGGGTTAATATACAACTTCCCAGTCATAGTCCCATAAGGACCGGATATAGTTGTACACAGAGATATTTATAATAAGACTATTCTGTAGGACCCTCGATTTAAAATTGTAAATTCAAAACGTACAAGCAAGCAAGATGTTAATTTTCTGACAAAGTTACTTGGATGATTCCGCCTTATATAAAGGTTTCTTTAGTGATCAAGTTCAACGTCTCAATCTTTGCTCAAAGAAGGTAGAGATGAAATCGACGTTTTGACGTGCTCCAAATTTTAAGGGTTTTTAACAATAGTTTTAAAATTAATTTTAAATCCGTTATTTTTTAGAGTTCAAAATAATTATTTAAAAATTCCTTTTAAAAAAATAAAATTATAAATTTTATCAAAATTTATAATTTTAGTATAAAATTTTTTAAAAAATACTCTTAAATTTTTATTTTATTTTTTAAACACTCGGATAGATAGATTTTTGGAAATAACAAATACTTTTCAATGTCTAATCTCCAAGACAGTGAAAACATGGAGGTAAAAGCCGATTCCTCCCAGATTTTACAGTTTTACAGTACTACTTCAGCTTTTTTACTTGTTCAGAGGAACAGAACCCAAAAGAGGCAAGAGAACAGAGTCTCGTGAAATTTTTAAGTGACAGCGTGCAGCTGAGAAGTTACCGCGGCTTTTATTATTCCTACAAATCTCTCCACAGCGCACACCAGAATTGGATATCAGGATATAACACATGACATGTTCTGGAATCCGAGACCGTGCACTTTACGTCCTTCTCATCCATGAACTTGGACACACAGAAAGTGCGGGCGGACTCGCCCTACATTTGTAGCCGTCCATCCGTAGCCATAGACGGCCGGCCGAACCGGCTCGACCCATATAGTTTCGAGTATCAGATCGTCTTTGCCTGATTGTCTGTTGAATCTGTACCCGACCGATCTGTATGAATGTAATTTATTTTTTAAAAAAAGTTGCTAGCAGCAGCTGCTGCTATTGAAGCACGCATGGCTAAAAATTTTAAAAATAAAAAACGCCGGCCGTTCATGACTAGTGCAAACTGTGGTTTAGCCCACATGCTGCGAGCAAGGTTTACATTTCTAACTGATGAAATGTAGAAATGTCTTGGTGGAACCTTGCATAGGGCACGCATCTGAGCTGGCAGCATCTGATTGGTCTGTCTTGGTGGAACCTGCTACAGCATCTCTTATAGGCAAGAAAGATAATAGGGATAATGTCAAACCAACCCTGCTTTTACACAATCATTGTAAATAAACTTCTACTTTTTTTACTAACTTGACATCAAGCTTAACTATATAAATATAATTATTTTTAAAAAAAAATGAAGTACCAGAAAATTAATTTTGATATTATCTAAAAGTTCTTTTATGTTAAAAATCTTTTTAAAATCTCTAAATAAATATTTTAAGGTTATGAAGTCTTACTGACTATATATATTTTGGATTTTAAAATATCTATGTAGAAATTATTTCTTTTAAAAAAAAAATTGAATACAAACATTATAGAGTTCATTCAAATCTATTTCTTTCGGATTTAACAGTTTTTTTAAAAAAACAATACTTATATATATATATATATATATATATATATATATATATATATATATAATTATATATATATATACTTATATATATATATATATATATATATTATTGTAAATTCTTTAAAAGATTAGGGGGTTATTTGATAAGATTTTGCATAATTAGATTTTTCTTTTGACAAAGCTATACGGCTCTCTAGAGTTTCTTGGTAAGTTCATGCACGACCACTGTGCTGGCTTGCTGTTGGGGACGGACACATAACAGGAATGCTGAGCACGTAATTAGCTCAGCTGTTTCTCTAGAGTCTCTCTCTCTCTCTCTCTCATGGAAGCTCAGCTGTTTCATCCGATATTGCCGTTGTACACGATGGAAGAGAGAGAGAGGGAGAGACTTAGTGCTGCTCTTTGGTGACGAGTCAATCATACGATAGAGTCGGATGGAGTGCATTATTATAGACCCATTTCGACACATTAGCATCGTATTTCATGATATAAGACGATTGGTCCGTGGAGAACTTAATGACATCATTAGTACGGAAGATGGTTTTGTTGACACTACAACTTCGAGCGAACTAGAACAAATTATTAATGTCCAAACAAATCTCGTGTACTGCAACCAATGGCCATCACAAGGCGGGTCGCGTCAATCCATTCAATTAGAGGTCATGTCCCATTCGTAGGTGTCAAAACTAATGCTGGGGAGCAAACACATGCAGAGTTGGTTTGCTTGCAAAGTTAGGATGAAGTACAGACACTCTGTAAGGCAGGCCAGTTGGGCAAACACTCAAAAGTCAAGGGTACTGGAACCATGTGTTGCTGTGAACTTTGAAAACAAGAACCCTTGTCCTAGAATTAGAGTATTATTTAGAGATCCTAATTAAATTGATCAATAAGAACTTCCAAAATTCATCCAGAATGCAGCATTCCTTTTCATATATCCAAGGTGTCTTCAGATTTTTTTTTTTTTTTTTTAATTTTGAATTTTTTTTGTTGGTTTTTTATAACTGAGGTTGGAGAAATCATCGCTTTTACGGCGAATTCATGCAGTAAGCCAACTCTATACTATTTTGTATTGTCTCATACAAAATACAAATATAAGATATACAGTAATGTGCGTTACAACATGATACGTTAGGTGTTTCGACAGCAACGGAACGCCCCCACCCATAAGGTCATGGGTTTAAGCATGACTCAGAAACAATGGCATTCAAGTTTTTATGCCTATATCACATGTATTTCTTTTTTGTTTGACGGTACCTGGATGACGAGATCTACATGCTAACGATGGCTACGTGCAACAATTTCGACGGATTAGAGAAGCTGATTGTAGCTACGACCTCGACGTAACCTACGCCCCCATCTCCATAAAATAAAATAAAATAAGAAAGACAACCTGAATTTTGATTGCTTGTTGAAGTTCTAGTAACAAACTCATCAAAGCAAATCGTTAAAAGGGGAAAAAAATGCTTGTATATGAATTTAAAAATTTATATACAGCAAATAAAAACTCCGAAATAAATAAGGCACATACTATTGGATGATCATTTCATTGTGACAGAGAAAGATGGAGGCAAACTTTTGTATTCTTTATTTTTGGATGACAAGTAAATCTCGATCACTTCTTGCCACCCTACAAAAGCCGGACTTGCGTCCCTCTACCATCGATCCAGCTCTTGATCTATAATATGTATAGCGCCATAGGACCT
Organism: Xerophyta viscosa; assembly: GCA_002076135.1. NCBI lineage: Eukaryota > Viridiplantae > Streptophyta > Magnoliopsida > Pandanales > Velloziaceae > Xerophyta > Xerophyta viscosa. The sequence continues at coordinate 1,418,794 of MJHO01000043.1, forward strand.
CCCTAGATGGCAACACTATATCGAGCATCCTACAAGAGCCGCTAGGGTTCGAATGAGGGATCTCTCGGGCGTATGCAAGTTGCCTATTTCTCGGATTTTAAAATCCACATATATGAACTCAAAGATATTAAGGAACATATATTAATCCACATTTCTGAACTCAAATATATATATAGAAAATATATCACTTTGTAAACACTGCTCTTAGTATACGAACTGACCTCTTACATATATATCTCATTCATGGTGTTCTCAACCGTCGCAAGCCGACTGAGTTGTGCCTCTTCGATGGACCTGAAGACGGTATCTGTATCGGCTTCAGCGAAACCTGGTAGAATTTCCCTGAGCTTCTATTCTGCAAATGCTTCGCATCAAAAGTTCGCATATCTCTTGATCCTTTGCACCAAACGACCAACAGAAGAAGTATAGCTAACAGTCGCAGAGATTTGAATAATTCAATCTGCTCCATTTGGTTTTTTTTTTTTTTTTGGGAAAAAATTTGAGAGGAGATATATGTATCAATGAAAGTGTGAGATGAAGAGAGAAGCAAAAGAACTTGTGTTGTAGAAGTTCTTCTAGGTAGATGTAAGGTCTAGGAGTGCTTGTGGACGTACTAGTAGAAGAAGGGAAAACAAGAATATGTATTTATTTTCTATGTTTTGGGGAGGCAATATTTAAAGGGAGACGTGCATATGAGCCCCTCATTTGAAACTTCATTTATGAATAAATTTTTCGTTTATAATTTGTTATTTTCGACACTCAAAAATATTTTTTTAAAAATTTTAAAATACCAAAATTGTAAATTATATCACAATTCTTTTTTTTTTTTGTGTTCAAAATTTTTTTAAAAAATATTTCTAAATAGATATTTTGGTCTCCGAAATCTTAGCAAATTAATTCTTAAATTTATTAAAAATTTGAAGCCTCAATTCACCGATTTAGACATTTATATTTGAAAAAACTTTGAATACAAATATTATAAAACACATCGAAATCTAATTTATATATATATATATATATATATATATATATATATATATATATATATTCAAAACTTCTCCAAAAAATACTTTAATTAAAATACTCCTAACACGAATTCCAAAATTTGTGCTTGTTTGCAATAATTTCAAAACCAAATGCTAATTTGTAAAGACTTTTAAACTTATGGGTGATATGTGATTTTTCGATATTTAAAAGAGTTGGAGAAATACTAAATATGTGAGACAATTTAAAATTAGTATCCCCTGATCCTATTCCTGTGCCGAGCTCGTAGTATATGGCATTGGATCTAACTTGTCTAGCTTGTAATTGAACCTTCATATAGAGAGTGAGTACACAATACTACATGTTTCTTAAAGAATTAAATATATAACTTATACGCAAGTGAACTATTTTTTACGGAAAAATAAAAAGGCTAGTAACTTTAATATGTCATATTTTGTAGTTTAAAAAATGCTATTTTTACGAAACACCTAGTATTGTTACTACAAAATAAGACTTTAAAGTATCTCTGCTAGTTTTTTTCGACAGACTTTCGATCAATTTTGTACTTACGGAGGAGAACTTGGATGTATTGCTAAGTTTGTGACATTACTTGTATACGAAAGACTACAACATAAGACATAATTTTCGATCAATTGTACTTGTAGAGGAGAACTTAGATGCATTTGTAAGTAGTTGTATAAGAAAGACTACAAAATAAGACAATTTTCGATCAATTTTATACTTATGGAGGAGAATTTGGATGTGTTGGTAAGTTTGTGACATTACTTGTATAGGAAAGACTACAAAATATGACATATTAAAGTTACTAGCATTTGTTTTTTTAAAAAATGGTTCACTCGCTTGTAAGTTAAATTTAGTTAGGCAAGAAACACCTAATACTGTGTACTCACTCTCTTCGCTAGTTCCGTAAGTACAAAATTGATCGAAAATTATGTCTTATTTTTTAGTCTTTGACATACAAGTAATGTCACAAATGTATTAATATATCTAAATTCTCCCCAAAAGTACAAAATTGATTGAAAATTATGTGTTATTTTGTAGTCTTTCGTAATACCAAATAATGTCACAAACTTAGTGATACATTCATGTTCTCCTCCGTAAGTACAAAATCGATCGAAAATCCTTTGAAAAAGATTAGCGAAGATACTTTTAATGTCTTGAATTAACGTAATGTTCAATCGACTTAGAAAGAAAGAGTGTGATTTATTACTTTTACGGAAAGTTGGTTTATTAATTAATTTGACTAGAATAAGTATAATCATACGAGAGAGGAGATTATAATTTAGTCTAGTTGATAAATTTATTCTTAGCCGCTCATCCAGCGTTAACTTGGAAAATTGAGAGAATCATTTAGGAAAAATTTAGTAGAAGGAAAAAGGTCCGGAGATATTTTGATATTTAGCAATCCTTATGAGGTGTTTGACGAGTAGATTTTAGAAAAATTAATTTTATAAAATATTTATTTTGCTAAACTTTTATTTGTATAGATATAAAAACCAGATTTAATAAAATTTAGTCTAAAATCTTAAATTTTAAGTTTAGTAAAAATCATTAGATTTACCAAAATTCTATACCCCGACATGATCTCTCTTTTTTTTTTTTTTTTTTTTTGGGTAAGCAAACAATTGTATTGATCTAAAACAAATATAATTATAGGAGAGTCTATGTAAAAATAAATCTATTACAGCAGAAGAAACTAGGAAATGATTTCCCAAAATGACAGAAATATTTATCTTTTGATTTACAATTGGAACAATACTCATTTATAATTTTCTTTCTCTTGTATTAGAGCTACTAGGAAAGATATCCAAGCTCTTGCATTTCTTCTTTTCACTTTAAAGCAATTGCAAGTAGGCTGAGCAGACAAAATTTGTCCCTTGTCTCATGAAGCTTAATTTTGTTTAAAACAAAGTGCAAATGACAGAGAACCATTGAGTAACCATCACGGCAGTCATCTGCACAGAAATAATCCAACAGCAGAATCCATTCTATATATAAAACATGCAGAGAACGTTATAGAGCTAAAATAAAATCTGTGGATCAGAGAGTAACTGAGAACAGTACAAAAAGACCCAGCAGAACTATAGTACTGTAGATTGGTTATTAACAGAGAGATTCTTTCACTAAATATATAAAAAACCACAGAATTGAGAACTTGTCTAAATAAGCAACTAAATCCTAAAATCAAATGATCAAATCAAGATAGACATCTTATTCGTGCATGAAAGACAGTATAAAGAAACTTAAAAGCCTTGTCAAGAGCCCACATAGATTCCAAAATCTTTTTTGGAAAATTAACAAACAGATTTTATAGGTAACCAATACTCGGGACTTATATTTAATCAAAACCCAGACATCCATACCAAACAGTTCTTTTTGTAGATACATAACATCCTAGACAAGAGCTTTGTTTAGGGCCCACATGAAAACCAAAAAATTTTTAATAGTGACCACCAGGTTTTATGAAAAACTAATACTCATGTCTTCTTTTTCTTTTTTTTTTATAATCCTAACAAGTAACTAAATAATACCCCGGCATGATCTCGCGCACCGTATAAGTGGGGAGTCCAATTTTGAATATCCACATACATTCTTGTTTCAAAAGAAATCGAACGCAATTTGGCTGTCATTTTGTGTGACTTTATCTCCTCTCCTTTTTCATCGTTACTCCTTATAAACAATCTTGCTGGGTTCTGAGTTCTTAATCATAGGCCTCACTCGATATATATATAGTACAAAGATATCAAAATATTTGTTTCTAAGAAATACGGACACGTCAAAATTTTGTTCCATACAGCATCTGATACGAACACGCCACAGAAGTAGCCGAATGTTAGAAATAAAAACAATTCGGTCAAGCATGTTAGACATGCAATACAGGAATGTCTGGCACGCATAACCGAAATTTTATTTTTTTTTTTAATTTTTTTTAAAAGATAAATATATAATACTAGTAGTAATAGGAAATACAATTTATTTAAGTACTTAACTATTATATATTTTTTATTTTTGTTAGTGACATGAAATATTATAGTATAGTTTAGTCATTAGATGTTGCTATATTTTAAAATGTTTGAATACTTATTATAAGTTATTTTTTTAATTATTTACATATTTTTTTGCCGTGTCCAAATCGTGCCCGTATCTTACTTTTTGAAAAAATTAGTGTTCCGTATCTGTACCATGTCATCTCCATATATTCGTATCTGTGTTCGTGTTTTCTAAATTTCTGTTATTATTACTTCAACGCAACTAATTATGGCTTTGATGACCTTCCAAAAACAAATATATAGCATGTTGCATTATTCATAATTTTATTAAAAGATCTTCCAATTATGCAACAATTTTGATAATGAAAACATTGTGGTTGATACTAAATCAAATACCAATGGAGAAGGACAAGAGTCTAATGCTAATGAAATGATCGCATTAATATTGAAGCAAAATTGCGCAGCAAATATGGACGAATCGTAACCAAAATAGTGCGTAACGTTGGTCTGTTTTTTATGGAGTACATTCAATTATGTTAGATATTATGTTTATTGGACATTAATCATTGTGGAGTCCTCTTATTTTTTAATTTTAAGTTGATTTAAAATAATTTGTTATCTTAACTACATATATGGATCCTCTTTTTGTTTTTTAATTTGAAGTTGATTATAAATAATTTGTTATTCTTAACTACATATATTTCTCTTTAACGCAAATTTTTATTAATTTGAGTAAAATAAATTCCATAATAAATTATTATCAACACAAATCAATATAACTAATTAATAAAAATTTGATTTATTTTTTATTCATAAAAGTAACTATAATTAAAACTAATTTTATAACTCCTTATCCAAATTTAGAAATAGTATTTAGTTCAAATAGTTTTATAAATATTTATCCAAACAAAAAAATTTAAAAAAAATAATGAAATTAATTTAAATTTTTAATTAAATTAATTTTAGTCAATTCTTCTAATTACCAAACGCTATCTAAGTGCCCAAAATAAAATTTCTAAAACTTAACAGAGTTTCATTCAAGTTCAAATTAACAATTTTTCACCCACTACTTATTCTAATCATTTCCCACTACAGCGATCACTTATTTATTTATTTTTTTCTTTTTTGAGTTTGCAATCGCCAAATTTAATCTAAAATTATATAGAGAACGCAACAATAATTTTTTTCTAACTAATATTTACTGGGATTCGAACTTCCGACTTATCCTTCATAATGAATAGACTGCGGTCGTCTTCTATTATTTAGTTTTGCTAAACAACTAAACTAATGCTATTTGTAGTGTAATCACTTTATAATACCGTTAATGGTTAAGACAATTCAATTAGGGGGATTACCTAAATCCTTAAAAAAAAGGAAAAAAAAAAAAAGGAAAAAGAAAAGAAAAAAAAAGAAAAGAAAGAAAAGTCATAAATAAATATATGCAAATCTGGTTTCTTTCGATCCAGTAAGTAATTCTTGAACAGGCTTAAGAATTATAGGTCTAAACTGTTAGACTAATTTAAATTCCGCCCTGATTCCTATATTTATTTGAAAAAACCAATTTATTCTCTATATCTAATAAGTATTTGTGATATATCAGCTAACGTGGTCTTTTAGTAAAAAGGAAAAAAATGATTTACATGCATGGGCGGATCCAATGTATATCAAGTGGGGTCAAATGACCCCACTTGATTTTAGATGTGCATATATATATATATGGAAAATACTATATGGAAAATATATATGTGTGTGTGTGTGTGTTTTGTGGATTATATGGTAATTTTTTAATTATTTAAAAAGTAAAAATATAAAAATGTTTAGAATTTGTGTATAAAATTATCTATAACACCCCAAATACTTACGAATATTTCAAAACATTCACGAATATTTCAGAACATCCCAAATTTTATAGAACACTCACGAACCTCCCAAAATACTTCAAAACATTTATAAACATCCAAGAATATTTATAAAAATTCCAAAACTTTTCATAATATATACAAGTACTTACAAACACTGTAAAGCGCATACGAACATCCTAAAGTTTTATTTTGTTGTTGAATGAAATTTGATTTTTTTTTTCATAATTCTTTACTTATTTTTTGTATTTATTACGATTAAATGCAGAGTTTGAATTTATATTTTGGAGTATTTTTAAACGTTTGTAGATATTTTGAACTATTTGATATTGTAATTCAGAATTAAAATACTTATAAATTTTCTGAAATTGATATGATATTTAAATAGTTAACACTCTTATTATTATATTATTATAAAATATTGTTAATTTTTTTGACCCCACTTAACGTAATTTCTGGATCCGCCGTTACATGATGGAGCAAGAGCCGAAACTAAAACTATTCCAAAATTTATCTAGTTTATCGATCTGTACGTGCATCACATTCTTGCTTAGGTGCAGATTTACAGCTTTGTTGGAAACAATAAAAATAAAAATAAAAAAACTTTTGTTTTACTACACAATCCAGCGGTAATATTATATATATATATATATATATATATATATATATATATATATATATATATATAACTCTTTATCAAAGTAGCTGAGTGCCATGTGGCACTTCTTACAACTCATAACATGCCACATGTCATCTCTATTATCTCACAATTTAACATGTGGAATACTTAAATATAATTAATATATAATTAATTACATCATTAATAAGAATTTTGATTCAATGAACATTTAATATATTATTAATAATTTATTAAATATAAAAAATAAGTATAATTTATAATGATTTATTTTTATTTGTATTAATATAAATTATAACAATTTCGAAGAATTTAAAATATAATTATCAAATTCTCAATAATCTCTATATAGTTATATATAACATATATAAAAGGTGATCAAAATCGTAACTTTCGGTATGTCATTTAGTATTTATTTTTTCTCTAATAGCATATGACAAATATAATATAATATTTTAATAAAATAAATATTAACTTATATAAAATTAATATATTTAAAAAAAAATAAATATTTTGAATATTAGCATATATATATATATATATATATACTTATATCTGTGAATCTGACTGGTGCAAAACTGATCAAAACTATATATATATATATATAATATTACAAACATAAATATTATATTTAAATATATAATAATAAATATATAAATATATAAAATTAGGTGGTCAAACAGTTGCACCATGTGGCATCTTAATGATTTTCGGTGTGTTATTGGTATTTCCTTTTTTTAAAAGAAAAAAGCACATAGTATCTTCATTATCTGTTAAGAGTTTGAAAATCACGTAATTAATTTAAAAAAATATAAAAAGGTTAAATAAAATTTTAAAAAAATAAGAACTTTATTAAATAACATTTAGTTTATAAAAATGATATACACACATACATAACTATTAATATAAAAGTGATAATAATACAAATTTTATAATAAGATTCATTTTAATAAAAATTATCCATATTATAGAACAAATATATATATATATATATATATATATATATATATATATATATATATATATATATAACTGGATATCATAATCGTTTCATGTTATTTTCAAATAATTTTATTATTTTATATATAACAAGTAATAATTGTCTTGCTCTATTAATATGTGATAAATAAAATATATAATGTAACAGAATTAATTATTAAATTTAATTTTAAAATATAAAAATAGAAAATAGAAAAATTATATATTTTATTGTATTGATGACTAATATCTATGCATCGTACGGGTACAAAACTAGTACGGTACAAATAATCTTCCAAACTCCTAATTTGAAGAATTTTCTAAACCAAAATTGAATGTTGAACATGAAAAAAATTTTATTCCATAAAGTATTTCAAAATTCAAAAATTTTTTTAAAAATATTTTAAAATATATATTTTGACGCTCTAAAATCGTAGCGAATTTAGAACTATTTTAGCTTAAATCGATTGAGATTTTCTCTTCCCTCGAGAATGTGAGCCATGCCTTTCTAATACTTTATTAATCTTGATGAAGTAATACCAATAACATGGCAATTAGTAGACGAAGTGTCTCAATAGGATGTAAAACAAGTACATGCAAATCTATTAATAGTAAAAAAAAAAAAAAACTCTCTGAGCGAGGTGATCCGCAAACATATTGGCTTATATAAAGATATGGAATAAAGGATTTCAAAAACTGAAGCTTGAAGTTGACTCACTTCCAGACGTCCAAGCGATCACATCAGAAATAGAACCAGAAAGTAGCGGCAAGTAGCGGCAGGAATATGCTTCAAATTTATAAGAACTTTATGCAACGCGAGTGGGAGGTACACTCGACTAAATCGATTGAGACTTTAAAGCTCCAAAACACCATCTTTAAAATATTTTTTTAAAACAAAATATATAGCAATATTTTTTTATATTACACTCAAATCTACTTTAAAGCTCCAAAACACCATCTTTATATTCAATTTTTACACACCCAAAAAAAAACATCTCGAAAGAGATATTTGAATATCGCTTGTACATATTACCATACTCTAGAATACCTCGGATTATAATTCGGGAAGAGTAAGCCATATGCTCAGAAACATCGCTATTCAGGCTTAAAAGGAAATAAATACAGGGAAAACAAACATATATGAATTAGCTCAACCATAAATATTCAGCTATTACTCGTACAAGAATCTACGCAAGATAAGTAGCTAAACAATCGGATATTAATTGATACAGTTTACATAAACAGCCTCCTTAAGAACATGACCGTGTACGTGTTACTCTTCCAAATTCTACTCAGACGAAACCTACTGCTGTGATGATGACGTTGATGTAACTGATACAGTTAGACTTTACCTTGTAGAATGGGCAACTGATAAATAATTTGTGTTTGGCAAGCAAGTCGGCAAACACATCTGTCTAGCCTCTGATTATCGCTATTTCTATCTTGACCACAGTGACAAAAGACAATCAGATCAGGAGTTCTGATTTTTGGGAAGCGTAAGCACCAGGTATTAGATACATATAAATGGGGTGGAAATTTCTCCAGCATCACTTAGCGAGGATCAAAAAAGTTGGAATAGATCAGTACTCAGTAATGTGCAGTGCTGGAAATGTCTCTGAGCAGCCTAGAACAAAACAGACATCTGTGTCGATCATGAAGAACTGGATCTCTGAAACCTTCACGAATTCCGCAGTGACAGGATACGTGGAAAATATCTCTGAAATACCCAGCTTTTGAAATTACGTATGTTACCTATAACTTCAAATAAGAAGGCTTTCAGCTTTGATATTCAAAAACAAATTGAAGAATGGAGGCAGAAGATAAACTAATATCTTAATATCATATATATCTTTGCCATCTGATATATGCAATTCTCCAACAACGTGCTTGAATTCAAATTCACAAAAAACAGGATAACACAACCACCATAGCATTACACAGTCGGAAAATTACAAGCAGAAGTTATCATTATAAAATAAGACAATAAAGTTTGGTAGAATTAATCATCTTCTCAAGATCACCAGAATTCTTATTCCTACCCCATTAAGGCATCCAGATTTTTTTATATGAGAAGAGAGGAAATTTTTTAAGAAGAAAGGAAGAAAACAGACTTGAAGACGAACGAAGTAAAATGGCTTTCAAAATGAAGATGGTGAGACAGGCTAGGCTAGCTTTATTCTCCTCCTACTAAGACTACTTTAGCTTGCAGTATTACCGGATCCAGAAAAATCAAATTTATAAGTCCTTGCATATAAATGGGGTGGTAATTTCTGTCAGCAAGAGCATACAGCTGTCAATTACTGCTATTATAAGTTGAACTTTAGTAATGGAGTCACATAAATTAACTTAACCTTCAATGTAACATTTTAGGTTGGTTTATCATTACTGCTTCAATGAATTTATTATTTAAATCATTACTGCTTGCAGTCCTTGATATTTTTTGTGAAACCTCATAAATACAGGACATAATGCTTAAAGGATTAAAACATTTAACCTTTAGCTTTAGCCAAACTTATTATGGCCTCACCTTCTTGGAGACTCCAATATCATATGCACCAAAGCAACATACCCTACTAGTGACTAAGTAGAAGCAGTTACCATAGTAGCCCGTTGGAAGCTATTGAAATACTAAACCTACTACCTCGTGAACAAGTAGGATTATGCTTGCATGATAACCTACTCTCACATCCTTACGACGCTATGAAAGAGATAAAAAAGCGCTCTGATATGTGCTTAACCTTTTGGAGGGTGTCAATTCCATTTTTGAGCTTTGGCACAATAGATGCAATTTGAAGTTTCATGGACGCTCATTTGGTTTGGTACATACAAATTCAAAAACACTGTACAGGTGAATTGCAAAGAAAATGCAAAGAGTCGCTAATACTTTTGAAAAGGTGCACCCTTCCCTTTTGATCCATATTCCTTTAGTTCCCTTGTGGACAGTCCGTAGGGAATATACCAGTAGCTATTGAATGTATGTGCATACAACTTCCGGTAATCAAACAAATCCTCCTGTTAATTACGCTATAACAATGAAAAAGTCACCAAGAAATTGGCGAGTAACTACAGTATTCCTACTAGCCATGCTATAATATGACAAAATCACCAGAATAACAATGTTGAGCATCTACAACCTAAACAATTAGGACTAAGTGAAACATCATTAACAGAAATCACAACAAACTAGCTAGAATCCAAGTCATAACCATGCTGATTGCTGATGAGTAATGTCTAATGAATAAAATAATTAGTGAGTTCTATAGGCAGGTTGCAGAACTATAATAATAATACCAATCACAAGCTCAGCTTATGATAAAAAAACCTGATTGAATCTTATCAAGGCATTGCTGTGAAACCAGCATAAAAAACGAAACCCCTGTAAACCCCTTCGTTGTATCCCGGCAATCCATCTACCCAATGCCATGGGTTTCCACCTCCATCCTCCACCCACATTGCCAGCTTGCCCTTAACCTTCTTCCCCGAGAACCAAACCCTCCCTCCACCTCCAAATACCTTCACCTTATTATTAACTCCTCCAGCTCCGCGTCCGCCGACCATGGTTCCTGATAAATTTTGGTAGAAATCATATATATCAACTACAACTTATAAGAAAACACGACGATATTATACATAGACCGAAAGAACGAACTAGTATACAATTCAAATGAATAATGTTTCACCACTCAACATTTCTAGCACTTCATGAGTCTACCACCATTCATTCCCCTTATAGCCATTCCAAGACGCATGAATTGAAATTGAACTCATGCCCATAACAATGGAGATGGATAAAAAGGTACTATCTAGCGAGCTACAATTCCAATTATACCTATAATAACAAATTCTTAGTATATATCTCAAGAATGAAAATAATCAGCAAATTTTACCATTACCTGCGAAGTATCTGTACATATCATCAGGCATTCGACCAGCCTCCTCCCACTCCATCGTGTCCAAGTCGAGCCTCAAAATTAGAACAGTGGAACACGGCACATCGATCGCTGTAAACGATCCGCCTATCATCAGAATTCGCCGGCGGCCGTCACCACCACCAGGGACTAGACGGGGCCGCTTGAGGATGTCGAAGATGTCGCCCCATTCGGGGCGGTCTACCGGTACCCAGGCTCGCCGTGCTCCAAGATCCGATAACTCGCATGCGAAGAGCTTCCACAGGCTCCGCCAAGGCGATCCGACGTCGCAGAGAGCGTAAAGCGATTGAGACATCAGGATCGGAGATCGGGGTTTCGAGGGGAGGTTGAGCGAGAATTTGAGCCACGAATGTGTGGTCTGGGAGTAAATTAGAGCGGCGAGCTCGGTGAGGACGATGGCGGCGCCGTCGCCTGCGGCGAGGACAGTGCCGTGTCGGGACCACGCAGATCCCAGCGGCGGTAGCACGCGAAAAGCACGTGCGAGGGGGTTGCAGATCACCAGGGATCGAGATTGGGGGTTTGACGGTGGTGCTGAGATGTCAGCCCAGAGGAGAAGGAGAGAATCTGCGGCGGCCACAGGCGAAAGAGGAGAGTTGAAGGGAAGGAAAGAGAGAGGGATGCGGAGCCAGCGGAGATCAGAGGGATCGAGGGCGTAGAGGGTGGGGGGAGATGCAGCGGAGGGGCGGGGGTGGCGGAGGGGAGAGATGAGAGGCGGAAGAAGGCCAGGGAATGGGGGGGATGCGAGCGCGTCGCGGAGGGGACGGCACGCGGCGGCGCACGTTAGAGCATGCCGAAGATCGAGGCGGCTCATGATACTGTGCAGCACGTCCTGCGGCAGCGCGTAAATCGGGCTCGTCGCGGCCGACGCTGTGTCGCAGCGCTCGTCGTCGCTTGACATTCCAGTCCGCGGTTGTTTGGCCTTCTCGACGGAGTTGTTGGCGTTGTTGTTGTATATCTAAGTCCAAACGCTTGTGGTGCCGCCGGCGCGGGGGAGGAGGAAGGACGGAGATCAGATAACGCGGTTGTTTTCAGCCGCACGGTAAGACTGCTTTTGGAACCGTTGATCTGTGATTATCTAATTCTTATCGGAACTTAGGTGCTTTGCAAATTGCAATGCTTGTGCGGGTGAACTGCAGGGCGCGCCAGGGGCATCCGGGTGAGAATCGCGATTCTCCGGTCTAGTTGACAGTTGACACGATGCACTAACGAGTTAGCATTATGAGCGTAGTTGAAATAGAATATCTCTTGTTTTTTATCTTCACCATCAATTTTAATTTTTATTATATATTTAATCAAATACTACATAATAAATAATAAAATCTTTCAACCATATATTGTTACAAATTTTAACATACCTTCACAAAATAAAAATAAAAAAAAGATCATGGTCTATTCCTAACACCTATATCTGCTAACCAATTGGACCAATATTGGTTCGTAAATTATATTTTTATTAGTAGCATAAATTACTATTTATAAATAAAAATTAATAAAAAAAATATTTTATAGGATTTATCAAAATTATGGGACCTGATTCAAATTTCAAGAAAAGAGGTAATATAGTAGTAGCAAAACTGATTTTAGGGGCTTTTTTTGAACCTACCTCTGAAATCTTCCACTTACAATGAAACAGTTTCAAACGAAAAATTTAAAGTACAATAACCGATAAAATCTTGAAATAATATTAGCATTCTTTGTTTATTTTTTAAAAACTTTTGGTAAATAAAACAGATTTCGCCAACAACTTTAATTCAAAGTTTTTTACAAAAGAAATAGCTCTAACACCAACTTTTAGAGGTACATCCTATGCAATGTTCTAGGACCGTTCCCAGAAAATTATAGCTCATATTTTCATATTGATAAGTATATAAGGGCTATTTATTTCTCGTCGAGCTGAACAAAGTTTAGAATTGAAAATTTGAAAATTAAGTTTCACTTGTGAGAAATCGACGAACTCAATTTTGAGTTCCTAGAAATATATAAATGCACAAGTTCATCAATTTCGCAGCCAAATGTCTGTGTTCTTCTAATTTCCACCTTGTGTTCTCAATTTGAGATATCCGGTCAAAAGAGAAACTTTGATCTCACCATTTTCGATCGATCTGTCACGTCGGCGAGAAATCCACTCCTTCCCTTTGCAATTGAGATCGCTACTGTCGGTGATTGAAGATCTGTTCTTTTCCCGCCGTCTCCGGTAAAACTAATTTTGTGGATATATCTATTTCTGACATTGATAGATTAAATATATACAATAAACCACTGATTTACATGATTAAATTAAATATACTTAATAATTAAAATTTAATGAAGTTGTGGTTTCTAAGTATGCTTCAATCATGTTTGATAAAATGCTTTTTGCAGAAGCACAACATTATTATTTAAGAATTTTTGTGAATTATTTTTGTTAATTGAAAGATATTATTATTTATGAATGAATTTGTGAAATTTCAGATACATGTGAATTGTACCCATGATTAGAGGTAGGAACTGGACTACCAGTGACGGACCCAGAATTCTTATACAGGGGTGTCAAAATATAAAGTAATACAAGTAAAAAATTCACGTAAAAACAATTCCTCTTTTACTTTCCTCCTTTTGCCGTAAACCAAAGCATGTTCCCAAAAATCATATTAATGAAGCAAATTCCTTAAACCAACTTATAAGAATCATTTTTTGTCATACTACATTAGATCCCAAATAAAGTCATGTGGTTGAATCAATTAATTCAAAGATTAAATGTATGTGTGTTCATAGTTAAACATTAAATTGCTTCTCTGTCTCAAAAAAATAACTTACTATCCGTAAACGAAAGGATTGAGATTGAATAGGATTTAGGGTTATGTGGGTAGCGCTTGGGATGAAAATAAGATGGAGGAGTCAACTGGCTAAGCCTTTTAAATAAAAAAAATTAATAAAGAAACAAAAAATAACACAACCCACCAATGACGCGAGGCTCGAATCGCGCACCCTGCAACCACGACCTATACTCTCTACCGCTTCGCCGTTTTCGGAAAGTGATTAAATTGCTCTTTTTTTTGTAGTCTATCTATATATATATATATATATATATATATATATATATTATATATATATATAATATATATATATATATTATATATATATATATCACAACCGAAAAGCAGGGGTGTCGCTTGACACCATTGTCTAAGCTCTAGGTCCGTCCCTGTGGACTACCTTTGTTTGAGACTAATGCTCCACATTGGGACGATAAGCAGTCAATTTATGCTACTCCTGTTGCTGCTGTAGCTACACCAAAACAGCTCTGATAATTGCTCCAACTGCTGCTTTTTCTATTTGTGTTAAACATAAATAGATTTTCAAATATCGACATCCAAATAATTTATGTTAAGTGCTAAAAGTTCCGACTTTTGAAAACTTTGCTAGTGCTAGGTATGGAAGGTTGAATATGGTGATATTTGGAAGGTTTAATAGATGACTTAGTAGTAGTTGTGTTACTGATATTGCCTGTTGAGTGTATGTATAATAGCATATGATGACTGCAGGTTCTAACTGCTTTGATTATTGGTGGAGTGTTGATTAAATTATTGTTGTAATGTTGGTGGAGTGTTTAAAATGTTGCTCTAAGTTGTAGTTGTATTATTGCTGGTAGTTGTGAAACTGGTGTTGTGTTGGTTGTTCTAGTTGCTGATTATGTTGGTTGTGGTGGATGCTGGTTATGATGTCGTTGCTTGGTGTTGGTTGAATATAATGATGTTCTATGCTTGGATTGAAAATATATATATTACGTTGTCGTGCTTGTGCTCAATGATTGTTTAAAATGTTCAATGATTATTATTTTTATTTTTTTTAAGATGATGGCATAGAAAAAGGATGCTAAACTATAACATCATTGTATGTAAGAATTGTGAAGAAATAGTATTGCACGTAGATATTGGAATCTATCTTGTTCTCACTATATAAGGGTTAGAGCATAACTGGTCTCAATTCAAATGCTAAAATAATTTAATTTAATGATGCACTTTGAGTATAACACTAAGGGATCTAAATAAGTCTTCGTTTATCGTTTCTTTACGTAAAATATGGTTATCGTTTACATCTTTGTTATTTGTAGAGTGTATGGTGTAATAGAAAAACAAATAATATATACTATGCTTTGAATCTCAAATTAATTAAATGTTGTAATTATGATTGTAATTGATATAGATAGTTGTTGTTGGTTGTTATTCAATGTGTATTGGTAAATAAATGCGGCGTAAAACTTTTGCTAGGTCAATATGAATATATGTATTTCTACATACAATGTAGTTCATCATTATCTAATAAATCATATTCTGTTTAAAAGAATATTATTTTAATTTTTTATCAAAATAATATAAATATAAAAATGTACATTATTTTCGATTCAACTTATTCTCATTAAAGTAAATAAAATAAAAAAAACTATCTTTCAGTCCAATTTATCCTACTTCATAATCCTCCATATATATAGTCAGAGTATATATATTTTAAAAAATTATTAGATAAAGTAAAACTATATATTTTTATAATTAGTAATCAAGCCAAAATCCTGTATTAGTACTCTCTAATTTGCCTTTTTAAAACTATAGAAGTCAACTTTAATTCTATATAACATTGAATCTATATCAAGAACGGGTTTGTTTATCCAGTCAGCTCCCAAGATTCAAAGCAGCAAATGGGATAATAATTTAACTTTAATTATTTCTAGAAAATAATTAAGTACTCCAAATTGGTGGGCCTAAAGTCAGTTAAGACATTTAACAAAATAATAAGGCTTGTATCTTAACTAATTCACCAAAAATTCTAAAACAAAAAATTTGGAGTACTTTTTTAAAAAACTTCAAACATAAAAGTTATAAATTTTGATTAGATTTATAACTTTTATGTTAAATTTTCTTTCAAAATATGCTTCAAATAGATAATTTTGAAATCTTAAATTTAACGAATTTTAGAAATAATTTTAAAATTTTTTTCAAGCCTGTTAAATTTTAAAATTTAAAATACCTATTTAAAATTTTTTTTAAAAAAATAATTTTAATAAAATATATATCTTTTATTTTAAAAATTAAAAAAAAAATTAGACATATGGATTGGTAGTATGTTGTGCACTTGTGCCCCGCAACACTCTTAACCAAAAAAATATTAACAAATTGAAGGCCTAGTCAAATAAGCAACTCAAAAGAATCAGTCTTAGCCGCCGACCAACCAATTAGGTGTAGACACGTCAGCATGATTGTCGAATAATCAATTGTCATCTTCGAACTCTGTGGATCGTTGATGGTGAATTTGTGCCCTCGATGTGCATTTTTAGTGGACACCCCAAAGAAAGAATAGTTCTGATTTTTATAATAGAGATACGTTTAAGTGCGCTTAGTATCAAATCAATTGATTTTTCTTTAATATCGGGCTCTCGATTCAAAAATTAGCTACAAAATAGTCTTTTAATTTCAAATGTGTGCAAATCATTTATGTCCTTGTAATTTGTCAAATTATATTTATATAGTATATAACTATTTTTTGCCAAAAAAAAAATGATATAATATACATTTTATACATTATATTTTGCTTTGAATAGGTGTTTTTTAATACATCCAAATTTTAATGGGTTCAATAACTAATCCGTTAACCCGCTACGACTTCGGAGCTTCAACAAATCTCCCTAAAAGTATATTTTTTTAATAAAATATAAATATTAAACAAATAGATTTTAATTTATCTATAACTTTATATTTAAAATTATTTTAAAAATATATCTAAATAGATATTTTAGAATCTGCCATTAACAAGTTATAAATCATGACTGATTTCTAACACACAACCCCATATAGTATTGATACATAAGTGCCAAAAAAAAAAACATTTAAATGTGAAAGGCTTTGGCAATTGCTACTATAATTATTGTAATTATAATTTTTTTTTCCTATTTTTTCAGTCTAATATGAAAAGTAGTCCTAGGTAGTGGGTCTTTATTTTCACAGACTTTACCTTTAATATTTATAATAATATATAGTGGTCCAAACACTTTGGACTTTTTTATCACTATATAAAGAAAGGGGAATCCACTTGAACACTTAGCCAATCCCCACCCGCCTTCTCCCTCATCAACAATGTCTTCTGAACCTTATGCTTGCAGCAAACCTAGCAGACTTCTAGTTGCCATTCCTTCTACCCACCACCAACCAATACCGCTCGGCGCCTCTCCTCCGGCGATCTCTATTCCACCGATCTACTTTAGCTCTATCATCCCGATTATCATATCAATCCTTGCCGGGCTGGTCTTAGCGGTCGCCATCGTTCTGGCGTTGCTGCTCATCGTTCGACTTGTTGCTGCTTTGTTGGCACGGTGCAGGTCAAAGGAAGACGAAAGGACGGGTCCGAAAGCCCAGCCCAGGTCTTCGAAAACACTAGCGATGTCGGTAATAGAGTATGACCTCGAACAGGGGGCGAACTCAAAGTGTGTGATTTGCCTCTCTGAGTTCAGGTCACACGAATCGGTTAGGGTTTTGCTAGAATGCGGCCACACATTTCATTTGCCATGCATCAGCAAGTGGCTCTCACGTAGAGCGTCATGCCCGATATGCCGGCAATGCCCGTCGGGTTATGACAACCCCAACAACATTAATAGTGAGCCACGTGTCTATTGTAACCCTGGAGTAAGGCCCGGCAGGATCGGGCTAACGGCTGATTGAGCTGAATGTGTAGTTCGCTAGTTGGGCCGTTAGTCATGTAGCGGCCCTTATCAAAGAGAATGTAACACTAAACATTTGTGAATATCAAACTTCTATTTTTTATTATTCCATCTCAGTTTATCTCAATGTGTGATGCATATCTGAGTGCAACAGAGCATGAGAATGAAGACCATGGTATCCCAAGTCCACACAGTAAGCTACATAGTTCTATTATAACCTCTTTATTAAATAGATTATATTCACATTCAACCAAAAAAAAAAATAATAATAACTTGTCAAATGAACAAACCTACTTAATGTGTTGTATTTTGAAAAGAGTCCTAAAAAAGCAAAATCATTGAAGTTCATAAGCAGGGGCATAGGAAGCACGTATACACCAGATTTTTGCTCAGTGTAGTGCTCAATACGAACATGGTTGGATACGTATCGAATACGTCAGAAAAATATTCAAAAAATGACAAAAAGAAATTTTGAACATGCGTGTCAGGCACGCTAAACAAAAGTATCTGATTCACGCGTTTGTACTTTGATCCCACTATTCCTTTCATGAAGTACACCAAATACCAAAAGGGATAATTGCGTATCAGCCCCCCTATTTTTTGGGTTGCGCAAATCAGCCTCCGGAAACGTATTTTCGGGAGGCTGATTTGTAAAAAAAAAAAAAAAAAAAAAAATCAGCCTCTGAAAAATATTTCGGAAGTTAATTTGTACAAATTTAAAAAACGGAGGGCTGATACGCAAGAGTTCCATACCAAAATTAACAAATAAAATGCTAAACAAAAGTATCGGATTCATGTTGTACTTGATCCCACTATCTCTTTTATGAAGTACACCAAATACCAAAATTAACAAATAAAAAGCTGACACGTCAGCTTATGGTGAAAAAGTTGGTGAATGTTTGGAGTCACGAGCATTACTCTTTAACAAATTGGGGAAGAAAGATGGAGTTCAAACTTGTACGCAGGAGTTTCAGTTGTAGATATTAGAGAGATAAGGGTAAAATTTCCAATATCTGGATAAATATTATATACGTAATTAAGATTTAGAATGTGTCTCTATAATATTTTTTAGCAATACTATTCATCATAAGAATCTAAAGCATGATGCATTCTAAACACATACTGTATTAGAATATGTGTGGTATATAATCTACCACAACGTTTTTTGCTGAGGTTGTGTCAAGGTTGACGATAAATAATTCTTTTTTATGTTGTAATAGTACATTTATGGTTTTTTTTAGGGATCGTTAATGCGAAAATAAAGTAAATTGAGAAGTGAACAAGTAAAAATGTTGAAAAGTGAGTTTGATTTTTTTTTTTTTAACTTGAAAAATATAATAAAATGTAAGTAATTTGGAAGATTTATTTAGATCATAAAACATAAGCTATAATATTGTATTTATTAAATAAAAATATTTATATTTGTGATTTTTGTTGCATAGTTAATAGCAACAATAAAGAATTTATTATTATTACTGTTTATCTATTAATAATATTTATTCAACAATTTTTAAAGGTACTTATAAGAATAAAAAAAACTGTTTGGTTATACAGCATGTAACTTTCTATAGGTTTTGGTGCAATTTTTTAGAATTGTAATGTTAGACGTATTTTTCAGTATATAGATAGGAGACTTGCAAGAATTTCTTTGTATGGTAGAATGTAAAGTTTTTGTAGAATGTGCTGCTAAAAGGTTTAACACATAAAATTTCATCTAACATTTGATCCTAGAAAGATTGGGGCTTAACGAGGGGTGGAGTACCGATCAATTGATGGAGATATCGGTCGTCCGATGAATCTATTCGAGTACTTTAAAAGAGATTATGACATCCAACGTCCAATTCTCTCCATGATTTGATCAATGGATTTAATTTAGTTCCATCCAAAAAAAAAAACTTGCCCGATGCATTTCTTCGTGTCTTATAGTAAAGGAGATATTTCATTTTATTTTATTTGGATTGATATTGAAAGCTTCCTTTTATCTCATATATATATATATATATATGAAAGCTTCCTCTTGATTTATAATTCATTAAAATTGAAGGAACAATGACAGGGATGAAGCAGGGAGGAGGAAGAGATGGAAGCTATGAGTAAAAAATGAGTTTTTAACACCATCCCTAAAATAATATACTTAGAGTAAAGATAATTCACATTTATTTACCACATAGATGACACGATTATTTACCGAATGGCACTCTCATTTAGAACTCTTCATCTTCGTCTTCCAACTTAAAAATTTAAAAATCTATTTATCTACCTTCCTTAACAAATTGTTAAAAAAAAGGTATACTCATTTTTTCATTTTGAGTTTAAAATTTCTCTTTTTTTTTCCTGTTAGGGAAGACATTTGATAAATTTAAAAATATTTCTTTCAACTACATTTATTAGGTCAACCTTACAAAAAATTTAAAAAAAAATCGAAGATATAAAAATTTTTATTTTTCGACCCTTACTTAATTATGACCTTTGAATTTAAAAGATAGATCCATGGTTTGTACGGGTTATACACTAGTTTAAATATAGTCTAATTCTTACATGGTAAATATTTGGCACCACGGCGGAAGGGCGACACATAACCCGCCTCATATCGATCCGCCACCTAATACTAGAAAATGCAATAGTTAAACACAACTTTAAATTCATTTTATACACAGTATCAGAAATTAATTTTGTTTTAATTGATCAATTATAGTTTCATAAATTAGACACAAGGACCATCACAATCTTTTTTTCCAGTGAAGTTGGAAAATTTCAGGTCATCCACAGCTATGAGATTTGTTGTTGCACTCATCGATATAATATTCTACCATTAGGTAAGTGCAGCTAAGCTTAGACTTTCCGCAGACAGAATTACCTACTACACACTTGCCGGTATAAGGCTCAAAGTTGGGATCACGCGTAGGTCTGACGAGCATGCGACATGTCCTCCTATCTGAGAGCGATACACATCCTTAAATTTGTAGGTGAACATTCCAAGTTCGAAGTTGATTTTAATGTAGTTCAAAACTAGTTCTGCTAGTGACCGACCTGCAACAGTTACACACACGAGCTCGATAGAGCTTCGTGCGCTGGCCAACAGGAAGGCAAACCCTAGCTCCTGAAAGACTTGTAAATATACATACAAAATATATTATGACTTTTGCTATGCTAAAAAAAAAAATACACAATAAATCACATAATATACGTTGCAACATCATGACCACACATCACAATGGATATAATTATAATTTTGATAATTTATACGGATCACGAGATAATTATACAGATCATGATACTACTGTATGGTGGAGATTAATTATATGTATTTTATTGGGGATGAGTTATTTTTTCCATATTATATATATATATATATATATATATATATATATATATATATATATATACATGCTATTCTCAGACACAGCTAAGAATAAGATTCATAAGATCGTATCAAGGACCTTTAGATCGAACAGCTTAATCGAAATCAAATGTTAAGATCTTATCTTGATTAACTGTCCAGCTTGATCGATCTTATCTAGAAGATAAGATGTAAATTATTGATCTCGATCAAACTATTTGATTCAAAGATAGTTGATACGATCATATGAATCTTATTATCAGCTCGATATATATATATATATTGTTCGATGAAGCTAGAGATGGTGGGTAAACCACCAATCAAAGCCATCACTCTTGCATGGACAGGTGAGCATCGTTAGCGAATCATATATAGACACGTGTGTAAACCTGAAGTAGAGGCTAAACCACCGGACGTGCACTCACTCCCTAGTTCCTTTGCTACACCTACCGCTGAAAACGAGCCGAGTTGCTCAAGAATAATTCGGATTCGAATTCGTTTAAGTTCAGCTCGAGCTCGAATCGAGTTCCAACACGAATTCAAACTCGAGTAATTAAACGAGCCGAGCTTGAGTATTGTGTTACTCAACTCGTTAGGCTCGCAAGCCTAAACAAGTTTTTCTATTTTATTCAAGAATTTTTTATAACAAAATTACTTAAGCGAGTTCGATTTCGAGCTCGACTTGAGTTTAGTCTAGTTCGGCTCAGTTAATACAATAGAGCCAAATTCGAGTCGAGTTCGAGTTTTAGATTTGTCAGTCGAATCAAGTTCGAGCTCAGCCTCTGAAACTCGTCGAGTTCGAGTTCGAGCTCAAGCTAAACCAATCAAGCCGAGTTTGAGCTTAGTGGTACTCGACTCGAACTCGGCTCGTTTTCACCCTAACTGCACCCGTCCTATCTCGGAGTGATACATATATTTTTTAAAAAAATTATTAATATAAAAATTATAACTTTTGAATATTATAATTTTTATATTGAAATTATTTTAAAAAAATATTTTTATGTAGATATTTTGTGACTCTAAAATTAATAGATAAAGTAGTAAAAATAGTATTAAAATTCGTTATCTTTAGAGTCCCAAAATAACTACTTAAAAATATTATTTTAAAAAACCATAAACATTAAATTTCTAAATATTATTAAAAATTTATAATTTTTATTTTAAATTTTTTTAAAAAATATATACATCGCTCTGAAATAGAGCGGCTGCAGCGAGGGGATGAGGCAGGGGAGCGGCGGATCCCACCCCTAAACCAGCCATCAGGGCCATCACTCTTGTATGGACACGTGGACATCCTTAGCAAATCAGAAGTAGACACGTGTATAAAGT
The DNA here is from genome assembly GCA_002076135.1 of Xerophyta viscosa. Classification (NCBI taxonomy): domain Eukaryota; kingdom Viridiplantae; phylum Streptophyta; class Magnoliopsida; order Pandanales; family Velloziaceae; genus Xerophyta; species Xerophyta viscosa. The sequence goes on from MJHO01000043.1 coordinate 1,441,549, forward strand.
TAAACACGGAGGCTAAACCACCCATCAAGCCATCACTCTTGCATGGACACGTGGACATCTTTAGCGAATCAGAAATAGACACGTGTGCATGTGCTAGTGCCCATGGACCAGTGCACGTAGATATATTCGAGTATAGTTCAATTAAAGAGTGGTCGGTCTTAGTTGGAAGATATGTGAGTGCGTTTAAGGCCATGTTTGGTACCCCGGTAAGGGTACCATATACCCGGGTAATACCCTTACCTGGGTAACAAAAAATTTTCCTAGGATAAACGATACCTTTGTTTGGACAGTGAGTAACTAATAATCCCCCCACACATACATACACAAAATTAAAAAAAAAAAACTAAATCGGCGTCCGCCGCCGCCACCGAAGTCACCAGAAATCGAGCTCCGCCGCCGGTTAGATCGAGCTGAGCGCGGACGAGATCTGGTGGAGACCGGGGCTGAGCGGGACGAGATGTTGGACGAAATCGACGAGATTGGGGTGCCGCGACTAGACCGCGGCTGCCGCGCCGAGATCTGGTGGAGGGCGGCGAGATCGGCGCGAGCGAGGGAGAAGAGCTCGGCAACGGTGACGAAGGAGCTGGAGTGAGAGAGAGAGAGAGAGGGAACCGAGATAGAGAGAGGGAACCGGTGACGAGGGAGCTAGAGTGAGAGAGAGAGAGTGGCGGGGGAGCGCTGGCCGGCGGCGGGAGCGAGAGAGCTGGAGTGAGAGAGAGAGAGAGATGGAGTGAGAGAGAGAGGTGGGTAACGTGCTACCCACCTCTCACGGTGGGTAGCACGTTACCACCTTTTGGGAGTAATGTGTTACCTCCCGTAACACATTATCCCCAATCCAAACGGCGGTAGAAGGCCGGTAAGCGTTACCTGGTAACGGTTACCGGCCCTCTACCCCCACTTCAAACACGCCCTTATACTTGGGCTCTTTATGTGCTAGTCAATAAAAATGGCAATCCTTTTTTTTAAAATTTTTGAGGGTTTTAATGCTAACTTTAGCTCCAAGTTTGCGATGAGGATTCTTTTTTGCAACTCTTTATATATATATATATATATTATATTATATATATATATATATATAATATTATATATATATATATATATATATATATATTAGACGTCTCGGTGCCGCACTTGGCGGCACCAGAACGGCTGTTTTTCGGCCGTTTCGGCCGTCTCGGCCCGTGCCGACCGTTTCGGTCGGCATGGTCGGCACACTATGGCGCCATGTGATATGTGGGTATATTATTTTTAAACAATGCACGTGGTAGATTTACATAATTTAGGTTTTGTTGATATCAACACACCAACACTGAATGTGGTAATAATTTATGATATGTTATTTAAATTTTAACAAATGAATGATACTTTTTGTTATTTAATTTTCATTACCATTTATATAATAAATTTTATTTTTTTAAAAAAATTTAATTGTACGATTCGGCACAATCGGCACGGTTAGCACGTCTCGAGATTTGAGTTTACCGAAACTCGAAACAGCACGGCACGGTAAACCTTTATATATATATATATATATATATATATATATATATATATATAATATATATATATATATATATATATATATATATATATATATATATATATATATATATATATCAAATTAGTTGAGCGCCATGTGGCACTTCTAATCATCTATAGTATGTTACATGGCATTTCAATAATTTCACCATATGACATATGGCAACTCTTAATTAATCACACTACTAATTCAACTTTTCATTCAATACACATTGAATATATTTTTAATATATTAATAAAAAATTAACTATATTTTTATAGCACAATAATTTTAAAATTTAGATTATTTATATAAAAATATATTATAAGAATTTTAATAAATTTGAATGGTCATTATCAAAATCTATCAATGTTCCACATATAAGTAAATATATAAATATATAAATAGATGATCAAAGTCGTTGCGCCGCGTGACATCTTAAATAATCTCCAATGTGTTTTGTCATTTATTTTTGTATCATAAAAAAACATGTGGTATAAATTACATAACTAAGTTTAAAAATATAAAAAAATATCTAGAATTAAATTAATAAAATATAATAACTTTTCAAAATAACAAATATTTTCTTTTAAAAGAAATTTATATATATTATATAATATATATATAATATATATATATATATATGTGTGTGTGTGTGTGTGTGTGTGTGTGTGTGTGAGTGTGTGTATGTATAATAAGAATATTTTAAATAACATAAATATATTAAAATTGGTGATCAAAACCGTCGCGTTACGTGACATCTCAAATAACTATTGATGTGCCATTTAGTATTTTATTTTTATATCATAGGAAAAAATATACGTGATATTTATTATGATAAAAAATGTTATATAAATAAGTTGAAAAATATAATCATTTAACTATATATATATATATTATATATATATATATATGTGTGTGTGTGTGTGTGTGTGTGTGTGTGTACTATGCATGTGATTTAATATTACTAATATTTTATAATATTTCTCAAATAATATTTATGTATATCATATAATATTTATTCTTGTTATCCTAATATACAATTATAATATTTTTAATAACATAATTATTAATTTATCTATAATTTAAAATATAAAAATTAAAATTTAATTATAATATAATTATTTATGACCTATATCCTTGCATCACGCAGATGCAAAATTAGTTTTCTCTACAACGACGCATCCTATTAACAAAAAATAGAGACATATCAACATGACATATTGTCCTTAGAACGTTACTTTTGTCATATAATCTGTAACACTTTGCCAATTATATATATATGTAATACAATATTGTCATAATATATAATTATGTCATACAATATGTCCTTAGAACGAAATTATGTCATATAATATGTAATACTTTGCCGATTTTCTAATTTCTACTTCGGAAAAAAAAAAATGTAGATACTCTCTTATAGTAAAAGTATCTTAACCGTCAGCATCTGATGCTGTATACTGATATTTGCCATTTAATGATAATACACACTCCCAAGTCACCAGCCGTAAAAGTTTAGGAATTCGAATCTTAAGTAAATTTTTTGTTGGGATAAAAATTACCAATATTACTCCATCTACGAACGAAATTAGTCTCATTCCTTTTAAGAGTGGAGATTATCGTGGAAAAGTCGGAAATTTTTAAAAAGAAAAGAAACAACGTGGAAAGGATCATTGATGTAGGGGCGAATTGAGCATAAGGATTGACTTAATCTCAGCAAGTCGTCGTGCTGGTTCTATCTATTAGTAAGCAAACTAGAGAGGTCAACTTCAATTTGAGGAATAAATATTTCTTAAATGATAAATTAAATTAGAAATAAAACAAAAAGGAGTTAAATACCTGTCAAAATCTAGAGGAAAGAAAAGCCACTAATCGAGCTCTTTTTCAATTCATCTAGACTTGACAAGTACAATACCATTATCATTCAAAGCACCAACCTCACTTTACAGAAAAGCTTCATCCAAACTATTAATAATTATATATTTTTCCACGATAAATCCTATACAAATTATTAATTTACTTTAACTTCACTACTACCTTTTTTTTTAGATGATTCTTCTCTATATAAACATTAATTTACCAAACAATCTTCTAGAGCTAAGCTGTTCAAGTTTTGCTAACTCTAATGGAGTTTGTTACCAGAAAGCTCGCAACATCCTCCGGCGGCCACAGCAAAGTTGCACCGCCTTCGGCGAAGACAAGCAAGTTTGAAGCAAACCTTTTGATAATAATGACTGTCCTCCTGTTCGGCGTTGCATGTGCGCTGGCACTGAACGCCGTCGTGCAACTAGTCATGCGGTGGGCCAGCCGGATCTGCCGTCCAGTGGTTGAGCCGTGCGATGCGGATCAGCCAGGCGACGTCGGTCTCAGGAAAAACACCGTTAATGGTCTGCCGACGGCAATATACTCGCCGGAGCTAGGAGTACAACTCTCCATGGAATGTGCAATATGTCTAGCTGAGTTCCTGCATGGAGAAGCTATTAGAGTTTTGCCAGCCTGCAGTCACGTTTTCCACGTTGCATGCGTTGACCGGTGGCTTGCGGCGAAGTCAACTTGCCCTACATGTCGCAAAAGCCCCTTTGACCTGCCTACCGCTGCCTCGTTGACGGACCCTAACGGTAAATTGGTAGGATACAGGCCGACGACCAGGCCATGGTTATGACGACTGCCGCCGCCTCACAGTTTGATCCAGAAGTTTGGCTAACAGCCGCGCCGCCAATACCGCCTGTTCACTTTAGCTGCTAGTATAGTACTGTCTAGTTCAACCGAAATGTAAACAGTACATAGTAACTTAGAAGTGGTCTTTTTCTTAGCGAATGCGTTTATATGAGTGAATAATGATCAGATCGTGGAGATTGATACCGTTCAGCGACTCGGGATAGGTGAAAGGTGGAGGGTGAAGATTTAGGACAAGAGAGAAGAAAAGGGAGAGAGTCAGACCTTTACAGCTCCTCATTTGAAGAAATTTGCCGTTCAACGATTCACAAGTGGCAGCAAAGGGATCGTCTAAACAAGAAACAAGCTATTTTAGTTCGAAAACTACAATTCGATATGGGTCAATACCCAAGCATGACACAAGTGGACTTGATAACAATTGCTATCACTATCTCAGGCCCAGAAACATTGTACTAAGTTATCAAACACGGCGAGATACAACAACGTGTGTAAAAATCTCACCTGAGCAAAATCTGGAAATGCTAGGATGTGAGAACCATATTCTTAAAAAAGGCCGTCTCGAAAAATTCTCGGTCTGGACAACCAACATTCAAACACAAAGACACATGCACGTAAGCAAACAAGTCCACATACTAAAAATTCGATCCACACCCAACTGATGGCTAATAAATCTTTTCCATAACATTCTCCAAATTTTTATAGAGAACACCCTTTGATAACGTATAGAACTAGCAAGATCATAAACAGGAGTTTTCTCAAAAAAGAGAAAAAAAAAAAAGATCATGAACCGGAGAAACAATCATCAGATTGGGAACGTCAAACGAGTACATCAGATCCATTTGGTTTTAAACCTGTTGACAAAAATCAGAATTTTCGAAGTCCATGGCTGGGCTAACTAATTAAGCTATCCAACATAGTTATCAGAAATACAGAACAAGTGTTCTAAACAAAAGCACCAATAAATGAACTTTGTTTCAAGTGGAAAAAATCTGCTGCTCAATAACGGTATCGCCCTTGAGATACTGAAACGAAATAGTTGTTATTAGCGGCTGAAAAAGGACTGCAATCCTACCCCCTTCGTCATTTCAGCTTTTCAAAAAGCAGCGGAGCAACCTGTATATCAGGTAGTACAGATTTCAATCCTACAGTATCCTCCAATATGAATACAGTTATATCGTAGTTAAACCAGCTGAAATGGAAAGTTGCCGGAGGACTTGGATCCGATAGATACTTACAGATTTGTCAACACAGGACCAGTAATCAAAATACTGGCCAGTACAGTGCTTATGCCCAATTTCATCATTTTTAATTCTCTTCACGCATTCCTGCAAGCATGACCTTATAAATATGAATATCATAACCATATGAAAAGTTTTTTAGGGTAAGACAGTTGAACGAGCAGTAAAAGATACTGCTTACCGACGGTCGAACAATAAATATTATCAACCAAGAAGTTGATCTAGGACATAAGACTTGTTGAAAAATTCTACAATAAAACGTTTATACCACGTCAGCATATATCCCCCTCGTGTTTAAATTAAAAAATAAATTTTATGATCATTTTTTAGAAAAACTTCTTAAATGAAACTTATAGATTTCGATGAGATCTACAACTTTTATGTTCAAAACTTTTCCAAAAAAATACTTCTAAATAGATATTTTAGGGCACCAAAGTATAACGGGTTTTAAAACAGTTTTTAAACCCGCTTCGAATTTGTTAAATTTTGGAGCCCCAAAACATATTTTTACAAGTATTTTTTGGAAAAACTTTGAACACGAAAGTTATAAATCTCGTCAAAATCTACAACTTTGATATTGAAAACTTTTTCAAAAAAATACTTCTAAATAGATATTTTTGAGGCCATTACACGGAGTGATGTGGTGTAACCGTTACACCCAAGAATCTCTCAGACTTGTTTACTTCAGCAAAAGGCATATAAATATGCTAATGCCAGCTAAAGTTTTAAGAATAATGACCTATTGTTTGCTATGACACATTAAACCAACTCATTTAAATGAGAAATAAGCAAATCTATACCGTCACATTACCAAGGCGGCAGGGCCCGCTAAGGACAATGTACACGGTGTGTATAATCTAACCTAAATTGGAGTTTAAAGAAGGACATTTCAGCACTACTAAGGAGCCAGCTAGAAGATAATTAACAGCATGCCAACATCTCTTCAGAGGAAAATCAGTTTCTTTAGTTAAGCTTGTTCCAGATGCAAAGAAGAAGACGAAGAAGAAGAAGAAGAGAGAGAGATTGTAGTGGATGGATATCTACAGCTGGCAGATGAGCAAAAAGGACTCATGAATGTTGAATGAGTTGGAGATGAGAGAGGGCAGTGGAAATGGCAAGAACATCAAGATGAAGTATTAGAAAGCAATACCGAAGATAAAAGAAAAAGGAAAGATCAAGATGAAGTTAGTTTGAACGCCACATGGTACCATCGACAGCATTGTAGCTAACACTGTAAAGTGCCATCTCAGTTACAAAGAGTTGAAATTATAAATGTTTTGTTTCTTGGTAATGCAATACTGGAGTATTTGGAGGCAAGGTTTTAAAAACCGTTTCGTGCCGAGTTTCGGTGAGTCTCAAACTCGAGACGTGCCGACAGTGCCGAAAATACGATTTTATCCTTTTAAAAATTAATTAAAAATAAAAAATAAAGCACATGATAATTTATAAAAAAAAAATCACACGTAATTCATAATTACTTTATAAAGCACACAATAATGTTATATTTAATTTATAGTTTTACGGACACAAAGTTAGGAAAAAAAATCAAACTTTATGCCCAAAAAATAAAGTTTAAATAAAATTAAAAAAAAAAAAAATTAAGTACAACAAAAGAAAAAATAAAAAAGAAAGTCTTTGCTGCATCAAGTAAAACCAAAAAAAAAAAAAAAAAAAAAGCCCATGAAGGGCTGACAAGACAGCCCGGGCGGCACAGGAACGAAATTCTACTCCGTGCCGCCCGAAACGGGCGGCAAGGAGCGACACGTTCGGATTCAGGCGGCACGGAGCGACACGTCCGGATTCGGGCGGCACGGAGCGACACGTCCGGATTCGGGCGGCACGGAGCGGCAAGGACCGGTGCCGGATCCGGCACGTGCGGGGCAGCACCGAGCGTGCCGCCCGGCATTTTAAACCTTGTTTGGAGGTACCGCAAGCCATAGCCTCTAGCAATCAAGTTCAAGCAATTCAAACTCATGCTCTCCAAGCAATTTTGCTTCATACAACTCTGCTGCTATCTACACATATTACTTGCTCATTCTGAAGCAGATGATACTAATACTTTGACATGGTCACTAGTTATCTATCAAGGTACATGATCCACCCCAAGGGATATGGTTTCATGTAAAAAGTCACGAAGTAACAGAAAACTCACAATACAAATTTACGAATAACCTAAGGTTTAACCTACTTGACTAACTTAACTGGATAGATCTAGTTTGTTAATTCTCCTTGTCTGCAAGGAACTCACCCCCAGGTTAATTCTACAAAAAATCATCATATTAAGAATAATGAATCACATTAGAAATAGCTGAATCTCCTTGACAATTTTAAAAAGCTATCCTCTCACGGATCGGGATTCCATGAACACTCTTGGAAACCTCTGTTGAGACGAAAACAATTACATTATTTAAATGTCACGGACTGACGAAGATTTGCATAAAATATTCTTGTCTAGAAAAAAACTAGAATTGAAAAGCAAATAATCAGAAATAGACATGGGATAGATCAAGGTCTCTTAGAAATCATATATTGAACCGATACTTCATAATGCATGTAAGAGCATATTGCTTGTCCATGCAAATATATAAACACCTTGTATGAAAGAAACTTGACAAATGAAGTTGGTTTTCCCCTTAAAACGAGGTATCTTCATATTTCTCGCAACTAAGTAGGACATATGGTAATACGAGGTTTATGCCACCTCAATCACCTATCTTCTTGATTAGTCTGGTGCCAAAACATGAGAAGGTGTTTTGTGGTCGATCGATTTAATTCATCAATATTTTCCATAAATAGTCTTGAATACCTAAGGCATGAACGGATACCATCATCTCGCATTCAATTACAAAAGTTACAAGTGTGATACATGATTTTCATGAAACATTGCTCTTTAATCCAGCTACTTATTAGAAAGAATCTTCACTCAATACAGAGAAAGAAAATAGGGATCAATGCTATAAATCTTTTGGTGCTTCCCCATGAAAAATACCTAACTAAAAAAAAATAAATAACTAACTCCAATCCAACTACATCATATAGAATAAGTCACACGCAGAACAAATATACGATATACGAACAAAAAAACATATTTGAAACGTTGAAGGTTAACATAAACTTAAATGTTCAATCAAGTTAAGAACTCGTTCCGTGTGAGTATTTTTAGCATCAAATGGTTTCACATATAAATAGCCTTCATAAACAGTTATGGAACTGAACTCTTCATGGAGACTTCGATGTCGAAGTCGTCTCTAAATAACCTGCTAAAAATTTCTGTTTGATAACGAAGTTTAAGCTTCACAGATTGTATGCAACCAAGAGCACGTCAGAAAATGGTTTTAGAAAAAATTTAACTAAGTTCATAGCTTAGGCAACAGTGGTTTTATTACCATAAGTTCACATCATTCCTAACTTAAAATGCGGACATGCTTCAATTCCTTAACACTTTGATTTGATAACCACATAAGCAATGTAAACCTACATATCCACATTTCCTACAGCGGTTCTTGTACTAACCAAAAAGTCACAAAAAATAAACAAATAAAAAAAAAACAATGCGCTTAACAACCCCACTTGGTTTGGATCCAACTGAGTAAGGTAACTCTATTTGATACAGAACTAATTAAAATGCAGAAAATGTCTTGCAAACGGCCAAAACTAAGTTAACAAGATACTCCAAAATCATCAAATCTCCAAACATGACTAATGCAAATAATAATGGAACTGAGCAATTCAGGTCTTCAAAGAGATGTTTAGGCAATACCAGATATTCATAATATGGTTTCACACATTTTGGCTTGCAACGTTCCTCAAGATATTTCTTCGGATCCACAAGTTCCTCATCCGCCCTGCTTTTTTTCCAGAAAAATAATACAGCAATCATCAAGAAGAGGGGAAAAAAAAAATGCAGATCATAGAAACTGACAAACAAGGAAAAGTATGAAAAAATAGCTAGCATACACATATGTGTGTTTGCAAACAGAATTAAGTTACCGAATGGATCAAGACATACTTCTTCTTCAATTAGAATGTCCACTTTACTTAATCTATTTACTTGGCCTTTAAAAATTCTTGTGTGTTTCTCCGGAAATACGTTAACAGGATTCCTAGGAATTTTACACATGGGAATGTGATCCGCACATTGATTTTTCAAAAGTATAGAAATTAAACATGACATGGCTGTAACATTCCCAGATGGGTACACATACTATCATGAGAAGGTGGTAATTCGGGTTCCCATCAATGTTGTTTACAAAATTATTCTTTAAGCCCAAATACCCCCTACTTATGCAAGATTCTAGAAAAACAGACAAAAAACAAAATTTAGCCAAACATGTAAACGCAATATTACGAGGAAATTTAATCCGCTGAAATCTAATTCTTAGGAATGTGATTTCCATGGGACTTCAATGAACCAGTCGCATCATAGAGATGTTTTCAGTCATAGATTCCCTCTGGAAAATGGAAATTGCAACACCCCATAATCACCTTTCCCCCTCTAACTCAGTCCGATACAAGACTATCTACTATTCCGACGTCAATAATGTAAAACCCACATTCTCATTCTGATTCCAATCAAAATGTTGAGCCAAATGCCACCTACTCCTTACTAAATCTAATAGTTATGCTTCAACATGGTAGTAGCAAAAAAAGAACTGTATATGCAAATGTCATCTATTGGCTTCATCTCTCATGAACCCTCATTCTTCACGATATCCAAGAGTTATACAAGTAACACATCCTCTTATGGCACCATCGTAACTCTTGACTCTTGTCACCACTAAAACCACTACTATATACCAAATTCACATCTCGCATTAGTTAAAATAAATATAAGCACATCAACTAGCTACTCTATAGTCTATTCAAATGCAGGCATCCATTGGTTCATCTATTATAAACCCTCTATTTTCAACAATAATCAAGAAATATTCAACTAATTTATGTTCTCATTATACCCACTCCTAACTCCTTTCAGAAATTATACCAAATTCACCATCAACTAGCTTAAAATATATTTGATTCATCATAATCTTACACGTATCTAAAAACAAGAATATGAAACTATAAGTAAACCAGAAAAATGGGGCACAATCAAGCAGCAGAACAAAATTTGAAATATGGTTAGATCATATACATAGATGAATTCCGGGCCAATCTGACTAGCGATCACTCCTGCAACGATAAACAAAACCACGTTAGAAGTTCGTAATCTGGGTTTTGATCTAGCGGAAAACAAACTTGGAACCAATCGAGAAGCCCGCTGATAGTTGGGATCGAGAAATGATAGTTTGAAAATTACAAGAGAGAAAGCAAGGAGCGTCGCATTACGGGCATACCAATTGAATGATTGATTCCGCCTCCGTATTCCAAAATGCACAGCGGCGAAGAAGAGACTAGAAGACCCAATGGCTCGGATTCAAATCCTCTGTCCCAACTTTATTCCATTTTCTATCCCAAACCTTCAAAACACATATTTATAAATATTTTTTGAAAAAAATTTCAACATAAAAGTTATAAATTTTATCAAAATTTATAACTTTCATATTAAAAATTTCTCCAAAATTACTTCTAAATATTTGTTTATAAGCCTCAAAGTGTTAACGGATTTTAAAATAGTTTTAATATCTGTTAAGGTGTTAATATTTTGGAACCTAAAAAATACATATCTAGAAATATTGTTTAGAGAAATTTTTAATACGAAAATTATAAATTTTGATGAGATCTACAATTTTAATATTAAAATTTTTTTTAAAAATATTTATAAATATGTATTTTGAGAGTTTGCGACAGAGAACGGAATAGAGAGTTAGGACAGAGGATTTGAGTCCCAATGGCTCCTGCCTCCTGCTTCATTTCCATGTTCGCTTTATTTTTCTTTCTTTTTTTAATTAACCTGGTGAGCGACGGGGGCTTGACGCGAATGGATTGAGGCCACACCCATTTAGATTTAGGCCCGCGTGCTTGGATGGGGTGTAGAAATTATGGTAATATAAATATTAATTAAAAAAGAAATTTAAAATTACATAACTAATTTAAAAAATACTAACATTTAAGACTAAATCTAATTAAATAAATATAATAACTTGATCAAAATAATAAATAAATTGTATATTATAACAATGAAAGAATTTTATAAATAAATTTTTTTATATATTTCAAAATATAATAATAATAATATAACTAGATATTATCATTATTTTATGCTATATTTTAAAATTTTTAATATATATTTTTTATAATATTTATTCTTATCCTAATAATACATAATAAATAAAGTATACTATTTTAATATTAATAACTTAATCTAAATGGCTATATCTCTACATTAAGCTTTATGCATGGCTTGTTATCTTTTTATCAGGTATCGTGCTGGATCCGGGTGATGGTGTGAGCCGTGGAGTTCCAAGCGGATCATCTGCTATCGATCGCTGCAGTTGCGAATTGCGATATTTACTATCCATCATATTTAGCATTTATCTCGAGATAGTATACAAAATTTTCGTCGGCTCACTTGACTTATTAAGTATTTTTAGAAAGATTTTAAATTACAAAGTTGTAAGTTTTAATGTTATTTACAATTTTCTAATTAAAAAAAAATTTAAAAAAAATATCAAATAATATGTCAAAATAATAATCAAGATTTTAATCATCATTTTAGCATATTATTTAATATTTTTTTTTAAAAAAAAATCAACTATAAAATTGTAAATCACATAAAAAACTACAATTTTATAATTCAAAATTTCTAATAAAAATATTTAAAAATAGGTCAAACGAAATATTATACAAAACTTACGGTAATTTATTTGACATATTTTTAAGTAATTTTATGAAAAATTTGAATTATAAAATTATATATTTGAATTTAATTTATAACGTTATAGTTAAACAATTTTAAAAAAAATATTAAATAATATTTCAAAAATAATGATTATTATTTTGATATATTACTTGATAGTTTTTTTAAAAAAATATTCAACTAAATTTATAAATCATATCAAAATCTATAATTTTATATTTTAATTTTTTATAAAAATATTTAAAAATAAGTTAAATGAATCGACGAAAATTTTAAATAATATTTTGATATAGGTGATGTGTGTGATGGACGACAAAGATGAAAGGAACAGCGGATGGCGCAGCGCAGCAAAGGACCCGCGTCCGAGTTCCCATATATGAAATGAAGAAAATGCCTCGGGATCTGGCAGAAGGTTGATGAAGATCCGAGAGGGGATACTCGATCGTTCACCACAACAGTCGAGTAGGAACTTGTTAGAGATATCAAGGAGAAGTTGGCGTATGTTGCCCTTGACTATGAACAAGAGCTCGAGACCGCTAAGACTAGATTGCTGTGGAGAAGATCTTCGATCTTCAGGTGATCACCATTGGAGCTGAGAGGTTTAGGTGTCCAGAGGTCCCCTTCCAGCCATCTTCGATCGGTATTGAAGCTGCTGATACCCATGAGACCAGTAGTTGCTCCACCATGTTCCTCGGAATCGCTAGCTGATCGTATGAATGAGCAGGGACATCACTGCACTTGCTCCAACAGGTTATTTACAATTAAAAATCGACTCTGAATGCTTTAGAAAATCATATGGTTGTTGTCACAGTGAACAATCTAGAACTCCATTCAAGTATTATAATGTTGTTATCTTTGAAACATTATCAACTTTATTCTTTATTATAATTTTCAAAATTCATTTTAACAAATATGCATACCTTATCCGGTTATCCCACTATTTCAACTCAAAATGAATCTTAAATATCATTAAAAAAAAAGCAGGTGAATGTGAGTACAGATCCAAAGTTCAAACAGCTAAATTTAGTAATATGTTCACTTTGAGATTATTGCCAAATTTGAGCAGGTACAAAAAATATCCATCAAAATATTAAAAAAATTTCTTGGAAATAAAGAATATGCAACTCTTCCTGAGAGCTTGTAATAAAATTACAAGATAAATAACTTACTACATGAGTGTATCAGTACTTCGTAACTATTATATCTCCATTGAAAGTTTTATGTAGTGTGTAAAACACAGCAGCCAAACAGCGACTGTGATAATTGTCGCATTCCAGCTCAGAATTTTTGGATTGGACTCAGCTCTCGACAATGGGCCGGTATTCATTTTCAATCCTCTGGAGCGGAATGAAAGCTTCCTATGAAGAGTTAATGACGCAACAAGTTGAGGCGAGTTTCTTCCCTAATAAAGCTAGACTTGAACTAGTGCATAACTCTTTTTTCACTTGATCTTTGGGAGAACTTCCATAGAAATTTTGGAATCTACCAATTTAATAACAAGCTGGACCTAAAGACTCTAATAAAGAGTCTCGGTCTTTCTTCCCAGGTTAGGATATCTTTAAGGCACTGCAGAGGGAGTTGTATGCATCAACACAGTGCTTGAACTTCTCCTCAGCCATGGCCTGCATCAAATTATTTGGACATCATTAAAATATTGACCAAACCAATGAGTTCAAATAGAAGTGGTTCAGAAATAAGGATCAATGTTGTATACACTAAATGTTACATAATTCTAATCGGTAATTGAATATATTCATCTTGTTGTTCAAAACTGGATTAATAGAGCGATATCCCTTCTATTGTTTTTTCGTTTTGAAGGCCAACTAGGCTATAGAATTTACAGGTATCTGCCAACAAGGGGTTGCTAAAGGAATTTGAGAAACCTCAAAAAATTAGATAAGCTAACCTGAGAAGGGCCTTGATGTTTGTCCGGGTGCCATTTTAAAGCAGACGCCCTAAACCTGCAACACAAGTGGGGAAAAAAGGAGAAAAATCAATATTTTCAACAATATAATGCTTTCTATCTCTAAATTAGAATTCTAAACCAAACTTTGAAAAAGTGAGGTAGTCATTATTTCACGACTTGTTTGAAACATGTGAGATCTCATTTGAGACATATGGAGATGATTCCACCTCACATTTGATATTCTTTTAGAGTTTAAATTAGAGGTCGCAAGCAATGTGTTATGTACGGAATTAATGAGGTTCGAGCAGCAAGAGGACACGTAGCATGGATCAAGTTCAGATTAGTCAAAGTTATATTAGGAATACTTTTAATAGGCATATTTGTAATAGGAATATCCTTAGTAGGAATATTTGTAATATAAAGTATTTATATTAGGAGATATATATTAGTAGAATGTGCATGAAAGAAATATAGAGGAATAGCCTCTATAAATATATCTTGTAACCTTTATTGGAATAGCATGGAAGAAATAAATTAGTTTTTATTATTAAATTAGTTGGTAAAATTAGTTGTAGAGCCGCCACCAGGCCGCCGGTGTTTATCTTCGCCGCGTCCGGGCCGCCGACGTGAGCCGATACGAGTCGGTTCATAACAAATTGGTATCAGAGCAGTCGGTCCTGAATCCTCGTTATCGCTGTGCTGTGCTACGTATCTCCACCAATCACCACCATCACCACCAGAAAAAAAAAATTGCTATGTCCCACTATTGGAACACACCACAACCACCAGGTTGGTCCTCCTACGCATCACCTTCCGCACAGTCCACTGGCAAAAGTCAGAAAACTACTAATACTTCCGTGGTTGATGCTGCTAATTCAACGCGTCAACAGAAATTAGATACGTTCTGGACATCGTGTGATCAGTGCAGAATGCAATATAAGTATCTTCGGGTTTATTTAAACCATAACCTTCTGTGCCCAAACTGCAATAAAGCCTTTTATGCTGTGGAGACTGGTATACCAACCAATGCAACTAGTGCAGCTGTTAATTGGTCGGCGCCTCAGCAGAATCAGCAGAACTACTCCTCCCGGCCACCACCGAGCTACTGTACTCCTTCGATATCCCAAGAGAATTTTTGTCAACCATATCACTACAAAGCTCTTCCAGAATTGCAACCTCCATCTGCATCGGCACCTCTTATATCAGCAGACGACATTCAGAAATTAATGGATAAACTTGATGACATTTGTGAAAGACTCACCAAACAATTAGAAGAGAACAGAAACAGTTGGCACCTTCGCAATCTTCGCACTCTTCGGCAGGTTACTTCAGTGGCCCAATATTGGATTGAGTTTACGAAACATAAGGCTGACAATAAATTTGAGTCCGAACAACAAGTTATCGAAATATTTATTGACGGTCTCAAAGGCAATATTCAGGGAGAGCTAAAAAGAGCAAGCAATCGTTGCACCTCACTTCGTTTTACTTATCAATTAGCTTTGTTTTTTGAGTTGTGCCACAATGGATACTATGAGGAAATTATCGAGGATATGGAAGTTGACTTTTCCTCGACCATTGGATTCGTACTACATTGGCTCTATGTCATCATGAAAATTTCCAGCCTTTACTTTCACAAGCCCGACCCGCTGCAACTTCACTCAACTTATCTATTTCGGTGGTTTGGACGATATCAATTTTCTCGGAGCTTCACTGTTGCAACCTTGAGGACAAGGTTGATTTCTAAGGGGGGTGGAATGTTATGTACGGAATTAATGAGGTTCGAGCAGCAAGAGGACACGGAGCATGGATCAAATTCAGATTAGTCAAAATTATATTATGAATACTTTTAATAGGCATATTTGTAATAGGAATATCCTTAGTAGGAATATTTGTAATAGAAAGTATTTATATTAGGAGATTTATATTAGTAGAATGTGCATGAAAGGAATATAGAGGAATAGCCTCTATAAATATATCTTGTAACCTTTATTGGAATAGCATGGAAGAAATAAATTAGTTTTTATTATTAAATTAGTTGGTAAAATTAGTTGTAGAGCCGCCACCGGGCCGCCGGTGTTTATCTTCGCCGCATCCGGGCCGCCGACGTGAGCCGATACGAGTCGGTTCATAACACAATGCTCATTCCAAGTTTACGAGAACATTATGTTTAACCTAGGCTCTGGCATCATATGATTCATATCATAGAATAGCATACCATTACATGGAGTTTGAGAACTTACGCAGATTTAACCTCATTCAATCGTAAGGGGCCTGTGGGTGGCAAACCGAGTGTCACTCTATGGGAATGTGAACCTATATTGGAGTCCTGAATTGATTCTTCCTCATCAAGGTCACTTTCACTCCACACTGTTCGTTCTGTTTTAACCTTCTCTGATTCATATCTCCATTCAAATCCAGCAGTCGCATTCTCAAAATAGGTATGCCAGGAGGGGAAAGACCAGGTATAACATCTATATTTTCCAGATGCAGCTTGAAAAGTTCTTGATGGTTCCTCGTAATCTTCTTCGTCACAAAACTGCTTCTTCTTCCGCCAACCTGGACAATACATGTACAAACAACTTTTCACACAACGAAAAAAGAGAGTTGAGACAACTAAGCGAACTAAATATTGGAAATGCATCGGATTTTGTTAGGAACATGAACATATCATTATTCGGGAGGTAGGATAGGCAGGAAGATACATTTAGTTTTGCATATGAAATTGTGGATACATCCAAAAATATTTATATTTATGAGAATCTACGTATACGCATAACAATTAGTAAGTGGCATTGCAGACGTCCTTCAGGATTGAACTGATTTTTGACTTTTAACATCCTCTAGGTTGTAAGATATGAAGATATAATACTGACCAAAAGACTGGATGTTCATCATGCGTAAGGCATCAAATTCACTTCTATAAAAGAATAATAAGACACCAAAAATGAATAAAGAAAATAAACTAGCTTAAGCAACATAAAGCCAAACATACTTGCTTAGCAAATCACTCATGCTCAACATGGATTAACGCACAGAAATTTGCATTTCATTTGTAGAGTTGAAGGTCCTTTGACGAAAATCTAGCAAAACTACTAAGCACCTCTATTTTTTATCTCTAAACCTATCTCTAAATTGGTTTAGATGGTGCGGATGATTTGATAGATGGTAGGATGATTTGATAACGATACGATAAGTTTGAAAGTAAATTTAGAGTTAATGTTTTTGAGAAGTATACAGCATTGCTCAAAATCTAGATCAAGTTCTTGGTGCCATTACAAGATGACTGAAAAATTAGAATATCAAAATGTGACAAAATACGCAGTGGGCTCAAATCCTAGTTAGTCTATACCAGTAATACTTGGTCAATGACAGCATAACGTATAACAAATGATTAAAAGAACATAATAATAACACTCAAGAGCATTATAAATATAATATGAACTATTCGGTCAGTAAAGGACATTCTTGGACCAACACACATTACATTAACGATGGTACTAAAAGTACTAGGTGCTAGGAAATGTCGCAAAACTATATTAACTGTCCCCACAATTAATCTTGAAAATTACACCAATACTTGGATAAATAAGAGAGTTTTAGGGGGAAAACCGCTCACGTTTGTTTGCAGTAGATTTACATTTCCCAGAACCATGGGACTTAGATTTTCCAGAATTTCTTGATGCCGACATATCATTATCCTTGTAAGAATAAAAACAAAAAACACAATATGTCAAAGAATTGAGCAACTTTAATGCAAAATAAAAACTAATCTATTAGCTATTACTATATTCTGTAAGTTATCAGTCAGCTATGAACTTGGAAACAGTATTGCCATCAGTTCTCGTGATTTTGGGTTTTTCTTATTCTTTGAAAATCACAAAAGTTCAAATACAGATCTAGGGTAAGTTGGCAGGGTAACATACTTGCGATGGATAAGTGACGGTAGCAGAACTTTTGAGTTAACAATAGTTTGCAAAATGCTAATTACTTTAAAACTCAAGTTAACTCATTCTATATATATATATATATATATATATATATATATATATATATTATATATATATATATATAATGTAAGAAAAACTCATTAAGCAAACCTGAAAATGTTCCATGGATCTGCCGTAATAGAGAAAATTCTTTAGAGCTCTTTTTGCATCAGCACGCTTCTGGCGGACTTCATATCTAATGTAACTCTGCAAAAGGTGTTCTGTGTTAAAAAAAAGTGCCTTAATATTCAATATAAATAGCAATCATAGAAAGGTGATAGATCACAAACTGATTGCTGTATTAAGCTCGGAACTATTTGGAGTGCATCATTAGTTACAGTAATAGAGTCAAGCAAAATCCCTTTCACTATACAAAACCAAACCATGCTACTAGCTTGCAGATACTTTAAAAACAATAATGAAACAAAATAAAAAGCAAAATGATAAGAACACTGGGTAATTGATATTAAACAAACTTGAAAGTTCATATTTTGCTCTTACCATCTAATTTCTTTCAATTATTTGTTGCAGTCTATTTGTTAATGACATCAAGAATTTGTATATGTACTTAAGTTCAGATATGACGAAATTTCCATAACTTTAATTAATTCAAGATGATAAAGATGAGATTATTCAGTTAAGCATGACAAGGAACAAATTCAAATTTCTAAAAGCAAACATGAATATGCCTCTCCATCATCATAAAGGAACAACTTCTATAGAATATCTATCCATCAGAAGAACAATAAGCATAAGGAATGAAAAATTTTAAAGGAAAGACAAAAAAGAAAATGCAAAAGAGATAGGACCGAGATCAGAGGTACCTTAGATGGTTTTGGACCTTCATCAGCCTGCAAAGCATTTAACATCACGTTTAATTGGTCAAAAGCAACATTAAGTGGCATGCATTCTAAAGCAATAAGTAAGATTATAATGTTAACAATGCACCAACATATTAGCTTTTGATACCACTGTAACTAATCAAAATGACCCAGTCATGCACAACCTAACAAAACAGCTTATTTTATGAATATTTTGGACCAATACTTAATCGAAAACTGAACTTGGTATTAGTATAACAAAGTCAAAGTGTTTATTTTCCGGATCACCAAAGAATAAAATCACGTTCAATAGGCTCTATAGCGGCCGAAGTTTTCAGAACCGAGCCTTCAATTCAAATCTCGGGATGTGCCGACCATACTAATATGCATTGATTTTTTTATTTATAGAAGTAAAAAATAAATAAATAAAATTTAAAAGCTAGATCAAGGTTTTGTTGGCACGTCTCAATGGAGACGTGCCGAGCCATGCTAATCCGTGCCGGTGCCGTTAACTGCATGCACATGTAGCTTGGCGCAGTCTGTGGAGAATGGCGTGTAAACCCATGACAGCGACAGCTTCCAACAATGAAGCATCCCATAATAAATAAAAAAGGGACCGAAATTACCAAGTTATTGACCTTGAACATCAAAAATTCATGTAAGAACATAATAGCAACACACACATATCACTAGTATCAACTTAAGCTTTTAACAATTGGTTATTCAATATGGTATTGGAGCAGAAGTTCTAAATTTTATTCGAGAAATTCTTAGACCACGGAGAAAAATAACCGTAAGGGTCCACCAACCATGGACTAATGCTTCGAATTCAGGAATTCTACAGGGAAACCTATCGAACACCTTATGGGCATACCGTTTATTAGCGAAAATTCCATTTTCCGAGCAACCTAACAATTAACTAACTCTTATAAGAATGCATACCGTGTCTCTCCATTTGCTTTTCCATTTGGCCAGACAAACCGACGAGTTGTGGAACATCGCCGATTGGTAAGAGCGCAGAAAGCAGCAGCGCAAAACCAACGTGCTGTTCCCGACGCATGCTTGCATGTTCGTTTTGAGATATTCTGCGGATCGATAAAAATGAATTGGAGAAGAAACTGTTTCATGAGAAATTAGAAACCAAATGTGGGAGAATTGAGAAACATCCAAAAAGAAGATGGAAAGAAGGGAGGATATGGAGGAGTTCTTTTTGTTGACTGTTAATGATTGATTATAGAAGCAAGCACGAAGACGCCATGGCCGCAAGCTTCGGAGGAGAGAAGTTGTAACTTTTTAATTACTTAATTTATTGACATATTTCAATACAATATTAATTTTTAGCTATTTATAAAAATAAAAGGGATAATTACATATCAGCCTCCAAAATTTTACTATTGCATTTCAGCCTTCAAAAACGTGTTTCTGTTCGGACGACTGTTAATTTTAGTGAGGCTGATATGCAATTATCCTAAAATAAAAACTGGTTCCCAATTTAATTGGCCACCCTATTTAACATGGCAGCGCAAACACACTGCCACGCTGTAGAATATCGCCAATCATGTGCATGTCGCAAATTGGATTAATTTTATTATTATTATATGACAAAATAATATCCATGATGGCACATTTAATAAGATCTTTAGGTCATGTTTGGATCAGAGGTAGAACATTATTTTGGTAGAACATTACATGGGTAAAGGCTTTTTCGAATAACGTCTACCCTCATTTGGTTTATTAATAAAAGTTGTATGATTAACTATTATCCGCATTTGGATTGAGGGTAATTCTTACCCATGTAACTTTTATTTGAGGCGTAGGAGCGGGCGGCAAGGTCTGAGGCGTAAGAGCGGGTGGATAGCGTCGGAGGTCAGAGGCGGGCGGAAGGCGTCGGAGGACCGAGCACGCGCAAAATCGCTCGGTCGGCAGGATGAGAACGAGATCTAAGCGGCAGCGGCAATATTTGAGATATGCACGAGCTTTGAGTGCATGGCGCCGCGGCAAGGTCTGGGGCACAGGCAAGCGCGCGCATGGAAAAGCTCCGCCCGCAAGATCTGGATGAGATCTGAGCGGCGGCGGCGAGATTCGTAGATCTGCACGAATTTGAGCGCATCAAATGACGGCGAGGTCTGAGGCGTCGCGCGGTGGCAAGATTTGTCAAGATCTGAGGCATCGCGCGGCAAGTTCTGAGGCGGCAAGATCTGGTCAACAAGCTCGGAGCAAGGGCACGGCGGCAAGTTCTGAGGCAGCGAGAGGCAGGCAAGATCTGTTGGATGCCGACGGACGGCTCTTACAAGGATCGGGACCGAGGGCAGCAGATCTATTACGCTGGCGAGGTCTGATCGACGCTAGGACTTGGGCAAGATCTGTTACGAGGGTAGAAATTTCTCCCCCTCCATAGTTTTACCAAACATGGATAGAAGGGTGATAATTATTACCGGAGTAACGATTATCATCTTTTTACCACCAATTCATAAAAAACCTTAGTTACACCAAATTATTCTTCGTCAAATAAAATATCAACTATTCAGAATGGACTCTGATGTCTACCCTCTAACTATTAGTTCTAAAAAAATTTTCATATATTACAAAAATTTATAAATGATTATCTATACTTAATGCCATATTGAAAATTAAAAAAAAATCCGATATATATTCCAAAATAGACTTCCCCTTGTAACTATTAGTTCTGAAATTAGTTGGCTAGTCAACTAATGATTTAACTACAAGTCTCAGTAAGCACAGAGGCTTAGACCTCATTTGATAGCCCTCCACTTTAACCAACCATTACCACCCTCTGTCCAGGGTGTGGTTTTGAGAAACCAAGTGACCAAGGCTCAAAACCAACACCATTTGCATCCACAACGGTTAAACCACTTGGCACTGGCCTTGTCCATTGATCAAATATTGTTGAAGAAACTGCATAATAAGCAAGCTCATTACCATTTCAACACATAGTAGCATTCCAAATGGCATACTTGTTTCCGGCCTTCCTAATATTACTTTTAAAAAAGATTCTCCACAAACAGAAAGTTCTAGACATTGCCCTGATTTTGATAGGGAAGCAATTATATTCCAATCATGGTTACAAACAGAACAAGCTGCAGCACAGTCATAGAACATCCAAATATAACAGTAGGACCATCTAACAACATTCTGAACTGCATGTAAACAATTAAACAGCTACTCAACGTCACACTGTTAAGTTCATGCAATCTCAAGCATTTTTAATTCTTTAGCATCCAAACCAGCAGTACTTGACAGTTTTAAGGGCAGAATTAGACCAACAACGAATTCAGATTACCATATTTTTAACTTCCTATCTTAGTAACAGTGTTTGCGGTCCTATCGCAGATATCATTAATAAATTTTCCTCTTGCCCATTTTGTGTTTGACAGGATCAGCTAGATGACAGGTGGGTACTGTTTGGCCTGGTTGCGAACCCGTCTTTTGTATTCAGCAGGATCCTGCAAAATAAAGAAGATATTGAAGCATGACAAAGAATGTCTCATGCCAACCAATTTTGGACATGTAACTGTAAGACCTGTATACAAATCTCTGTTAAACGTATGGCAAAATTTTAAGACATATTTCATTATTGCAAGTAAAAAAGAATGCAATATTGTGCTTGACCAATACAATCTCATGTGCTTATTTTAATGAATCTCAAAGGACATCAATAAAGATGTATATAAAATTTTACCTAGATTTAGTGTATAGTTCATGGCTTGATACAAATACCTGAATGAAAAGTTGATAACCATCAGTCTGAGCAGGATCCGAAGGATTTGGTTGGTCCAGCAAATCCTGTATTCCCACAAGGATCTGCTTCACAGTGATAGCTGGTCTCCACCCCTACCAAATGACATATGAGGTCAAAAACATGCACGCTATTCACAAACCAAACTTGGTTACTCAAACAATGATAATGTAAACATACACTGTCCTCGTTAAGAATTGACAAGCAAACCGTCCCAGATGGGTAGACATTTGGATGGAAAAAACCCTGTGGAAACTTGCACTTTGGGGGTTTGCTGGGGTAGTCCTCGCTGAAGTGGAGCGTTATGGGAAAGAAACCTCCATCCCAATCAGTCTGGAAATGAATATCATTAATTAGTCCATTTTCTGCTTTCCCCTTCAAGACAAAAAGAACAACAAAGTAGAGGGAAGCTCCACACAATGAAATTTCATATTTTCCCGACCCTTCATATGGGATCTAAACAAACAACCATACAGTTCGCACGTTGCTGCAAGTAGCAACATATTTAGATAGTTTGTAATAGGAAATAAAAATTAGTACATTAAATTTAATTTCAGGGGAGACCATAAATGTAAATCCGTATTAGCATAATATTAACGACTACAACGTATGATAGTAAAAATTAGAGATTGAGTTGATAGAAGTCAAATATTATAATTATAAAGTCTGTTTGTACCAAACAAACTCTTTAGTTAACCAAGGTTTTCAATGCGGAGGCAAGCCGAGCCTAGTTTCAGTAAACTCAAATCCGCCACGTGCCGACTTTACTGATTGTGCCATGCCTAACTACGGTCTGGACTAGTACAAATTCGATCCGGGTCGCGGTCCCGGACCTTGCTTCAAACCGGTCCTCGTTTTGGTCCAATCAAGGACCGGAAAAACCGTGGACCAAAGCGAGGACCGAATTTTACAAAATAGCACAGCCCAGCGCGCTCGCTAAAGTTCGATGCGCCTGCCGCCGCCCAATCGTGATTGATCTCGCCTCCCTCACCGTCTCGTCACTGTTCTTCCACCTCATTGCTGCCTCGTCGTCGTCGATCGGCATAGCAGCAAGAAAACAAGCGTGACAATATACACACGATCAAAGGCTCAAAACTCGACAGTGTTGCACACAGGCACAACATTGCAATTCGTGAGTCTGCGACTCGCGAGTCACGATTGAGAGGACCTCGTACCAGTCCGGTGTGGTTCAGACTCATTTTCCTTCGGTCAGGTCTGGACCGGACCAGTCTTATTCCGGTCCAGTCCACGGTCCAGCTTTTTCGCCTGGTTCGGTCTTCGGTCCAATCTGGTCTGATTCGATTTTCGGTCCAGTCTGGTCTGGTTCGGTTCAGTACGGACCGAATGCACACCCCTCTATCGAGCCGATGCATATTTATTTATATGTTTTTAAAAATAAAGCAAAAAATTTAAAATAAAAATTTTTTGGATTGTTTCATGCAGGCCCATACTAGTGATGATAAATGTTAAAACCGGCATGTGCCGCTCGGCATATAAAACATGCTATAAACAGACCAATAGTCGACACTGATAGAGTAAATTTACTAAGTTATAACAAATACTAAATTAACAAAAAAAAAAATGAATTTCATGATCTATTATAGCAATAACAACAGTAATAATAATAATTCCTTTAAAAAATTGTTCATAGCATTGAAGGTAGCACTATTTACAAGGACTTGAGACAAAACTGAAATGACATTTTCTATGGGTTCTTCAATTGGAACACCCATTTGATGGGTAAATTAGAGATGGATGTTGAGTTTTCATGTAGTACTAATTGGAGCATATTTGGAGAGATACGAATGATTATGCAATTTGTAATTGACGAAAACGGTGAAGTCTGCTTCTTAAAAGAAGGAAAAAACTATTATCTGTATCCCATAGTCCTTCCGGATTCTCATACCATCATATGCTTTTTCAAACTACCAATATCAACATATAGAAAAGTAAAACACTTTCTCTAAACTTAACTGCTCATCGTGTTGTTACTTGGACGGGTAGTGCCCTACAAGAGAAGGTCCACAAACTTGCACATACAGACCAGAGCTCAACCAATGTGCATCCTAGAGCCAAACAACTAAGTTTTTCGTCTTTTTTTTCTTTTAAAGAAAAAGGAACACCACAGTCTAAACATTCTGAGATTGCATCAACCCTCAAAAACTTAATTACTAAGACGTAACTCCCTTGATGCACTAGCAACGTCTAAAGAAATCACGCGTCCTGCAGCAAAAGGAAATAAAACTAGAGTATAAGGTACTTCCTTCGTGTTGCCATATGAACAAAATTACCAGCTTCTAAAAGGTTCTCCTTCAGTACATAAACATAGTCCAAAGAAATCCCACTTACCCCCTGCTTCCCAGGGATGATGCAATTCCACGCCATAAGGTTTACAGAACCATCCGGCAAAGTCTCAGGCCTTGCAACAAAGCCCTATCAACAAAGTATATACAATAAATGAACCTACACTAAAAACATGTGAGAAAAAATAACAGTAAGTGGATAAGCAAGAGAGCGAGAGAGTTCATACATGTGGATGGTTCTTCCGCCAGGCTTTGCGCTCCTCAGTGAGTCGACCACGTGCTATACCACCAGACATTTCTTCCTACTATCTGCAAACAAGCCGGCAGATATTCTACTATGTCAAGTCAACAAGTAGCTTGTAAACTTGTAGGTTGCTAAGTAATAAAACAATTCAATTGAACATATTTCTTAGGCACGAACCAAAAGGTCGTGTGTTCAAGGCGTGAAAATCACCTCCTAAAACGCAGGATATGGTGGCGTACATTATGCGAGATATTGCACACCCCCTTCCCGGAGCCTGCACCTAGACGTGCAGAAGCCCTCATGGTATTGGGTAATGCCCCTTTTTATATTCCTTCAACAAATGCACCACAAATAAAGAGGAGCTTTTAGAAGGTCCACAGAAAGATATACAATTTTCAACTATCAGCTTTATTACGGTCGATGGAACAACTTAGGCCCTAGGCTTTTCCTGCCATAAACACCTGTAGTCGTCATATTCCTGACGTAATGAAACCTGACAAGCAAGAGATCACATATTCTCTAAATCATTTAAATGTAACTGTTATCCGATGAGGGGTTTATGTGCTGATAATAAGCATTAAGTGGGGTTACTTCGTACAATCTCTTGTGGACACAGATGACGTCTACACTCTACTGTAGTAAACCATAAGCCATAAGATATGAAAGGGTTACTTATACTTTCACAAGAATAGGCTAATAGACTTGAAGGAAGATATTATTCATATAAAGAATAGTGGCGTATAAGGTATCTTGCAGCCGACACTACCTAGTGGGACAAAGACTTTGTTGTTCTTGTTGTTGTATACACAGACCACCAATGCCACATTCCAATCACTAAACGCACAGACTTCTTCATGCTTAAGAACTAGCCATTGAGTCATTAACCAATCCTAGTTCTAATTTGGATTATGACATTATGCATGTATAACGGAGAATAAAATGCATTCAAAAGTCATTCATAATTCTAAAAACTCAGAACCCAAGCCAATAGTTGATACTGCAAAGCATATGATAAATAAGCCATTACGGCTTCGCTTATCACTGGAAATTGTACAAAAAACACGATTTAGACTTGAATTTCAGTGATTAGCCACTAATTCGCACCAATAGAATTAAGTTCAAACTAGTAGATATAGGAATTAAGGGATATGAAAACCTAGGAGCCAAAAAGAAGAATTGTACCAAAAATCTAAACTAACCTGTGCAAATGAGCATAAATTTGAAGTGAACAACACGATACAGAATCCCCAAAAAGAGGGGGGGGGGGGGGGGGTGGATGGAAATAATATCTGAAAGTAAAATCGTATGACCTTGTTCGAACAATAGAGATCGCCGGATAATTATTCGGAGTTTGATCGCTGACGTTGTCGAGGGTGAGGCCGAAGACTTAAAAGTCGCGAGAAGACTGCGTAAGAACGAAGCAGAGAAGTCGGCGCCAGAACCCAAAAAAGAAGTAATGGTTAAATTCAGAAGATATATTCGAATTTTAAAAATGGTAAGGACTTTGTCGAAAGAAAAAAGGGAGAATTACGTTTCAGCCCCCGTTTTCTAAAATTGACGTTTCAGCCCTCCGAAACGCGTTTTTCCGCCGACGTGGCGGCGCGCGCGTGCCGCCACGTGGCGTTTCGGGGGGCTGAAACGTGCGACCCCAAAATTAGGGGGGCTGAAACGCAATTCTCCTAAGAAAAAAAACTGCTCATCTCTAATAAATTATTTGACAAATCACATATATTAATCTTTATATATGCACTTTGTAATCTGTACAATTTTATCGTGATTTGTATAAAATATTAAAATTATAGATATATCTATCGTAATATATAATTTTCGATAAAGTCCTTGTCGAAAACTACCTTGAAAAACTCCGTCAAATAAATGCTTTATTTTTTGAATATATCAAATCACTCCAAATTATAAGTAAAAAAATTAAATACAAATAAATTTCAATATACTATAGTCAAAAGTTTCAGAAATATTCTAAGCACATATTTTAAAGCTCTACAGTTTTTAAATCAGTAAATATTTTAAAATTTAAATATATCTATTTAAGTATATTTTTTAAAAAAATTAAAATACAATTTATGGAATATGTTAACATTTATTCTTATAATATATATATATATATATATATATATTAAAAATTAAAATATATTTATTTTAATTAGTTTAGTAATTATCAAGAAAATAAAGTTAATTTCGCAAAGCGTACAAAAATATGGGTTAGTATATAAGTCTTCCAAATAATATTATATAATAATAATAATACTAGTTTTGCACCCGTACGATACACGGTTATAGGTCATATATATAATCATGCATATTAATAATAATGTTAAAAATTTTTATACATAATAAAAATTTATTCTAAAAAATTAATATTAAATAATAAAAATATAAAATATAAATATTTTTATACTAATTTTTATTATATTTAGATTATTTTTATAAATTATTATTTTAATTAAATATTTATTTTGTAATATTAGACCTTTCATATTCTTCAAATAAGTTATATGACTTTATAAATTTCTATCAATTAATACATATA
The DNA here is from genome assembly GCA_002076135.1 of Xerophyta viscosa. Taxonomy (NCBI): domain Eukaryota; kingdom Viridiplantae; phylum Streptophyta; class Magnoliopsida; order Pandanales; family Velloziaceae; genus Xerophyta; species Xerophyta viscosa. The sequence continues at coordinate 1,469,346 of MJHO01000043.1, forward strand.
CCACATGACTTGTTTAGAATAAGAGCAAATGTCACATTGTACATCAAAAATTGTTCAAAATGCCACGAGCTATAACGACTTTTATCTACCAGTTTATATATATGTATATAGACTATATAAGCACTTCTGGAGAAAGAAGTGGCGGGGGCAGGTTGAACGAAATACGAAATACGTTTGTGGCATTTTTTATAATCAGGCCCTTAATAATTATTTTATCACAATCTAATCCCACATTTTGACTCCTCAATAACTTAATCTAATATCTATGGCACACATATTTTATTGTATGTGATAATATAGGTTAATGTTTGGGCACACAGATGATTTTATATATTTAAGTACGTAACACGTCCGAATGCGTTTTCGCGCCTGAAAAATATATTTCACAAGCGCGAAAAATACATTTTCTATATGTTATGTATTCAAATTTATAAAATCATCCGTGCAGTAAAGTATTTTCCGATAATATTTTTCAAGTTTTCTAGGCATGAAAATACGTATCCACGTATTCTATGCTCAAATTCACAGCGAAGTATTTTTTATAATATATTCCAATTGAAAGGATGTTTGTATGTTGAAATATTTCATTGATCTTTCAAGAAAGTAGTAGTTGAGAGGTTGGTGTAAAGATGAAGGCTCCATAGGCACAAGCTCATGAAAAAAAAAAAAAAAAATTATAATTTTTTTAAAAAATTATTAATATAAAAATTATAGATTTAAAAAAATATTTCAATACAAAATTTTAATAGAATTATATTAAAAATTTTGAAAATTTTTTTTTAATATTACTTTCGGGGTCGACCGTATGACCGTATTCTTATAACAGGTTCCACTATCCCAGGCAAACTGGTAATCTGCTTTACATGATGAAAAATTCTACAATGAAACGTTTACGCCATGTCAGCATATATCCCTCTCATGTTTAAATAAAAAAAAATAAATTTTATGATTATTTTTTGGAAATTTTTTTTAAATAAAATTTATAGATTTCGATGAGATCTACAACTTTTGTGTTCAAAATTTTTTCAAAAAATGCTTCTAAATAGGTATTTCAGGGCTCCAAAGTTTAACGGATTTTAAAAGAGTTTTTAAATCCATTTTAAATTTGTTAAACTTTGGAACCCCAAAATATATTTTTAGAAATATTTTTTGAAAAAATTTTGAACACGAAAGTTGTATATCTAGTCAAAATTACAATTTTGATATTTTTTAAAAAATACTTCTAAATAGATAATTTTGATGCCGTTATACGAAATAACGTGGTGTAACCGTTACACCCAAAAATCTCTCTTGCACGATACGTTGTTAGATTTTTGTAACAATCCTCGTGTTTTTATTTAGCTTTGTTTTGGATAATCGGTGACTGTTCATAATCGCTTGATTATGCGTTTTTAATTGTTTTTTTTCGCATTTTTTTTTCCATAAAGATATTCGAAGGGGTTAACCATGGTTTAAGCAATTCATATGTATGCTATGAATCATATCTCATAATTAGGTGGTTTTCATTTTTTATGAAATTTTCGATGATGAATGAATGTGATGAAGCATTGGAGATTGCCCGACGATGAAGATTATAGTATGGTTTCGATCCCTTTTTTTTTTTTTTTTTTTTTTGGTAGATCTTGTTTTATTTATGAATTTTTATGAAGTTGTAGAGATTGCTTGGTGATGAATATCTCAGTTGAATTTAGTTGAAGTAGCCCGTGGTTTTTGCTCTGAGCAACGATGAAGGTGCGCGATGGGGATTGTTGCGCTTCACCTTCTTGGGGGAGTGTGTAAGGCGATTAAGGGTGAAGATCGAGCAGGAGGAAGAGGAGTTGTGACGTTCAAGGGTCATTACATCTCTGTTGCCGCTGCCACGGTGAGAACTCTTATGCTGCTGCTATATTGATTTGCAATTTGCTTAAATTTCTGCAGTTGCTCATTATGTAGAACCATCGTTTGGCTTCTCATGAATGCTTGCGAATAATACTGACCACGAGATTTGTGGGCTGTGTGCTTTGATTTGATGGACATTTTATAGTTTAATTTCAAGTTCGTTATATGAATCTAAAAAGGTTTTGGAGAATAATTCATTGTTGTTTGTTTTTCCATATCTACTTCGCTAATGATTAATTTGATGAATCTTCAGTAACTGCCCAATGACGATGATGTTAGTTAAGTTTCTTTTGAAGCAGCCTGTGGTTTTGATGGCGCTAAGTGTTACACTTTCATCAGAATGAGCAATGCTATGTCGAGAAATTGACTTAGTTGTCACTAATTTCCTCAATCAACTCCTTCACCACCAAGAACTGTGCTTCTTGTGCGGTTGTTCTTGTTCAGAACCATTGTTGGCTGCTTCTGAATGTCGTGAAATTTATTAATGAGATCTTAGGGTTTTGCAGTATGTTTTGGTGATTTGGAACTCCACTTTTTTTCTCCCAACATTGTTCTGCTTATATTCAACAATGCTAATAGTAGATGCGAGTAGTTGAATTATCTAAAGAACATTTTGGATGACAATTTGGCATATCGTCTCATATTTCTGATTTGTTAGGTCCCATTAGATTATCGTTATTTCTTTGCCTTAAGTTCTTTGTTAGTGACCCTGATGGCTCTGACATAATCTGGATCACACATCTGGGTGGTATATATTGCAATACAACATGTGTGGTCAGGTTCTATCAGGATCTATCAGGGGCCACTGATGAATGGCCTTTTTTATTATGTATTAGGTTTTCTTTCATGCCCGATGATGGAAGCTTATTATGTGTAGTAGTGGCCCATGGTTTTAATTTGAGCAATGTGGCATAAATCTTTGTAATACATAGACCGCTGCAACTTGTAAATATTGTTGCGGGCATCGCCATGGCTTCTCTCCGCTACTCTTCTCATCATCATCATTATCAACATCATCTCCTTATCCAAGTTTATGCAGTCGCTTTCTTATAAAACCGTGTTTGGCTGCTTATGATTGTCTTTTATTATTATATCTGAGGGCATTTGTTGTCAGTGATTGCCCCTTCACGTTCTTGTTCTAATATTATGATTTATTTAGCATACGATGGATCCGTCTTGGTATGGTTGCTGACTTGCTGTGGACTGGAAGCTCGATATGCTTTGGTTTTGAAGTTAAGTCTTGGTTAATTTGCTAGTCAATTTTTGGTGTGATTCTGAATTTTTTGATGGATTAGATGTTGTCTTAGATATTGTAGTTTCTTTCACTTTGATATAAAAACTTACTAGTTTTTTCATTATAGAGGATTTCATTTTCTTCTGTTCACTTTTCTAGCTGAAATATGACTTATATATTGTAATTTTATATTATTGGATGAATTGCTTGGCTTCTCGTTAACTGATGCAAATTCCTCATACTCATATTTTTGAAGGCTCCATGCGATGATTTAAAACTCTATAGTAACATTTTATGATCTGATATTTTCATATTTCCATCAGCATGAAGGGAGTATTATTTTCCATCAGCGCCACAGCGAACTCTGCTCGTGAAGTATGTTCTAATCATGAGATCTGAGGATTGTGTTTTGATTTTGAACTATTTAAGGGACATTTCAGTGTCCAAATTTACATTTTCAAATTTTGTTCTAACAAGGTTTTGACAATAATTTATGTAGCTTTTGATGTTTCATCTCTATTATGTTTCCACATGAATTTACCAGCATTTTAATTGTAGTTATATTAATTTCCAATCTGTGAGGAACTACTCCCGAGGGTTTGGAATGAAGATAATTAACTTCTAATGCACTTAATGACTTATTTAATGATGATGAATGGTTGTTTTTATGACCGATGATTAAAATTTCTTGTCTTACTCTTAGGCAATTGTTTGATTATGTCTTTTAGTATATGCTTAATGATAGTTAAATTTATTTTGAAGCAGCAGCCTGTGGTTTTTCTTGGAGGCTTGGAGCTACATGCTGCACAATTATTAGAATGAGCAATGCTAGGCACATCTAAACTTAACTCTTAATTCAACTCTTAAGTTTTATGAGAATATCTCAAAATCTCCTCCAAATCCTCCTTCGCCTCATCAATCAGATCATGAAATCTGCTTCTTCTGCAGTTACTCTTGCTTAGAACCATTGCTGGAGGAGAATTTGGTATATCTTTTGTATTTCCAATTTGTTAGATTCCATTGGATTATACTCATTCCTTTTGCCATGTTCTCCTTCATCGATCCTGTGTTAGGGTTTAGCTTCATGCTGATGATGGAAGCTTATTATCTGTTGAACCATGGTTTTAATTTGAGCAATGATGCACAAATCTTTGCAATAATACTGCATCGCGACTTGTCAGCTTTTGTTGCGGCCATCTTCATGGCTTCTCTTCTATTCTCTACTTTTTTCTTCTTTTCTTCATAATCATTATCGTCATCAGCAGCAGAAACAACATCTTTGTCTCTTTTAAGTTTATACAGTTCTCTGTGGTGCTTATGTTCGGTTCTTGTTATTATATCTGAGGGTTTTCGGAGTTTATAAGTACGACTTCTCGGTCCTATTCTTGTAGTTATAATTTATTTTGCATGCATAACGATCTATCTTGGTGCAGTGGCTTTCTATGAGCTGGAAGTATTGAAGCTCTATACGCTTGGTGTGCAGCTATATGTTGATTAATTTTCAGCCAAGATTCCAGTTTATGTTTTTGACTTGTAAATACTTACTATATCTTGATGCAATGTTCTTTGGGATAATTACATATCCGTCTCTTCTTTTTGTACAATTCTTCCGAATAAACCCTTTGCTTTTTGGATAGTTGCTAAATCAGCCATATATAAAGTTTTTGTGAAAGTTTTTGAATACGAAAAGAATAAATTTTTGTGTGCTCTACAACTTTTGTTTTCAAAGTTTTTATGAAAATTTCTAAATAGGTGTTTTGAAGCTCCCAAAATTTTATTGGCTAGAAAAATTTGAGTCTCAAAGTATTTATTTTAAATCATTTTTATGGAAACAAAACATTGTACAAAAGTTACAGTGCACAGCAAAACCTATTTTTATATTCATGATTTTTTGAAAAGTGCCTATATATCTGTATTTTGACTGTTATCCTAAAGTTTTAAACAAAAGCAAGGGTTTATTCAGGAAAGTTTTACAAAGGAGGGGCTTTTTCGAGAAAATCCCTTTTTCTTTCACCTTCGTCTGGATAGAACAACAAATTATTTTTCACTATGCTAAATTACATCAGTTTTGTTTTCTCAACAGTTTTAGTTGCTGAATTGAGGGCCTTATACTGTAATCTTGTATTATGTGAAGAATATCTGATGGTTTCAGATTAACTTTGTCATATATGCAAGAAATTTCATGCGCCCTATGATGGACAACCTCTTTGTGAAAGAAGCTGCGAGATGGTTTCCTTTTGAGCATTAGGACTTGCTTGCCTTGCTTCATCTTACCATTTCTATGCTTTCTTCTTTTTCTCTTCACTTCTCAATCATCTTTTCATCCCCTTCTTCCGGTTCTCCTTGGCATGTTGCCTAATGCTGATGCTCATAAAGGAACCATCCTGCTCCTGAATCTTGGAAGCTATGAGATCTGAGGGCTTTACCTTATTGTTCTTTTTGGATTTCATGAATCCTTTTTGGTTGTCTAAAGTAATTTTGTTCGCTATGTTTGTAACGAATTTGCCTCTGGTGTTTTTTCATCTTTTTTTTTTCTCCTGATTATGCCATCACTATTTGCATTTCTCTTGTGATATTGGATTCTGTATGTTCAGCTGGATTTGTTTTTCGTTATAAAAGCTTGAGACTAGTAATATGATATACCTTTGTATAAGTATGCTCAAATCACTTGATTGTTAGTCTGTTCAAAGCTTTACCAATCGGATCCGCGATAATAGTATGTTCATTCTCTTGTTTAGAACTATTATGGCTGCTCATGAACGTTTGCAACTTCTGTTTATGAGATCTGAGGACTTTACATTGGTGTTTTAGAAATAACAAGAGATGATGAATTTTGTAATTTTTATTTCCACAAGATAATTGTTGTTTTTAATTTCGTTAATCTGGGAAGCTACTTTGGTTTTCAGTTGATATTGGGTTTATTTTAATGCAGTAATTCTCGAAAACTGGATACTTCATTTTGTTGAAGTAACCCATGGTTTTCATTTGAGCATCGAGGGACAAATTAATGCTATAGACAGAGTCTGGCTTTCTGGACTTGTTAACATTTTGGCTTCATCTCTTTTCGACAACATCTTCTTCTCTGGTTTGTTCTGCTTTTGATAATAGACTGCAATGCAAGTTTGAGCTGTTGCTCTATTGGACGTCCCTGTTTCTCTACTTATTTTCTAAATAGAAAACACGCTTCTCCAAGTATATTTTAATATTTCCTTAAATAGCAATATTCTTCATATGCATAAACCCTAAAAACAGTTATGCATAAATAAGGGATGTCTGTGCCGCATGCTACTACCGCATACAGATTATTTTTTCGGTGACTAGTATATTTTCAAAACTTGTGTTGCTACAAAATTTTAGAAATTTAATATTATTTTGCAAACTTTCCAATACATTGCATAATTATCGTAAATCTTATTTGAAAATTTATTCTTTAGAAATTATCTTATTCCATATCTTTGAAAATTATCTTGTTCGTAAATCTTATTCCAATACATTGCTTAATAGTACTTTGTAACTTATGAAAATTATTTTATTCGGTTGTAAATTTATTTTTTGAAAATGTAATATTATTTTGTAAATTTAATTTGATGGGTGCGGTGCGAGAAGAGATTGCAAATCAATTATGGAATGACTATATTAATCGGAACTATGTTCTTGTGAGTATATTTTAAGTTCATATAATTCGAACATTTTTTTTTTTTTTTTTATAATTTTGTATTTGAAATTGACGATTTATTTGAACACTATCTCTATTTTTCTAGATACAAAATTATTTTATGTTATATATAATCTGAACGCATTTTCTAATGTTCTCTGAGTTCTCCAATAGAAAAGCAAAACAAAAAAAAACAGAAAGAAAATTGGAGATGGAAAATGCAAAAGTGTTTTCTGCTTCTAAACAGGGCCTTAGTGTTGGCTAATTTTTTTTTTAAAAACTATGGTTTACATATCTAAATGCAATTTCTTATTCACTTTGTCTTTATAATAACATCGTATGAGATTATTCTCTAGTACCATCAGCTTGATTTGCACACTTTCTGTGACCCACATTTATTTATTTTTATGCGGTGGATTGTGAACAGTTTCGGGTATATATTAGTCATGTACACAGGAATGGCATGTGCACCCCTTTTCAAAGAAATTGGATGATTAAGAGGTGCTTGTTCGTGTCTCTTCCCTCTTACAACCTTTTCTTCTTAGCAAGTTACTGATGCTTCTTTTGGAACTTCGTATTTTGTGAATCTTTTTGGGATTCACCAAATGTTGCATCGAAGACTTTTTTTTTAATGTGTGTATCTTGACCAATTAACTCTAGTATTATTTGTTCTTCTCTTTATGTAACTTCAGTTAAATTTCATTCTTTTTGGTAATAAAAGCATGTGACTTGGAGACCGTCGATATGCCCTGCTCCAACTTCGATTTGTTTTACCAGTTTCTTTTTCGTTTTTTGCTCTACTAATCTTATTTTTATTTCGCTTGAAGCCCAGTAGGAGATAGTGCGAGTTGAATTCGGCCAGCCTGTATAGGCTGTCTGTCCGTTTGGAGCGGTGCGCAGGCTGGAAGGGACCCCTGTGCGTAGGCTGGCTTGTCCAAATAGTGCGGCCCCAGGAACTCTTCTTCTGCTGGTCTGGTGCTAATGTTGCTCTTTCTGTAGAACCAATTATGTAGCTTTTCTTGAATGTATGCATGTTCCTATAATGAGAAGGTCTTCTGTGATGATTTTAACTTTGTAGTGTACATTTTAGTCTGAATGACATGGTTTAATTTTTTTCCCCTTCTTTTGTTTGTTATTAAATGTTAATGAATCTCGTCTTTGATTGTACTTCTAACTAGTACAGGGTTTTGTGGGAGATCTTACTCAACTTGTTTGTGTACATCGTAATGTTTCGTTTCTACTGAATTCGATGAATCTTACAGAATAGCTTGACGACGAAACCTTTTTGAAATTCATACCGTAGTAGCCAATGATTTTTGCTTTGAGCAATCATGCATTATCATCAATTTCATGATCATCTTTATATAATATTAGTAAAGCAGAGATAGTCCACAGTTTAAAGCTCCTATTTATGTGTCACATGTTAAATATTTAATTATGCTTCGACATTTAAGATTCTATATCTATATATATTCTTTTACTATTTTTTTTATAGAATGAATAAGTCTTAATGTATGTTTTCTGTTAGTATATTTATTGCTGATGTAGTTGAACGTCTGCAAGATTATTTATGAAGATTGATAGACCTTCAATTAGGTTTGTGGTGACTGGTGACCATATCTTCTCTTCTACATTATCTTAAGATCAGTTTTTTATTGCTTTCAGAAGATTTATAGCTATCTTTCAAGATTTGTTAACTTTTCAAAACTAGGATAGCACCCAGATGAAAAGATATAATACATTAAAAAAAAATGATTGTGCCCTGTTATTGTGCCATTAAGCCAGATTTGTTATTGAATTTTTTGTTTATTGTACTGAAGAGCTTTTTATTTCCATTTGTCTTATTTTCTTTATTCGTTGATAAATCTGCAAGATAAAAATTTTGTTTCTCATAATGAGTCAACCGGATTTGTTTTTCCTTTTTAATATGAGTCTGAGTTTTTATTGAAATTAGTTGATTGACTCTTTTTCTCCATAGTAGGTGGAGTATAAATTTTAACTTTCATTTCATTCACATATATGCATACAAAGTGGCTAATTTAGTGACTTCATGACCTCGTTATATCCTAACTCTTCGTTCGTTCTAGCCAATTGGACTCTACTTTTCTGTTTTAATATATGATTAGTTTGTAACTTCCATATATTCCTTTTAATATGTACATGCATAAGCTTTTTGTTTTTTCATTCAGGATTTTTTTTTTTAATTTTTGGGGGACTATGGCATTAGATACGAACAGAATCTAACTTTCTTCAAATTCGGCTATGAAGTGAGACTTAATACAGTCTCTTGAGGATGCAGCTGCAATTTAGTTTTCTCTTTGATCTTTTTAGAGAGCAACATAGAGCTCTCAATTGAAAATGTACTACCTAGTCTCAACTTTCTAAAACTCCCTTCTAATCTCTACACCTAAATAGTCAAAACCCCACCAACCAATGAATGATCTTGGTACAGAGCATGGCCTCTGGATATAACCAAGAACCTGCTTTCATCAAAGGCAACTCATTATCTATTTTCTTTATCAATCTCTCATATCTGTTTGGACCTTCTGGTGCAGGTGACTATCAAATCCTGGTTTCTGGATGCTATCATTTGGTTTCACCCGAGGTACGATGAACGTAGCATAGACTTAGCTGTGAGTTTCTGTCTCATATATTAGATTTAGGGTTAATTGCATATCAGCCCCCTATTTCTAAGGGCTGTGCTAATAAGCCTCTAAAAAACCGAAAAACGGCTGACGTGGCGGCGTGCATGTCCACATGTCAGCGCGAATTTCCTTTTTCAAGGACTGATTTGCAGGTTTCTGAAAAACGGGGGGCTGATACACACAAGTTTCCCTTAGATTTAACTTAGATAGAAGAGGACTTGCTACTCATAATCTATGACAGCTAGCAGTTGCTGGTCTCATCTGTCTAGATGTTAATAGTTTTCACGATCTTAACTTCTTCCTATTAAATTAAGTTTGATGGATTGCTTCCATCACTGGCCTTGTCTGTTTGTTAAGCAATCACATTACTGACGGACTTATTCATTTATTTAGCAAGGTTTTAAAATATTATATTTTTGGAAAAGAAGACATGTATACAATAATTAAATCCATCAAAAATCTCTCTTATAGTATCCATTACATGTACCCAATTATTCAGAGCGTTGCTATAGAACATTGAGTGAGATCCAGGGATCTTTTAGATGTTTCTATTACTTTGTGGTCCAGATGGATCAACTTATATGAAAGAAACTAATATAAGGGGAAAATCTATATATCTGGACTCTTTAATGATCCATAACTTTGTTTTCATCAATATATATATATATATATATATATATATATATATATATATATATATATATATAGTAATTGCAAAAAATTATATCTTTAATCAGTTTATTGTGCAACCATCGAAATATATAATTCACAACGCATTCCACCATATTAGAAATCGTAGTCTTTGACAATGTGTTATCAGATACAATAGATTTCTGATCTTTTCCTCGATAATGTAGATATCAGGTATCTTTGCTTTGAACTTCTGGAAAGTGAGGTAAATTTGTTAATTGTTAGCATACGTGCAAGACGGCTGTCTGATTTCATTATTGTTAAATTATATGTTTTTATATACTTCCATATGATATTATAATATGTGGTTTGATGACGTGCTTGACTTTGTAATACTAGTCCGGCATGCATGATTATTGGTTTTATTTGTCCAATGCATCCAAAAGAATATGAAGAATGCAACTGAACTATCGCTGCTGATTATTGGCCGAAAGTTCTTTAAAAAAAAAAAATAGTCGAGAAAAGAGATGAAAACGAACATAATTCGATACGAGTATCACTAAGCTTAAGTTCGGTTTAATTAGTTTAATTCGAGCCCGACAAGCTTCATAGGTTAAGTCAAATTTTTTATTTGACTCGGCAAATTTCAAGTTTGAATTCGACTCGAGCTCTGCTCGATTGTTTGGATAGGCTCGGTTCTTTTCTTTTTAATTTGAGTTTGAATTCGTGTTCGAAATCTGCTTGAGCTCGGCAAATTCGAGCTTGAGCGGAACCTAAACGAGTTGGAGTTCGAACTATTCGTGAGCATTTTGGCTCGTTTTAACTCTAGTCGATGATGCTAGAAGATCGAACTTAGAAATCTTAGCATGCAACTTGTGTTCTACCGCAATGGGGGAATTTTTTTTTCTTTGTATTTTTTAAAGTTAACGAAGACAAATTGATACTTTTGCCGGGGCGGCCAAGGGAGAACAGCAGGATTTAGTAGTATTTAATTAAAAAAATCATAATATCTGTTATAATTGAGAAAAGAGAAAAATGTTTCGAATCTATCCAATGCATCTAAAAGCAGGACTAATTAGCTTCACCAAAAGAATGTGGTCTTAATAATTAAAAGAAAGCGACCTCAGCCTTGGACTCTTTCTTTTCAGATTCTAGGGAGTTGGCCTGTCCAATTTGATAAGGTCATTTGAACTCATAAAAGTAGGAGGTTTTAGCGGCTAGAGATTTCTCTTTATTTATAAGATTACATATTTATATTTTTTCCATCGTCAGAGGTCCTTGGTTTGCTACAGAAAAATATACGAGGTACTAGTTTTATAAAAATAATAAAAGTTTAAAGGACTGCGTCCCTCATCTTACGACAGTTTTTATTAACCTGATCATCTATGACGGTCAAATTGACCTCCATTACATCGATATGGAATCTCGAATCACAAAACTATCAGGTGGAGATGTGTGGTCAGGATTAACCGATTAATTATACTCTTCCCTCAAATTATTGCTTTAAAGATCCACACAAGGATTTGAGGTTCTAAGTGGATGGTCACCATCAGGATTGGGTTTTTCGGGTGCCTGAAACTTCTCTTACTCTTTAGACTACAAAGAAGAGCTAAAACCATTGGTTTAAGTATTAAGTGTTTTCAAGAGCTAAAACCATATCCGCAATGTCATTTAGATATATTTTTTAAAAATTAATACAAAAATTATAAAATATATTAAAATTATTTTTGTATGTATATATGTATATATAATGTATGTGTGTGTGTGTGTGTTTTGACTTAATCTAACAATTATCAGTAAATAAAAAAATAGTAATTGACCTAATAAAAATTTCAAAATAGTTATGGATAAATAAAAGAATTAACTAGAATATGTTTAGATTATGGACTTTAACTGTGAAGGATATTTTTTATATATTTTTATTATTAGTAATCTATAATATTTAGGGGGATTTACTTATCAGCCCCCCTATACTTTCATTTTCACTGATCAGCCCCCCTATTACTTATAGGCCCCCCATTTACTGTTTCAAAAAATTTCGGACGAAAATATTCTCGTATGTATTATCAGTTCGGACATCAAAAACACCTATTTAGAAGTATTTTTTGGAAAAAGCTTTCAACATAAAAGTTGTAGATCTCATCGAGATCTACAACTTTCATGTTGAAAGTTTTTCCAAAAAATGCTTCTAAGTATGTGTTTTTGGGGTCCGAAGTGTAAACCTCGGTCCGAAATCCGCTGAAAACAGTTCGGATATCAAAAACACATATTTAGAAGTATTTTTTGAAAATAATTTGAACATAAAAGTTGTAGATCTCAGCGAGATCTACAACTTTTATGTTCAAAATTTTTTCAAAAAATACTTCTAAATAGGTAACCTCGGTATCTAAATAGTTATGGGTATTTTTGTCCGAATGCAGTTGAAATTGGTAATGATGGTTGATGTGATGGAGATGTGATGGGGGAGGGATTGATTAGTAAGTTTTATAGTTTGAGGGGGGTGGATAGTAATTTTCTTTAATATTTAATCTATAATTTGGTGATATATTATATTATAATATTATTATTTAATAATTTAAATAAGTTTGTATAAGTCAATTATAATAATATTATATAGTTTATTTTTATTAAAAATTAAATCGACTATTTTTTATAATTTATATTCTTTATATAATTTAATATTAACTTTTTTATTTATGTTAGATTTTTTAAATCTTTTTTTCATTCTTTTAAAAAATATATAATTTAAAATAAATTTATATAATTAAAAAAATTAATAATTTTAATTTTAATTATAATAATTATTTTTAACACATGCTGCGTTGATCATTTTGAACGTAATAGGCTAGCATTGCTTGAAAGAATATGAATAGACAGATGTTGATTTGTAATTAGCTTTCTGTAATAAATGAGACAATTGTGGGGCGTAGCTCCCCTGATTCGGCCAAATCAGGATGTAGAAAAACGGACGTCCGAGATCGGCCGATCCGCTCAAATAAGCTGACGAAAATTTTATACGAAATTTTGAAATTCATATTTTTACGGATCAGCCGATCTTTGCCGTCCATTTCCTACACCCTAATACCTCAGCATAGGGGAGCCGCGCCCACAATTGTGTGCCAGTAGTAGTACTGCTTTGCTCGTCTTGTAGCAATTCAAAACAACAGCTCAGCGGTGTGCATTCACCTGGCGCATTCTCCCAAGCGCGCAAAACCTGAAGCGTGCATCAACGCATTTTTCAAAATATTTTTGTACAATTTCTTTTAAAAAAATCTTAAAACAAAAAAGTTCTATGGCTTGTATAATTAATATTTTAAATGTTTATAGTTGAAATTTTAATCACTTTAAAAGTAGAGAAATGTTCATTAATTAAATTTTGAATTTTAATGTAATTTATATTTTGTGTACTATATATTTTTACGTACAATATATAATTGAAATTATATTTTCTAATAGCGCTAATGGATAGTATTATGTTTAAACTAATCCTAAACTCGCTAAAAGTTAAATTTCTAAAGTTTATAGTTAGATGCATTTTAGAAAATTTTAAATATTTATTTATATATTGTGAAAGAATTTGATCGGAATATTATTGTTGTGTGTCTAGATATGGGTATACTGGACCTGTTTTTTCTTATTCATTTTTTTAAAAGATGATTATATAAACGCTCGTCTTTTTTTTTTTTTTTTTTGTCAGAACGCTTGTCTTCTTGCAAAACTTGCTCTTTCCAGCTATTTTGTTTTAAAATTATAATTAAATAAAAAAATCCTCTCTACAGCTACACATCTGCTGTACTGTACCCCTTGTCTTCATATCAAGCTCCCAGATTCTGACCTTCGGATTTAAAATAAAATAAAAAAATCAAAATTATTAGGCAACTGTATCATCATAGGTGTTAAATTCGAAGCTGTTATCAATCAGTTTCTAAACAAGTTTACAACTCTTGATATTAAATTATACTAATATTTGCAACCATAAAAAAGATATATTTATATACATATATAGTTAAATTATTATATTTTTTAATTTACTTATATAAATTCTTATCTTAATAAATATCTTTCTATGGTATAAAAAATAATGCAAACGGTACATCAAAAATTATTTGAGATAACAGATTTTGGTCGCCAATTTTATATATTTATATTATTTTAAAATATTCTTATTATATATATATTTGTTTTTTTAAATAATTGTTATTTTGAAAGGTTATTATACTTTATTGTAGATATTTTATATTTTCTAACTTAGTTATATAAATATTCTATATTTTCTTATGGTAGAAAAGTAAATGACAAATGACATATCAGATGTTATTTAAGATATCACATGGCGTAACGATTTTGATAATCGAATAATATATAGTATAATTTTATTTTTATGTGAAATATTGATATATTTTAATATTGACCTTTCAAATTTATTAATATTATTATAATATATTTAATAAATAATTTAAAATTTAAAAAAATTGATTTTTACAAAAATATAGAAATTTTTTTATTAATACATTAAATACATTTAATGTGCATTGAATGAAAAGTTGTATTAATATTGTGGTTAATAACTTTTGCAACATGTCACATGTAACATAATAGAGATGTCATGTGGTATATTTATAAATTATTGGAAGTGCCATAAGCCGCTCAAGTACTTTGATACTGATTTTCTATATACATATTTTATTTTAATATTTATATCTTATATATAAATAATTTTTATATAAAGTAATTATTATTTTGATTAAATTAATATATTTTATTAATTTTAGTTTTAGATTTTAATATAATTTACATTAGTTATATAATTTTGTATAACTTTATAATTAATATAAGTGTCATATGATTTTTGATAGAAGAAGAATAAATGCCAAATACCAAATGTTAAGTGATGCAACTATTTTTTTATATTTATATATAGACTATAAAAAATTTGATAATGGCTTTTTTATTTTTTTTAAAAATTATATAACTTATATTTAACATTAGTCATTCAAAATTTCAATAGTTAATTTTATTAAAAACATAATTCTTAGTAACGGAATCTAATAGCTATGTGTTTGTTATATACTTATATTTATTCACCTAATGAACCTTCCAAATAAATTCAGTTAAACTTAAAATTCTATAAATCTATTAGTAACACTTTTCATGCTTTTTTGTTTAAATATATCTCAGTAATTTAATTAAGTTTTGGTTATGATAAATAAATTCAATGTGCATTGAAGTCAAAGTCACATTAATTATATAATTAGTTAGAAATTTATTATTTTTAAGTTTACCGAATGTTGTACGATGAGATAAATAGAGATGTTGTGTGGTGTTTATAAATTATCAGAGATGTTATGTGGCATTCAATTATTTTAATACCAAATTTTTTCTATATACATATATAAATGCTTGCTTTCACCGCACCACCAAAAAATCTATTAAAATTTAATAATTTATATAATTAAAAATAATAATTAGGAGTATTTTTTTGGTAAAACTTTCAAAGTAAAAATTATAAAATATAATCTAAAACTTTTGTATTAATTTTTTTTTAAAATATATATCTAAATAGATATTTTAAGACTTCAAAGTTTAACAGATTTGAGAGAATTTTAAAAATAGTTTTAAAACACGTTACAAACCCGTTAAGCATTAGATCCTTAAAACATATATTTAGAATTATATTTTGAAAAAAAATTTAATATTAAAAGTGTAGAAACTTTGATCAAAATTCATAATTTTAATGTTAAAATTTCTCCAAAAATAATTCCAAAATTATTTTTATTATTTTAATCAAACATATTAGAAGTTTGGTTGATTGTTAGTGCCACCAAATACTCTTTAATATAGATTCAAAATAAAATCAAAAACTTTAGAATTAACTTTAGAGAGAAGAGAGAGAGAGAGAGAGAGAGAGAGAGAGTTGTTGCATCCACCATTGTAGACATGTAAAATCAGCAGCGAGCTAATCCAAACTTGACCCCTACTTTATCAAACTTTATGAAGCTTGAGTCCTCTTCTAGCTATGACTTTTTTTGTGATAATAAATTATAGCGCTGACTTGAACTTAAATTTAGCCGAAGTCGATGAACGAACTAAAAGGCGCGGAAGTTGCTTCTCGAATAGATAAGCAATCCCCATTTGTTATTTTACAATTAGTTTTTAAAAAATTTAATTAAAAAAATATGATCTTAATGTAATTATAATTGAAGTATAAAATTTGTATATAGTTATTTGAATTCTAGAATTGTGCACTTTAAAATATTTATAAATTTATAATTCAAATTATTTTTTTAGAAGTTTTAAAGTCAAATATAGGTTATATTAAATATATTTCTAACATTTTTTTTAAATATTTCAAAATGGCATGTGAGGTATTACTCATTCTATGATGCTAAACTGTGTGGGGTATCTTATGAGATTTTAAAAGTTTTAAGTATATAAGAGAAAATTTAGGAAAATTGCGTTTCAGCCCCCCTAAGTTTGGGGTCGCGCGATTCAGCCCCCCGAAACGCCACGTGGCGGCACGCGCGCGCCGCCACGTCGGCGGAAAAACGCGTTTCGGGAGGCTGAAAAGTCCAAAATGGGAAAGGGGGGCTGAAACGCAATTTTCCCTTTTCACACATGTACTTGCTGGTGTGGAATCGCGCCTTCAACATGTGAGGGCGGACCCAACCCGAATCCCTCTAGAAACATTCCGGTCACGAGCGGTCCAGCGGACGCGACCCGATCTCGTCACTGTGTACATCGCCACGTGTCTAACCGTCTCTTGTGCATCTTGGCGTACGGCCGTGTTCTCTTGCGAGGCACTCTGTTTGTCGAATCATCTTCTGCCGCGTGGACGGTCAAGGTCACCCACTGCCTTCGCGTCGTTCCCGCGTGCGCTATTTTGGACCGTGTCTTTTCAAGGAAAATGCTTGTTCCTGATTCAACAAAAAAATTACGTCAAATGATTTAAAAAAATTTTGCAAATACTTTTTAAAAAATTTAAAATAAAATTATATGTTTTAATTTTATTTATACCTTTTATTTAAAATTTTATTAATAGATATTTGAGGCTCAAAATTATATATTTTAAAAATAATTTAAAATTTGCTTAAATTATTGAATTTAGAGTCTAAAAATATTTATTTAGATTTTTTTTTAAAAAAATTTCAATAAATCTATAACTGCACTAAATATTTTAAACTTTCCCTGAAAGGCGCTAAATATTTTTACACTGTTACAGGTTGCCACTTGTCCACTTGTCCTACTACTTTCATGTCCCTTATATGCCAAAATAATTTATCTTTTTGAAAAAAGAAAATTGAAAAAGAATTAAACTAAATCATCGCATCTAGCGTAGTTTTATTTGGATTTAGATATAATCAATCATGTACCTTATGCCATACATGTTGATGCTAGGACCGAAAATATTTTATGTATTTAAAATATATTCAAATATTAATACTTAATTTAATTAAAAATATAAAATATAAAATATAAAAATATTATTATAATATTTTATTTAATATTATATAATATTTTATTTTTAAATAATTTTTTGTAAAAAAAAGTATACGGATATAAATGTTTAACACTTCTGTATGACATATCTGACATAATTTTATTTTTGAACATGCCTCTAGCATATTTGATATGTTCTTGACTTATTGATAAAATATTAGTATTGGATATTGTATGGATACTATACGGAATCGAATTACAACTATGACCATGCACCACTTATTTAACAGCGGTATTAAATTTAAGATGTTATATAGTTAGTTTTTATGATGTTAGAGTCGACCGTACCGTGCGGGCGTAAATTACTCCTTTTTCCGATTAACTCTTTTTAACCAGCTGAATGCACGCGTCGGATTCCCCCCGTTTATATACCCCTCCTCTTCCCGTCGTTTTCTCCAACACTCTATTCCTTTCCATTTCTTCTCCTCCAAGAAATCTCGAAACTTGGACCAAATACCTCGAAAAAAATCGATTCCCGGCGATCCAAAACTCAGATCCCCACGATGCCGGCCACGGCGTACCTCCCTTCCTCGTCGCCGCTGGCGTCCTTCGGTCGCTCCATCCTCAGCCTCCGCCGCGAACAACCCCAAAGCACCGCCGATTCTCCCACCTCTGCCGCCGGGAGCCCCGTCACAGGCGGCGTGACGTCAGCCGAACTCGACGCGTTCAACAGCCACGTCGCCGAGATCTTCGCCGATCTCGCTGCCGATTGCGATCTCCTCTCACTCTCCTGGATTCGCCAGCTCTTGGATAGCTTTCTCATCGTCTTCGAAGAGTTCCGCTCCGTTATCTTTAACGCCGATTTGCCAGCGTTAGACCGTCTGATCTCCGACTTCTTCGAGCGCGGCGTGCGCGCGCTCGACGTCTGCAACGCCGTCCGTGATGCTGCCGAGCAGCTCCGGCGGTGGCGCCGCCACCTCGACATCATATTCGCCGCCGCCGATCCAAATCTCCCTCTATCCGAAGGCCAGCTCCGCCGCGCGCGCAAAGCGCTCGCCGACCTCTCCGTGGCGATGCTCCCCGACGCAGATTCTCCAGCCGCCGCGCCGCAGCGCCACCGATCCTTCAGCGCACGCCGCAAAGACCACCGCCGCTCGACGTCAGCCGGCGGCGACGGAGGCGGCAACCACCTCCGATCGCATTCCTGGTCCGTCTCCCGGTCATGGTCCGCTGCGCGACAGCTCCAAGCAATCTCGTCAAATCTAAATCCTCCGAAGAACAACGAAATCGCCGCCACGCACGGCCTCGCTGTACCTATCTACGCTATGGGATCGGTACTGCTATTCGTGATGTTCTCATTGGTGGCTGCATTTCCATGCCAAGATCGGGGGCTTCAAATACATTTTGCAATTCCTAGAAGCTTTTCATGGGGAATCCCAATTCTATCCCTTCACGATAAGATTGTAGAAGAATCTAAGAAGAAGGAGAGGAAGAACTCGAACGGGCTTCTTAAGGAGATATATGAGATGGAGAAGAGTATTCGTAGTTTGATTGAGTTGATCGACAATTTGCAGTACCCAATCTCAGCAGAGAAGGAAATGGAGATCAGAGAAGCGGTGCGGAGGCTCGGTGATGTCAGTGATGCTTTGAAAGATGGTTTGGATCCCATGGAGAGACAAGTCAGGGAGGTTTTCCATAGAATTGCGAGGAGCAGGACCGAAGTATTGGATTGTTTGAACAAATCTGCATGATAATTTAAGTGCATTGTGATCAAAGAAGCTGATGTGGAGATTGCGCATCAAAGTAGCGATATTGTGGTTCAGATCAGAGGATCGCATACAGCGATCTGTAAAGAAAGGTTTTAACTGAAGCACCTATTGATGGTTTGCAAAGTTGAGATCTTTTTTTGTCTCTTGCTTGTCCCTTGTATGTTTATATGTTATCTGATGATATTATACTTTATTTTTTTTAGTTTCTCCAAGCATCCTTGAATTTTGGAGAATACTTGCTTTACATGAATTAGGTTCAGTTATGGATATATATTTAGCTTGCTCTTGCCCTACTGAGGTCGCACCCTATTCATCAATTGAACCCATTATGGAATCACGCTAATCTTTTTTCTATACCACCGAAAGGGCACTAAATAGAACAATAAGCACGACGCTCTTGTAACAGTGATCAATTTAGCTGAGCAGTGCCAGGGATGAAGGTAACATGGAATCAAGCAAAATACTATCTTGTTTGCCTAGCATTGTTATGTAAAGGAATATTATTACATATTCCAAAAATGTGCTATGCACACACTCATATAAATTTTGCTCGAGGGTGTAGGAACTCTGAACTAGGAACTTTTAAAGTGAGATTTTAAGTCGGGACTTACTCTTGCGTTTTTGTGTTATTGTTCTCTGTGGTGTTGTGTTATTGTGTTGCTGGAGCTAATTTGCAAGTGAGGATCGGGAACGATCTCCTGCCGGACATGGCTGTGTTCTGTCAAATCCGAGACCCACCCTGCCACAGATAAATTTGTTCATATTCTTTCTGCTGCTTCTTGCTTTAGCCATTTCGACTGTATCAGGATCATTAGGAAAATCTGATTTCTCGCTCCACTTATCTTGTCCTTATTATTAGGATTGCACGCCTTCATGCTACTATACTACAAGCGCAAGAAGGTTTGGCTTTAGAGATGGTCTATGGAACATCATTTTTTTTTTCAATATTAGGCAATTAGTCTATACTATTATGAACGCTCACGAAGGGAAGGCCGCGGTTCAAACTAGTCAAGCACCGTTCCATAGGTACGAGAGTTTATATTCTCTTTATATCCTACATATAGTGAAGTGTACCCATAAATATAAATATGTTTATGCTGAAAGACCTGGTTTCTTTTTTTTGGTAGAATTAAGAGTATTCATATATATGAATGATCTGACCGGTCGGGTTCATTTGTTCCAGGCCTTGGTATGGTTCAACTAACATTTTTAGTATGGTTCTCTCTCTCTTTCTCTCTCTAAATGTACAACTTATTTATATTGTTTATTTTAAATATGAATAAAATGAATAATATAATAGTTTCAGGCTAACCATTTTAGTTCTATAGAAATTTTAGCTGGCTCGTCCAGATGGATCCGTTCACGGGCTGCGGTTCACACTTTATTCTATTTCTGAGCCAGTCTGGTTCGAGCTGGCCAGGACCACCCTGATAGAGTAACCTTAGGTAGAACATATACCACAGCTACAAGCAGATTTATTATTTATATAGTCTATAAAGAAACTTGGTCAGGTTTATGCACTTTAAATATACATCAAAATTAGTAGGCAGGAAGCAGCGTTTTTTTTTTATTCACCCATTTGGGATGATAGTAGGCGACTTCACCCACAAAGTGCAATGTGGACTGCTAAAAGTTCGCTTGCCCCTGGTTGTATATGCATCTCTTATGGTTTTTTGTTGGTTTTTTCACGAGTACTCTCACCCGCACAGAGGATGAGACTAATCTCGTTCGGAGATACATGAATTTCAATTTTTTTCGGATAATCCCATATCAGCCACCCCCCCCCTCTCTTTTTAAAGTTTGGCCGAATTAGATCCGAAAAACGCGTTTTCAGGAATTGATACGGACAAATGAAAAAAATTTAATTTCAGGGGCTGATACGGACAAATGAAACAAAGAGGGGCTGATATAGAATTTGCCCCCTTTTTTTCAACAAAAAGTACACATTGCAGCTCAAATTTTTTATCTTTTACGAGCAGAATTCAACTTTACTAACTCTGTGAGTTATGATTTTGTGCAATAACCTTTTTAAAAAAAAAGTGATAATATATTGTCTCATTGCACTATTGATATTTTTGAAAAGACAAAGCGAAATTTTATCTAATAGATGCTTACACATACACGAGAGTAGTCCAATACGTTAACATATACGAATACAGTATGTCAGAAGTTCTATATGGATACATACGAATATAGTATACTAGGAGTTTTATACGAATACATATATCAAGAGTTCTATAAGAATACAGTATACCAGGAGTTTTATATAAATACAATTTGTCAGGAGTTTATAAGAATACAGTATGTAAGGGAGTTTTACGTGCCCGTATAGTTTCTCAATGCGTGGATATCTTGTCTGCCTTATGAGATGAGTGAAATTTGACATTCCACCGCTCGTGGGTTGGGCGGTGTGACATGCGTCTCATAAACACATATTACAGTTTCGTAATCCACGGGCACATTAAAATGAAAATAAACAGCGTCAGTGATTTTCATGAGGTTGCTAATATGATGATTGGATAGAATGTAAGTATCATACGTCTGGTACGGGACGTACATCATATCATAGTTTTATTTCTTGACTACGATTTCGATTTAATGCGGACTAATAAATCGTAGCTAGAAAATAGACAAATACCATATCAGCTCCTCAAATCTTACTATCCATACATATCATATTTAATGTTTACAATTACAAATAAACCCCTCTCTTGGTGTTTATGTCAGAACTATTTTGACTTCTGTATAACTATTTTTGGGAGAAAATTTTAATATGAAAGTTAAATATTTTGTTGAGATCTACAATTTTCATATTCAACATTTTTTTTGATAAATATACTTTTATTCGGTACTTTAAGATTTTAAAGTCTCAGTGAGTTTCAAAAATAATCTCTTAGGCCGCTAAACTTTAGAACCTAAAAGGCTAAAACGTCTCTTTAGAAGTATTTTTTGGAAAAAAAAAAAAGTTAAACATTAAATTATAAATTTTATCAAAATTTATAACTTTTATGTTAAATATTTTTAAACAATATATCTAAATAGATATTTGATGATGCCAAAAATAATA
This sequence comes from Xerophyta viscosa, assembly GCA_002076135.1. Taxonomy (NCBI): domain Eukaryota; kingdom Viridiplantae; phylum Streptophyta; class Magnoliopsida; order Pandanales; family Velloziaceae; genus Xerophyta; species Xerophyta viscosa. The sequence continues at coordinate 1,491,661 of MJHO01000043.1, forward strand.
AATAAACATAAGGGCCTAATTTGTCAAACAATTTGGACAGAGAGGCTAATATGCCACTCCTTAAACTGTGTTAACAGTAATATTAAAAATTAATACTAAACAAATTAAACCTTATTATTTTGAAAAAATTGACATTTGTTCCGTCGATAACCGTCCATGAGTCCATACGTTCCTTTGCAAGAGAGGCCGGCGTTGGGGTCGTGTAACGTTTCAAAGATTTAAAATAATATGCCGAACAAGTAAATTAATTGCAAAATCTTTGAAGATTATGAAATTAAAAAAGGGACAGAGAGCGAGTACATTCTGGAATGTAGAAGATGAAGGGGTCTTATATACAATGGAAAAAGCCATTTATCAGGAGCCCTGACGACTTTGATACAATCAGAGCCGTCCACGAATTCCTCGGAATGTATATACATACACCCCGAGGGACCTCGGACGGTCTTAATTGTATCAGAACCGTTAGGGGCTCCTGATGAACAGCAGCACTCATATACAATACTTTGTACTTAGTTGGCTACTGGTATTAAGGCATTGCTCATCCGCCACATGTCCTTCGGGAAGAGTGGGACGAGGGTTCAAACCTCCGAGCGTCCGCTAAGAGAATGTATGAGTTTTAATCTCAGTTTGGTCAAAATATAGGTGTAAATTCGGCGGTTCAAAAAAAAAAATAATAATAATAATATTGAAAAAAAAAGCTTGTATTTTTTCTTTTGACAAAGTTAGTTTCTTTATGTCAATTCAATGGTTTAACCTAACTGTAGTAGGTATCCGCAGACTAAAAATAACTTTTTTTAATTTATTTTTGTCTATAGCTAATTATTTTAATGGCTTTTTTAAATGCACAAGTATATTTTTTAATATAATTCCAGAACCTCCACAATATCATGTGGGTTGCTAATATAATTACATTATGTATTCCGTGTATTTCAGTTTCAAACCAAATCCGTGTATCATATCTGTACATATGATTAAATATCAATTTTCTAAATTGGATATCATATTTAAAAAAAACCTAGCTCTTCCTAAATTTGGTCGGATTATGTTATTTTCTATTTAAATAAAAAATTAAAATTGATGTACTATTAAAATTCGAGCTAGTGGTCAAGCACTATGCCGATACTAGTGGAGGTCAAGAAAATACAGATAGATACCGAAATACGATATGATACAGATATACAATACATTAATTTTTAAAAAAGAGGGCACATGTATGATTCACACACGATAGTAAAAAAATAAATAATTAGAAAAATATTTATATTAAATATTTAATAATATAATAATATTTAATAAAAATGTAGATATAATAGCAATCTAATTTTATCAACAAAAATAAATTTTCATAGCAATCTAATTTCATCGACAAAAAATAAAAAAATATCTGAGACATAACTATATTATACTATTTAATACTATACCGTTACTATTATATAGTATTTTTTTTATTAAAAATAATAATTAATTTTTAAACAATTAAAAATTAAGACATACGTGTTGGATACTCTTGTCAGACATGTTCGACATAGATGTGCGATCTTTTTTATTTTTAATTTTCGGATCTTTTCTGGTGTGTCCGAAATGTCTTGTCGTATCTGCGGTGTGTCTGTGCCGAACACTAGAACATATGAAATTTTAATATTTCTACGCTTCCTAGCTATAGAGGTTGTACCCTGGAATATCATATCAGATGAATGCCGACTGAGCTTTCATGGGGTTTGGTCGTTCTGAAGGGAGCCGACTCCTCTGGTTCTAACGCACCAGGGTGCAGAAAAATGCACGGCGTGGATCGTGCCACGTCAGCAAACACAGATTACGAGATATCACATTAAAATCTATAATTTTATAATTTAAATTTTTTTTTTAAAAATAGATCAAATAAGCGAATGAAAATTTTATCTAATGTTTCGTGATCCGTATTTGCTGATGTGGTGCGATCAGCCGTCGGTTTTGCTATGTGGTGCGATCCGTATTTGCTGATGTGGAGCCGACTCCGTTCTGAAGACCTATATTCTTAATATTGTAATGCAGAGGTTAATGCTCCGGGGAATGCAACTAATCGCTTGTACGACGCCATATCGTATCCAAAAAGCGATGCATCAAACATTTTTATTTCTCAAAATATACTTTTTTTTCCTTCGTCGTTTATATATTTGGACCACCCCATTAATTAATTAAGTTAATAATTGGCGCTGCCGGCGACCATTTTTACAATAACGTACTATAAAAGCATTAATTCGGCATGTAACGTCAATTATATACAAATACAAAGCAGTAAGTCATATATATATATATCTTAAAAAAAACGGTAGTCTCATTTACCTTTATTTATTTTCATTTACTTTTATATTAAGTATGTTATTCATTTATTTATTTATAATTTAATTATTACTATTAAAAAATTGTATATTAAACCTATTAAATTATGTGATAAATACATATCAGTTCTTTCAATTGCAAATCAGGTTCTTTTGCAAAGTTTTCCTATATTCTATCATCTAGATCCGGAATAAATTTTAACCGGAATTTAACAAATTCAAAAGATGCAAGTGATATCCTAAAAAAAAACATTTGTATATTCTAAAAAAATCAAATAATAATTGTAATAATACGTAAAAATTTAAAAAAAAATTACATAATTATTTAAAGAATATAAAAAATCTAAAATTAAAAGTAAATAATCAAAATAATATTAATTTATAAAAAATAATCTAACTACAAACAATATTAATATAATAATAAATACATTATATAATATTTTTAAATAAATATTTATCTCATATATATATATAAATTTAAAAATTTAAAAGAAAATTTTAACATTGCACATGGCAAACTAATATAATAATAACAAGAAAATCATCGTTCACACAGCTCCTTTTAGCAAATAACAATGACATCATGCAGAATTCATAATAGATAGAAGCTAATTAGTCAATTTATTAAATGTCTAATTAAAATGTTTAATATCTACATTCTAACATTCTACAGTCGCCTCAGTTCAATCCGGTAGTCTCCATATACATGTAATTGATCTTTAAATTATTAAAAAAAAAAAAAAAAAAATCAAAGCGACATAACCATCCCAACCATTTCTCCGATAACTGCTTTCCTGAGCTTGCATTTATATTCCAGAGACCAGAGATTAAAAGTATCCATCTCGTACATAAATACGGTAAGAACTACTCTGCAGCGATAGATCAGCCTCTCCTAACTCGTGATTTTGAAAAACAAATTAAAGCGAAATGCATCATAAGATCGTTCTTCCTACCATTGCATGGAGTTGGTTCTCCGTAAGGGACGCCTCGGTTTTCTCTTGTCAGTAACGGGTATCACATTCTCGGTGAGCTGCAAAAGAAAATTTAGCCAAGCATCAAAGAAGCTGTGAGAATCTACGAGTATAAGCTACTCCTGCTTAATTCAGAAATGCTACATAAGGACTATTCAAATTTATTGCAAGTTACTTTATTTGAAGAATATCAAATTTGCTAATGGTCAGAAGGTAAAGGTGTGCAGATACGATATCAATCCCACAGCAGATGCACCAATGGGATCATTACACCTAGAATTTCTTTAGGCAGTTTAATCTTTTATTGTGAAAGATAATCCGCCAATGCGCATTTCCTCTTCAGTGGTGTAACAAACTGCCTGCTAATTAACCATAGTAGTATGCGGGCTGAATGCAGAGGTTTCAAAGCTAACGAGCACACTGTACTTTGGTATACACCAAATGCCAGAGTCCTGATCATATCATATATGGACTAAATCTAGGGAGTTTCACAGAAAGTTTTAAAAAATTGCTCCCTTGTTTGCTATTTGCAAATCTGACAGATTATACTTGTTTATAGAGCCTTAGCCAAAAGATAAAGTCGAAGGTGAAAGGAAAAAGTGATAATGCTTCAAACTCTCATGAGTATGTCAGACCCAAGCTAATACTGCTTAAACAATCAGGATTCATGTTCCCAACAGTTTGCACATATCACATAATCATCACGCAGTCAAAAAAAAAAAATATATATATATATATATATATATATATATATATATATATATATATATATATATATATATATATATATATATATCACAGAGCTGAGAGAGGGAAAGGGATGAGGGAGGAGGGGGAGAGAGAATGATATACATTAAACAGTCATACCTGCTTAAGCCTACTACTACGTTGCTCTTCCTGTAATAAAGGGAAAAAACAAACATTTAGACAGAAAACACAGACTATATGAGTGTAGTAAGTAATGATTTTTTAGGCTAATTAAAACAATTTACAGATCTTTCTCAAAAAGAGGAAATATGTTGATTATTCTTATAAACAAATCCAACAAAAAGATACAATAAGAAGTTGACGTTTTTGTTCCTGAACTACAACTTCCATATAGTGGAGTAAATGTTGGACCAGAAATGTTTGGTGATTATTATTATTATTCTTTTAAACAAAATTGTAGATACTGGAACATGAGGTAATTAATATACAACTCTACCTGGCACTTTAGTAGTATTGCATGCTCCTCCTCCAGTCTAGTAACTAAGGACTCCAGCTCTGCTGTATAAGCCTGGAAAACAAAATAGAAATCTTGACTGCCAGCAAAAATAAGCAAATTGGTAAAATTTCGACAGATTAACCTCGATACCAAATTTAAACACGAATATAAAAGGCAAGAATTTACTCAAAGTTGATAATCCAAATATTGAATTTCTTCAGAAAATTTCGTAAGAATCTAGAACAAAATAATCAATTTCCACACGAGTTGCCCATAAATACAAATGCAATTGCAGAGGAAAATGAACAAACAATATTTGCTGAAATTAAACGTCATTTACACATTACCAACAAACCTTTTCCACAAAATTTTAAATTTATGAAAATTTCATCAGAAAAATAGTTATTTAGTCCCAACAAACAAATCTAGAAACTGAGTTTTTCACTACATAATGATCTCCACATAAATATGTTTGTTATCTTAAATCAATAATCAATTTTCTTGCAAAATGAGCAAACAGGTTTCCTGAAACAAGCCCACCAAGCCTGAAGCAACTACTAGTCGATTTTGTAGCAAACTGAGTAGAGGCGACTAAATAATCATCATTTTGACATAAAAAGGAGTTTTCTCAAATATTTTGTAAACGGCACTTTCATCAGAAAAACACGTTTTGGTCCCTATAAAAAATCTAGAAAAAATAAAATTTGACAAATACAATGAATCTCCACATAAAATTGCGCATAAATCAAACTTTAGTTTCGCTGCAAAAGAAGATTACAGTCGTTCCACATCAAAAGACACTATAAATTATGTCTTAAAAAAAGGCAATTTGATCAGAAAACAACTTAGTCCTATACACAGAATTTTTGACAAACAGTGAATTTGCACATACATGTGCTCATATCTAAGATCAATAGTCAATTACGTTGCAAAATGATCAAACAGTTACCCTCACACAAATAAGCTAAAATCATTTCGAAATTTTAGCACCTGCTTACGCTCTCTCGATCTAGCAGCCGATTCTCTGTTCTTAATCATCCTCTTCTGCCGCTGAATCACGGCGCGATCCACAGGATTAGAATCCTGTGGCCTTTTCCTCCCGCGACCTCTCCCACCCCCAACAAAACCAATCCCCACTGATCTCACACCAAAACTCTCATCATTCCCAAATTTAATCTGATTCTCCAGCGGACTACTACAATTACTCTCATCAACGGCGTTAAATCCGACGGGGCCGTGGACCTCGTCATCCTCGCCGGCGTCGGCACGGGCGAGGTAATCTTCCAGCGTCATCTCGCTGACGTCATCGCGCCAGACCTCGTCCATGTTCAGCGATCCTAGGGATGAAGGTAGGCGAGTCAAACCCGGGCTCGCCGACGATGTTGCCGCCGAAGGCGTCGCCGCCATCAGCCCAGCCGCGATGGTGCCGACCAACCTGCGATTTGGATCACCACTACAGCTTCTGCTTCTAATTCTTCGAATTGTTCTCTTTTTTTAAAAAAAAACAAATTCTCTTTCGTCTCACTCACGTAGGAAAAAAAAGGGGGTGTGGAGCTTGGAAGAGAAAGTAAGATTAAACTGTCATTGCTGCGATCTCAGGGTCCTCGCTGAAATTTGCGATGGATTAAAATTAACATTTTGCGAATATTTTTGAAAAAAAAAATATAATACAAAAATTATAAATATTTAATAAGATTTGTATTCAGGACATATGAGGCTATGAGACCCTTCAAAATATTTAGATTAAATGAATAATTTTTTTAATTTATTTTATTAATTTTGACATTATAAAATACTTATTTAGAAATATTTTTTTTAAAAAAAATTAATATAAAAATTATAAATTTTGATAAAATCTACAATTTTTATGTAATTTTTTTTTTAAATAAGTGTTTTGAGGCTCTAAAATTCAGCTGATTGATTGATTGATTTTAAAATTTACTAAAATTTTGAAATCTCAAAATATTTATTTGATAATATTTTGAAAAAAATATTTAATATTAAAGTTGTAATAAATTTGTTGATTTTGAAGGAATCTTAAATTTAAAAAAAAAATTAAATTTTTTTTTTTTAAATAGGTATATCTAGGACATTGGTATTACTTTTTTTTTCAAAAGCAAGCTCCATATCTATGTTTCTCGTGTATACCATAATATGGTATATACGAGTGTACTGAATCACTACTATTTCCTCTTAAAAGTGAGGTGCGAGTTCAGCCTGGTCTGGTCGTCTAAATCGATTTTTTAAACTCGGACTTGATTTAAGTTTGATCAGGCTATGGACTTATAGATAAAAATAAAACTGAATTTACTGTTATAAAAATACATATTAACTTGTTAAACTTTGCATTTTTGCTGTGCTTTAATTGAATTTGCAAAAATCAATGATCTTTTGTCTCTAAAATATATCCCTTTGATTTCTAAAACATATGGAAATCTAGTTCAATCTGTCTGAAATCAAAACCAGACAAGTACAAAGATGTATCAGTTGGTTTCAAGTTAAAAAACCTCAAATTTAGCTTAAAAGTCTGGAACAAGAGATACTTTGGTGACATTCACAAGGATGTCAAGATTTATAAAGACAATTTAAAGGATCTTTTAAAGAATCTCCATGTTGATCCTATGAATGTTAATCTTATCATGATGAATGGGTCAATAGGGGACTTTATATGGAAGCCCTTGCAAATGAAATTAGTTTTTTAAAGTGAAAAGTTAGATCAGCTTGGATGATATATGGAGATTGAAGTACCAAATATTTTCGTACTTACATCAAAGCTAGAAGGCTCACTAATAAAATTGTTTCTGTTTTTGACTCATTAAATAATAAGATTACCTCACAGCAAGGCATTGCAAGTGAGTTTCTTAACTTCTATTCAAATATGTTGGGTTCTAGAATTGCAAATGATAGAAACTTCATATTGGGTTTATTTCGAGATCTTGCCATTTCTAGAGATGCATGTAATAGTCTCTCTCTCCATCTTGTGAGCATTGAAATTGCTGAAGCAATTTTTTCTATGGATGGAGACAAAAGCCCAGGATCTGATGGTTTTATTGCTCATTTCTTTAAAAATGATTTAAACATTGTGGGCTCTAGTGTTATAAATGTTGTTCAGGATTTCTTTTCTTCTGGCCATCTGCTTTCTGAAGTGAATGCAACTAATCTTGTCTTGATTCATAAAGTTGACAATCATAATATTTCATCTGATTTCAGGTCAATTGCTCGTTGCAATACTATTTATAAATGCATCACAAAAGTGCTGGCAAACAAAATTATACTGGTTTTAAAGGTTATTATTTCCCCTTCAAGGTGCCTTCATTCCATGGAAGCACACAAAGCACAATATCATGCTTTGTCAAGGCTTAGTGAGAAATTATAACATGAAAAATATTACTTGGTGCCTTATTAAACTGGATATGAAGAAAGTTTTTGATTCTCTTGAATGGGACTATTTATGGTACATTATGGAAGCCCTGAATTTTTCCCAAAATATCTTTCACTGGACTAAGGCTCGTATTTTCAATCATTTTTTCTCTATCCCTATCAATGGAGAATTGAAAGGTTATTTTAAAGGAAAAAGAGATTTAAGGTAAGGTGACCCTTTGTCACCTTATCTCTTTGTATTAGTTATGGAGGGCCTATCTAGAATGATGGACAACCGAGTCAAGAATAAAGAGTTCAAGTTTTATCCAAAATGCAACATAACTTATAGAGTTTTCCTATAGGCATAATACATTTTTTTAGCCCCTGAACTTTAAACAAATGTGCCTCTATAATCCTGAACTTTAAACTGTACTCGCGATAACCCTTAACTACGAACAAACGCCCACGATAACCTTGCCGTCAGTTTTTCCGTCCGCCGCCGTTAATTCGCTGACGTGGCAGACTTTAAATTATTTTTTTATTAATTTTAATACATATAAAGGCATATTTTTTCCTCCACAAAGTTAAAAAAAAATAAAAATAAATATATATAAAGACATATTTGTCCATCCACAAAGTTAAAAAAATTAAAAATTGATTAAAAAATAATTTAAAAACTGTCACGTCAACGAATTAACAGTGATGGACGGAAACACGGACGGCAAGGTTATTATGGGCGTTTTTTCGTAGTTCAGGATTAGCGCGAGTATAGTTTGAAGTTCAGGATTATAGAGGCACATTTATTTAAAGTTCAGGGACTAAAAAAGGTATTTTGCCTTTCCTATATTCTATCATCTAGATCCAGAATAAATCTTAACCGGAATTTAACAAGTCCAAAAAGATGCAAGTGATATCCTTAAAAAAAAAAAATAATTTGTATAACATTTGATATTTATTTTTATTCTAAAAAAATCAAGTAATAATTATAATAATACGTAAAAATTTAAAAATTTACATAATTAATTTTAAGAATATAAAAAATCTAAGATTAAAAAAGAGTAATCAAAATAATAATTAATTTATACAAAATTATCTAACTATAAACAATATTAATATAAAAATAATTACATTATATATTTTTTAAGTAAAATTTATCATGTATGTGTTTAACTAAATATCAATATGATTCCATGTCACTTCTCAAATAATTTTATTTATATTATGTACATCTTACTCTAATAACGTATGAAGAATAAAGTATAAACTATCAAAATATATAAATTTAAAAATGTTTAAAAAAAAATGTAACATTGCACGTGGCAAAACTAGTAATAATAATAACAAGAACATCGTTCACACAGCTCCTTTTAGCAAATTACAATGACATCATGCAGAATTAAAAAAGGTAGAAGCTAATTAGTCAATTTATTAAATGTCTAATTAAAATGTTTAATATCTACATTCTAACATTCTACAGTCGCCTCCGTTCAATCTGGTAGTCTCGATATACATGTAATTGATCTTTAAATAATAAAAAAAAAATCAAAGCGACATAACCATCCTAACCATTTCTCCGATAACTGCTTTCCTGAGCTTGCATTTATATTCCAGAGACCAGAGATTAAAAGTATCCATCTCGTACATAAATACGGTAAGAACTACTCTGCAGCGATAGATCAGCCTCTCCTAACTCGTGATTCTGAAAAACAAATTAAAGCAAAATGCATCATAAGATCGTTCTTCCTACCATTGCATGGAGTTGGTTCTCCGTAAGGGACGCCTCGGTTTTCTCTTGTCAGTAACGGGTATCACATTCTCGGTGAGCTGCAAAAGAAAATTTAGCCAAGCATCAAAGAAGCTGTGAGAATCTACGAGTATAAACTACTCCTACTTAATTCAGAAATGCTACATAAGGAGTATTCAAATTTAATGCAAGTTACTTTATTTGAAGAATATCAAATTTGCTAATGGTCAGAAGGTAAAGGTGTGGAGACACGATATCAAAAGGTGTAGATAGGTATTTTATGAACTTCGGGATGAATTTGACGCATAAGAATCATAATCAACAAAACACTAGGCCAGCACGATACGAGGAGATGCCATGTTCGAGATAATGATATGTCGACTGGTACCCGAAGGATGTATGGATTCCATTCACCCATTTTGTTCTTGTAAGCAAACCAACAGCAGATGCGCCAATGGGATCATTACACCTAGAATTTCTGTAGGCAGTTTAATGTTTTATCGTGAAAGATAATCCGCCAATGCGCATTTCCTATACAGTGGTGTAACAAACTGCCTGCTGATTAACCATAGTAGCATGCAGGCTGAATGCAGAGGTTCAAAGCTAACGACCACACTGTACTTTGGTGTATACCAAATGCCACAGTCCTGATCATATGGACTAAATCTACGGAGTTTCACAGAAAGTTTTAAAAAAATTGCTCCCTTGTTTGCTAATTGCAAATCTGATAGAGCCTTAGCCATGAGCTAAAGTCGAAGGTGAAAGGCAAAAGTGATAATGCTAATGCTGCATAAACAATCATTCATGTTCCCAACAGTTGCACATATCACATAATCATCACACAGTAAAACAAAAAATTAAACTAATATTTATATATATATATATATATATAAACAGAGCTGAGAGAGGGATGAGGGAGGAGGGGAAGAGTGAATTATATACATTAAACAGTCATACCTGCTTAAGCCTACTACTACGTTGCTCCTCCTGTAATAAACGGCAAAAATAAACATTTAGACAGAAAACACAGCCTATATGAGCGCAGTAAGTAAATAATGATTTTTTTTTAGGCTAACAAAAACAATTTGCACATCTTTCTCAAAAAGAGGAAATATGTTTATTATTCTTATAAACAAATCCAACAAAAAGATACAATAAGAAGTTGAGGTTTTTGTTGCCGAACTACGACTTCCAAATAGTGGAGTAAATGTTGGATCAGAAATGTTTGGTGATTATTATTATAATTATTATTTTAAACAAAATTGTAGATACTGGAATATGAGGTAATTCATATACAACTCTACCTGGTACTTTAGTAGTATTGCATGCTCCTCCTCCAGTCTAATAACTAAGGATTCCAGCTCTGCTGTATAAGCCTGGAAAACAAAATAGAAACTGAATTTCAAATCTTGACTGCCAGCAAAAATAAGCAAATTTGTAAAATTTCGACAGATTAACCTCAATACCAAATTTTAACATGAATACAAAAGGCAAGAATTTCCTCAAAGTTAATAACCCAAATACTGAATTTCTTCAGAAAAATTCATAAGAATCTAGAACAAAATAATCAATTTTCACATGAGTTGCCCATAAATACAAACGCAATAGCAGAGGAAAATGAACAAACAATATTTGCTGGAATTAAACGTCATTTACACATTACCAACAAACCTTTTCCACAAAATTTTAAATTTATGAAAATTTCATCAGAAAAAAAGTTATTTCGTCCCAACAAACAAATGTAGAAACTGAGTTTTTTTCTACATAATGATCTCGGCATAAATATGTTCGTTATCTCAATCAAAAATCAAAACTGAGTAGAGGCAAAACTGAGTAGAGGCAACCAAAATAATCATCATTTCGACATAAAATGGAGTTTTCTCAAATATTTTGTAAATGGCACTTTCATCAGAAAAACACGTTATTTGGTCCCTACAAAAATCCAGAAAAACAAAAAAATTGGACAAATACAATGAATCTCCACATAAAATTGCTCATACATCAAACTTTAGTTTCGCTGCAAAAGAAGATTACCGTCATTCCACATCAAAAGACACTTTTCTCATAAATTATGTCTTAAAAAAAGGCAATTTGATCAGAAAACAACTAACTTAGTCCTATAAACAGAATTTTTGACAAACAGTGAATTTGCACATACATGTGGTCATATCTAAGATCAATAGTTAATTTCGTTGCAAAATGATCAAACAGTTACCCTCACACAAATAAGCTAATATCATTTCCAAATTTTAGCACCTGCTTACGCTCTCTCGATCTAGCAGCCGATTCTCTGTTCTTAATCATCCTCTTCTGCCGCTGAATCACGGCGCGATCCACAGGATCAGTATCCTGTGGCCTTTTCCTCCCGCGACCTCTCCCACCACCACCAAAACCAATCCCCACTGATCTCACACCAAAACTCTCATCATTCCCAAATTTAATCTGATTCTCCAGCGGACTACTACAATTACTCTCATCAGCGGCGTTGAATCCGACGGGGCCGTGGACCTCGTCATCCTCGCCGGCGTCGGCACGGGCGAGGTAATCTTCCAGCGTCATCTCGCTGACGTCATCGCGCCAGACTTCGTCCATGTTCAGAGATCCTAGGGATGAAGGTAGGCGAGTCAACCCCGGGCTCGCCGACGATGTTGCAGCGGAAGGCATGGCCGCCATCAGCCCCGCCGCGATGGTGTCGACCAACCCGCGATTTGGATCACCACTGCAGCTTCTGCTTCTAATTCTTCGAATTGTTCTCTATTCTTTTTTTTTTCTTTTTTTTTTTAAAATTCTCTTTCGTCTCACTCACGTAGGAGAAAAAAAAGGGGGCGTGGAGCTTGAAAAGAGAAAGTAAGATTTAGCGATCTCAGGGTCCTCGCTGAAATTTGCGGTGGATTAAGGCGTAATTTGTTTTCAGCCCATGGGCTTTCAGCCACTTTATCTTTTCCATTTCAAAATCAGCTCTTCATTTAACTTGTCTTTTCGTTTTGACAATAATATTAGTATTTTTTAAAAAAAAATTAACATGAATGTTAGAAAGTTTGATGAATTTTATAATTTTTATGTTAAAATTTTTTCAAAAATATTTCTATATAGATATTTTGGCACTTTAAAATTTTAGCGGATTATCGGTCGAATCTATAATCTGTTAATACTTCGGAGCATCAAAATATATATTTACAAATATTTTTTTTAAAAATCATTAAATATTAAAATAATAGATCTCATCAAAAGTGAGATGCGAATTCAGTCTGGTCCAGTCGTCTAAATCTATTTTTCAAACTCGGACTGGATTTAAGTTTGATCGGTCTATGGACTTATCGATAAAAATAAAACTAGAATTTACTGTTATTAAAAGTACATATTAACTTGTTAAACTTTGCATTTATGCTTTGCTTTAATTGAGGTTGCAAAAATCAATGATCTTTTTTCTCTAAAACATATCCCTTTGAAACTCTTGTTTGGAATTTGGATTACATCCAGCTTTGGTATTGTGTATCCAAAAGTTAGAGGATCATTTTATTCAATTACAATCGAATTAAGATTACTAGAGATAGAAGGCACAGTATACGATGGTACTACTGTAGGGTTCTTACTTGGACCTGCTTACACATGTAATTGTGTCGATGATTAGCATCTCCGATATCTTTATTATTTTTTTATAATAAATATTTTGAAAAGAAATAAATTTAATGTAATTTTTTTTATAAGTGTGAAATAATTATTTTCAATACATTAAAATATGTGAATAATTAATTCCAACATATTGAAATGTGTGAATATTAATTTTTAAATATTTTATTAAATACTTGGGTTGATGTGGCATTGTGCCACATCAACCTTGATTTTTTCATGATGAAAATGACCTTTAAGAATATCATTTCTCTTTCGGCATAGGGTTGGAGCGCGCGAATTCAATTTGGATTGAACATTCCCAAAATTATATATATATGCTATTCTCATATCGATCTGAGAATAGCCTATTTTCAGTTAATATCTCAGCCGTTGATTTTCTTAATTTAACGGCTGAAATTTAATTTTTTATACTTAATAGCGCCGTTAAATACTTAACTGCTTGAATCGTTATTCCAATAAGTATAAAACTAAACTCAGTCGTTAGATTAAAAAAAATCAATGGCTGAGATGTTAGCTTAGAGATACTTTTCTTAGATCGAACTGAAAATAACATATATATATATATATATATATATATATATATATATATATATATATATATATATATATATATGCACAGACCTTAGGGCTAAGTATTATCCGAACCTATTCGAAAAACTGAACCAAATCGATCCGAACAAAGCCAAAATTTTGGGTTCGGTTCGGATCGGATTTTTAATAGTTCGGATTCGGTGATCGAATTTTGGGTTGTTCGGATTGGACCCGAATTATCCTCACGAATCACATTTTAATTAGTTTCATTAGTTTTTATGTGCTAATTCTTTTTTTTTAAAACATTAATGTTACAACTATTCGGTTCGACCGGAACTGATCTGAACCGACGAATCCGAATAGATGTTTAATAAAAATAACATATGCTGTTATTTGGATCAACCTGAACTAATTCTAACTGATCCGAATTTTAATCAATTCGAATTGATTCAGATTGAACTAAAATTCGGATCGATTCGAATTAACCTTAAAAATTTTGGGCCCAATTGGTTGTGATACTGCCTGCAATCAAAGGCCGGCACGGGTCGGACCCGCCGAGCCAGAGAGAAGGACCGTGCCCAGGTCCGGGTCCATATGAAGAGAATCCGGAAGAACCGAGCCTCATTCCCGAAAGAGAAAGGTGAATTTTCAGGAGTGGGGTTCGAGCCGGGGAAGGACATATAGGTAAATTCAGAAAAATCCGAGCTCGGCCTCGGCCGATCTGAGGTCGATCTCGGAAAGAATCGGGCTCGGCCTCGAGAGATCTAGCCTCGGATGTCGGTTCACCTAACACTCTGAGCGCATTTAATGAGACATTAAATGCGCTCGTCAGAACCACCGAGCTGCTATCATAAATGTCTATACAGTGTTGTGGGCTACCCGACATAGCCTGTTCAACATTTAAAACAGGCCACCGACCGAGGTGCCGCCAGACCAGAGAGGATGCACCGACGTGGAGCAATCAGAGCCGTCCAGCTGGCGAGATCTCAGCCGTCCGAGGCCCGACGCGTAGTCTATAAATAGAGACCCTGTCATTTGTAGAAGGGGGTTAGAAACCAGAGAGACAAAAGAGAGAAAGGGAGACAAAAGAAAGAAAGAGAGAGAGATAGAGAGAGAGAGAGAGAGAGAGAGAGAGCACTATGTACATTTTTATTATCCGTCAATAATAACATCAACGTCGGCGGGAGTTCACTGTCGGCACGTGATTTTTCTCCCCGGAGTTCATCCCAGGATTTTCCACGCTAAATCCCTTATTTCGCTGATCTCTGCCTCTGCCTCATCTATTCTCAGCTCACGATTCCTGTCGAGCCTCCGTCGACTGTCATCTAAAAAGTATCAGTCGCGAAATGCGCGATCAGATTCTATTTAGATTGACTCGAATGATCGGTCCTATACGCAGCCCAGCGCTAATACGCGACTCGTCCATCGTATTTAAAAAACAAAACTGGCGACACGTGTCTACGTCATCATTATGACTTCCCCGAATTCCTGACGAGAAAAAGACAGGCACTGTTTAGGGAGAAATTTAACTGGAACGCGCTGGAACTCGACGTGGGTGGCGGGGCGGCCCTCGTGCTTCGTTTACAGTGTCCCGCGGGACATTTTGATTAAGGAATTATGCCGATCTCGTGGACAATTAAAAGCACACCAGCCGTTAATTTTATCACTTATGCTACTCCTCTGGAACAGCATAAGCTAGAATAGCATATGTGGAGTATTCTACTCATTGCAGCAATAGATACCACGACCGCCGTCGCCGCCGCCGTAATCTTCCACTCTCTTCACCGCCGCGGCCGTTTGTCTGCTCCACCGCTGCCGCCGCTTGTCTGCTCCATCGCCGCCGCGCCGCCGCGAGATTCTTTCATACTGGAAAGTTAGAACGATTTTCTTGCCACCGTTTCCTTCACTCCGTTCTCTTCACAGTGCTGCTTCGGAGTTCGTTTGCTCTGTTTGTTTCGATTTCAAAACTTCATTCTATGAAAATTTGATGAATTAGAGTGAAGTATCGGCGGATTTTGATCGGTTTTGATATGGTTTTGGTGGATTATATGGCGGCCAGAGGAGGGTTAGAATGTGAAGAAGCTAGGGTTGATGAATGGGAAGTGACGAGGCTACTGCGCAGCACTTCGGAATTGGGCACGGAATCAACCACGAGTTCTTGGGATTGGAGCTATTCAGATAATGAAGATTCTGGCTTCTGGGATTCGCCTCGTAAAGGTTAGTAATATTTGGTTGCTGTGAGTTCGAAGGTCCCAAATATGTCCCAGAATAATTTATAAATGTCATATGTGCTGCTACAAAAGAAAATTTATGACGGTACTCCACCATATGGGTGGGAGCCTCTCCCAGACTGGGATTTGTTTGTTACGAACCGCCCAATTGTCGGCTTTGGGGAGGCGCTTCTCCTCATTATCCTCAAAATGGCACATTTTCCAAGTGACTCGGTAATAATGGTGGAATTACGGACAATTTCGAGACCTCTAGCGTTACTTGGAAATCTAATGCACTTATAGTTGCTCATGTAAGCTTATTGAACCACAATAAAAAATTTGAAACTTCAATTTGAATTTTGTAATTCCTTGTAAATGTGATCAAACGATACCTTCGGACTTAATTGTTTTTCTGTATCTGTTTGTTTCATCCTGATGATTTCTTATTAAGTTATTAGTTTGGCCTCCGTTGATAAAGATTTGTGTGTGGATAGATGTTATCCTTTGCTTACGCATGAATTTATGAATGTGGTTTGCAGGTCTAGAGCATTGTAAAAGTGCACCCCTCCAATCAAGGACCAATGGTCTTGTATATAATGGCTGTGAAGTTGCAATACCGAGCCCAAAGAGTGAGAGGAAAGGAACTCCTCAGAAATTGGATAGGCTATCAGACCGTGAGAAGGTACTTTTTTTCTGCTTTTGCTGGATATTATGTGCTAATTTATCTGGATGAGTTTCTGTTTTCTTCATGGGAATTAAGGCGAATTGAGTTGTCTTTTGCTATATTAAATGTGATATGAACAGTTACACATCCTTTGGAGCCCGTAGTGTTGCTTGTTGTTGCAGTTTTATTAGTTGATTTTTTATTTTTTAAGAAACCGACTGAGGGTGTTTGGGTTCAAAGCTGACCCTTTTGCACCCACAACTAGTGAACTTCTTGTGCTGCAATATCTTTCCTATATCAATTGAATTTAACTGATGATGACCACTTGTTAACAGAAAAAAGTAATCGGAGACTTGGTTAAAATCCAGAAGAATGGAACTCTGGAGTTTAACGTAGCTCATAACACTTCTGTAGCGTCAGAATTGCTGGAGCTTGATATGCTTGATGATGTTCATGTTAATGTCGAAGACACTCCCTCGAAGTTTCTCAAAAAGACTCCAAAACTAAATGTCGTTATCCTTGTGGTTGGAACGAGAGGAGATGTTCAACCTTTTATAGCTATTGCAAAGAAGCTACAGGTATTAATAAGTTCTCGTGTACTCAATAATCTGTTCACAGATTGTCTATTTGTTGCTTCTCTGATTTCTGTATTTAACTATATTATCAGCATGCTTACTTGCTAATTTTCAACAATTAGTTAGCTTAGCTTAGCAATCATGTTGTAGCATTGAAGTTGTAAAGTTTGTAGTTTCCTTGGATTAAAACGTCCCCTTCACAGGACAAAGTTTCTGGTTGGCTGGATGCATAATACTACATTTTGAAACTTCTCTAGCTTCATCTTTTCTTGGCAATGCACAAATAGTTAGTATTGATTAAGATGTGGACTTTAGAAGTATTCGTATTAATACATATTTAGCCTGGAAAGAGTTGATGTTGCGTAGGCGTTCAACAATTTGGATTACATAACCAAAAATACTTCTGTGTAAATTTAGTTTATGCCTTCAAAAAGGTTTAGTTTTAGTGTATCCCTAAGGACCAACTACCTTAATTATTTGGCGGACATGGTGCTTCGACATGTGATGGTTAATGTAGAAAATTCTAGTTTTATTAACATATTTAAGCTCACAAGGTGGAGTGTTGATGTGAAGTTACATACAGGGAAATACCTCAAGTGCAAATCAATCATACGTGTAGCAAATATAGCAAATGGTACTAAATATACCTATTACGATTTTCATGATTTTAGAAGGCAAGTAGTTTCATATGCTTTGTTTTCCTTATGAAAATGTGTTTCAGAGTAGTTTGAACTGATTTATAGGATTCTCTATTTCCTCTAATCCTTAAGAAAACTATCTGAATTACATAGTCATTGGCGTGCAACGATGCATTGGTAAATAACATGATACCATAATGGTTTGTGGTTTTGCTGCTCATTGGTCCTTTAATGATAATACAATGATTTAACTTGAGTCTCATGTGGAACAAATATGAAAATTTCATAAAATTGCATTTACTGAAACTGGAGAGAGTAAATAGAGAGCTTGTGCTATATCTCATCGAGTTGATCTTTGTTTTCCTTGTAAGATATAGTTTTTTCTTTAATTGTTAGTAACATCATCAAATTGTCCAACTATTCTTAAACGTCTTGGCTTGGCTCATCAGCACCTTTAGTGAAATCAAATCAGAATCGCATAATCATTCTTGCAGGAATTTGGGCATCGTATTAGACTGGCAACTCATACTAATTTCTGCAATTTTGTGAAATCAGCTGGTGTGGACTTCTACCCTTTGGGAGGTGATCCTCGAATTATGGCTAAGTGTAAGGACCAAATTGACATACTCATTAACCAATGTTTTAGCATTCTTTTATGCTAATGTTTTTGTTTCATTTCTCAGCATAGTTATATCACGCTATACATGTCGTTCCACAGATTCTTGTTTCCCTTTCTTTGTGCTTATATGGTGATCTATTGTTGCTATTCTTTATCCAAGTATGTTGGATACCTTGAGTTAAAGATGTCTGCAAAAGAATATTCATTCTCAGCTAAATCAATAATGCTTCCAGTCTTGCACTAACACATAAGCTAGGGTAAACCCATGTATGCTGATTAAGCCGCCTGTCATGTTTTTTGTTCATTTACTTGGCTCCTAATATGAGCCTATCTGCTCTATTTCTTTTTTCCCGTAGCTTATCCCCCTTTTATGTATAGATTCTTCATGATCTGAATGTAAATTTATTTAGGAAAAGCATACTTACTGGGACCCATATTATCTTTTCTACAGTTCTTGTAAGAAATCAAGGATTTGTGCTGCCAGGACTAACTGAGATAGCTGTTCAGAGAAAGCAATTGAAAGAAATTATTGATTCTCTTCTTCCAGCATGCACAGAACCTGATTTAGACTCTGGTGCACCTTTTAGAGCTCAGGCAATAATTGCAAATCCTCCTGCTTATGGTAAGCTTGATGTTAAATGTAATATCGTTTTAAAGATGTTGGGTATGTATATCATTAACTTATGTTGTAACAAGCTTTGCCGGAAAACATAGGGAATCATATGCTGTAAACTTGTATTGCTTAACCTTAGAGATTAATAAATTGGTGAGCTAAATAGCTAATATAGTTGAGGTTTTGTTTTCTTCCGTTCATATTACTATAAGAATTGTTACAAGTCTTCCATAAGTGAATCCAAGTGAAAAGAAGATACATACTCATTAATACTAACTACATGTAATCCAAGTGAAAAGAAGATACATACTCATTAATACTAACTACATGTTCGTAAGCCTTGGCCTCTCAAGATGTACTCTTCAATGAACTTGATAATTTTAAGTTTCCTTGAGAGCTTAGACTTTTGGGATCCTAGTTCTCTTGGCTTTTAGCATTCAGAATTTATCCCACATATAAATCCCACTTATTGACAAGTTAAAACGCACAACTTTATGTTGCAATGAAGGGCATGATATTTGGTTAATAAGTGTGGGAGAGCATCAGGGCTGGAATGTACGAACAGTCTAGCAGCAAGCTTAGGCTACTAGCCATTTGCTGAGACAGATGCTGGGAATAGATAAAATCCAAGTTATCATCACCCCGAGAATGTAATCTGTTTATCAGATTGACCATTGCGTATTGGTTCATCTGCTAACTAGCCATGAGTTGATGTACATTTGCAAATGATGCCCAATCCCAATTCTATTAGAAAATATGAAGTTCAAAGGTGGCAAATTACATGAAGAGTGCATCTTTTAGGATTAGTTTGTTTTGGTAACAAACGTCCCTATTTAGTTCAGATTGTATTTGATATGTTCTGCTTTAGCTTGTCTTACTGTTTGCAGGACATGCTCATGTTGCGGAAGCTCTTAGAGTACCTTTGCACATTTTCTTTACAATGCCTTGGACGTAAGTTTGGTGGCTTTTAATGTATTTTACGGTAGTTTATTAGACAACGTAATATTGCTTCTGTTACTTTTTCATGCATTACATGCCATTTTTTAAATAACGGTCAAACAGGTCTTTGAAATTACGGTGAATTTCATTGGAGTCCAGTCAGTCAGTAACGCTCTTTCTAGGCTACCATGTCCACCCTAGATGAATCTTCAGTTTTACGATTTTGTATAGTTTGTTAGTTAAATATGATATTTTGGCGTGAGTAACGCTCCCACGGATATTATTCGGGTCGAATAACTCTCTTCTCCAGATGAAGCCTTAATTTTATACTTTTTCAATAATTCATTGGTTGAATATAGTATTTTGGCAAAGAGTAAAACTCCTGCATATTATTCTGTATCACTTAATTTTTGTGATTACATAAGAAATTTAATAGATCACAATTTTAAGCGGGAGTAAAGCTCTTGCCAGTATCACTCGGTTCGATTAACGCTCTTTCCAATGTGATTAACGCTTTCGGGCGTTTCACTCAGGTCAATTAGATCACAATTTCGGGCGTTTCACTCAGGTCAATTAACGTTCTTCCTAATGTGATCCCTGGTGTTCTGCGGTTACAGTTTTTTTAGGGATCACAATTCTAAGCAAGATGTTACAACATTAGATCTTCAGCATCAATAGCAAGCGACTAAGAACCTTTCAGAAATACACAACCAGCAGCAGCAGAAAGAGCTAAAGGTGTATTGTCGCCGTCGAACATAGACATAGACGGTTATCTGCAGTATGCACGTAGAAGTCAGTTATCTAAATATAGGGTAGTTATTTCTGTAGAAGAAGAAGTTATTATGTAGAAGAAGGTTATGGAGATAGTGGGTGTTAGTTATATTAGAACTCTAGCAACTATATAAACAGTATATACTCTCTGATTTCATTTATATGACGAGAATTTGCTTTCTATTTACTTAGCCTTAACCTAGTTTGTAACACAAGAGTAACACTCGTACGGAGTACACTTGGACGTGTGTCACTCATTGTGCTTTAAATAATTTTTAATTTAATAATTTATAAATTTAATCGAGAGTAATGCTCCTGCGGGTATCAATCGAATTGATTATTTGATTTGTAATCTTAGAGTTTGAATTTTCACCACCATGTACCTGTTAAGTAGTAGTATAGGAGCACTACTAGGACAAAGCTTTTACATCTACATGCTTGCTCATTCGATTAGCATGGTCCAAGCTTTTTATTGAACAAACCATTCTTTTAACATATGATACTTGGCTCTTTCAACACTTTCTTTTTTTTCCAAGTAGCAATGCTGCACCTTCTTACCTCGACTTTATAGGCAGGCCAACAAATGAATTTCCCCATCCGTTGGCGCGTGTACCACAGAGTGCGGGATATAGGGTAAAGTGGCATCTGATTCCTTTTTCCATGTCTTGTTTCAGAGCTTCCTTATGTGACACTAAATGAGCTTTTGTTCTCTTTTGTGCTGCTTAGCTTTCATACCTTATCGTGGACTTGATCGTATGGTGGGGCATAAGGGTATATATTAATGACTTCAGGAAAAGGAAGCTGAGGTTGCCTCCAATTGCGTACTTCAGTACTTACCATGGATCTATATCACATTTACCGACAGGATACATGTGGAGTCCCAATGTAGTGCCAAAACCAAAAGGTGAGTGTGTTTTTTCTTTTATTTTATTTTCTTTTTTCTCTTTTCCATGTCGCGGTTATTTTTAGTTCATATGCTGCGTATTTCCACTGGTTTTTTTAAGAAAGAAATGTTATGATGTCTGTCTTTGAATTAATATATAATCAACTAAGTTCATCGAGACAGTACTTAGAGAGTTGCTAAAAGTCCACCATTTCCAAGACACTTGGTAAATGAAATAGTTTATTATGAGGTAACAGTTAGTAGAACAAATATCTACGGTTGAGCAGGGATTCTTGTCCTTCAAGAGAAAGAAGTCCTAACCATGACTATTGAAGCAAGGAGAAAGTTCATTAACATACATATCATATAAATTATGAGTGCCACTGACAGCAACTTGTGTCAGGATTCTGGAGGGAGAGGAAATTTGTTGTTAGGAAATTATTGCTGGGAACTACTCACATGCATTATTAGGTTAAACATTTAAGCATACATCATAGAGCCCATGGTGAATCGACTTGAGCTTGATGATCTTGTGTCATGGCATGCTTATGCCAAATGATGTTAATGACTATGTACAAGCAAGTATTAGAGATCAGTTGATGATATCATACGCTACTGATGTTTCCGTAAACTGTTTCTATTTCTTAGAAGCTATTTAAGAATAAAATTCAGCATAGCAAAGTACTGTAGCTTAGAACAAGCTAGCTGCTTTTGGTCAGCCATGCTATAGCACTATCTTAACACTACAGCAGAATTGATATTTTTACTATTTACTTTTATCTGCTACCAGTGTTTTGCTAAGCTATGCTTAATACTTGCTTCTCGTCATAGCAATGGTATGTATGGCGTTTACAAGAAAGAGTGCTATCTGATCTAGTTTTTGGTTCTTTGAGCAGATTGGGGTGCCTTAGTGGACGTTGTTGGCTACTGTTTTTTGAACCTTGGCACAAACTATCAACCTAAAAAGGAACTTGAGCAGTGGATTCAACAGGGTTTGCAGCCTATATACATAGGTTTTGGTAGCATGGTATGTCTTTTGCTATAAGTATCGTTGAGATATTTCATTTTTTCCTTTTCCTCTTCCTCTTTTTTTTTTTTTTTTTTTTGGGGGGGGGGGGGGGGGGGATGGATTTAACTTGTGAAAATTCATAATTGTCCCATTTGGTACAATCAAGTTAAACTTTAGAAACATTTTCTTATACCATTCCTCTGTAAGTGACATTGAAATTTGGTAAAGAGTAGCATGTGATTTGATGATTGGGTTTTGCATTGTGTTCGTGGATGCCATGCTTTTATGTTTAGACGTTTCTTTGTTATTATTTTACGTATTTCTCTCAAGTATTGCGGTCTTACCTTCTTGCCTTCATATGGACTTTGCTTTTCTTTCCCTCACGTGGTAGCTGAGGGTCATATGGAAGTAGCCTCTTTCGAGGCATTAACATCTTACCCTCCCCAGACTTGCATGTGCGGGACTCTTAACTAAGTTGTGTGGTATGGTACTATGTCATCGAGGTTCCCACGCTTTTCTCAGGTCACATGTACAGAGTACAGAGACTTTTCAGATAACTGATAATGCCATTAATTTTATGTTTGATAAAGTGGTGATCCTACTCTTTATCTTTTCATGAAGCCTATTGATGACACAAAGAGGACTACCGACATAATCCTGGAAGCGTTGAGAGAAACAAAACAAAGAGGAATACTGGATCGAGGTTGGGGTGATCTAGGGAAGGGTAAGTATTTCTGTGCCGTTCTTATACTCAAAATTCAAATTACGCTTTTACGTTAACGCAGATAATGCATCATGTCTCTCATTCTTTTGCAGTTTCTGAAGTGCCAGCTGATGTCTTTGTTCTCGAGGACTGCCCTCACGATTGGTTGTTTCCTCAATGTGCTGCAGTAGTAAGTTCTATGTCCTGCTTCTGTTGTTTTCAGTAGCTTCCCATCGGAATATCGTCTCCCTTTTTTCATCTCAGATGGAATTGACTAAAAACGACATTGTTCATTTATTTACAATCATATTTATCCTAGAAGCTAGGGTAACCAATCTTCTCCTTGCTAATTTTTAAGTATGTTTCCTTGTGCTGGACATATGTGCAGGTTCATCATGGTGGAGCTGGTACAACAGCTACAGGATTGAAGGCTGGGGTAATTTTTTTCATTGGCAAACTTCCTTTTTTCTTCAATAAGTACTGTTTGCGCAAGGGTTTGGACCTTCTTGTATATGAAATTACATGGTTGCAGCTGATTGGATGCCTAGTGTATTAGTGAACAGTTATCACTATCAAATTTGCAAATCCGATAGCGGACACAGAATATTCCTATACTCTAGCATATTTTGTGAACGCCGTGTTCATGTAGACATTAAAGTTCATGGTTAACTTTTTATATCTTCGATGCTGCCTAAAGTTTATGCTTTACAACTGACCAGATCTCCTTTTCTTGAGAAAACCTCTTACATGATTTCCTTATCTACTTTTGTGCTTCAGTGTCCAACTACCATTATTCCATTTTTCGGAGACCAGTTCTTCTGGGCTGATAGGATTTGTGAAATAGGAGTAGGGCCTGCACCGATACCTGTATCTGAACTTACTGTTGAAAGGCTTTCTGGTGCTATCAGATTTATGCTTGACCCAGAGGTAATCTTATGACCAGCAAGATACAAGCAAGATATACTTATCATTCTAACTTTGTACAAGTAAAATCATGCATTTGTTGTTTTTAATATATGAACTAGGATTTTGATTGCAAAGTTGTGCTACTATGCATGAATATCCATTTTATGTTTTCTAGAATTTTTACTAGTCATAGAGCTATTTTAGATTAAAAAAATTTAAAATTTAATTTAAACATAAAAATAAAAACCATCTGATTATAATTGGGGGCTCTAAGATGCATGCATGCTTTATATCTAGCATCCATTTTGCATGTGTTACAGAAATAGAAATATTGCAAATAGTACGTCTGTAGACACTCCATTTTGTCCGGGCTATCGTCTCGATTTCAACTCGATAAACTCAATTAAGCTTAAAATCTCGATTTACAAGATTAAATTCATTTTTGGCTTAATTTGAGACAATTTGGACGTACATGATTGTTTAGAATTCTAATGAGGCCGTGCACAAATAAGAAATTTCGCGACAATCGAATATTTATATAAGAGGGGCCATTTTCGCTAAAACAGAAACTAAGAGCCTAAGGTTTTGCAAAATCGGTGAGAGTTGTTTTTGCAATTTGGAAAAGAAGTGGATTTTATGCGTAATATCCGAAAAAGCGTAAATTGCCGTTAACGCCTTCGCCGGAACGCCCCACGCTCGCTTCGCACATCACGCTCGTGTAACGTCTGGATTGCTCTTCGTAACGCCACCCACGACCTCTACTTAACTCCGGCCAATGACGAGGAGAGGGAGGCTGGACGGGAGCCGGGAGGAGAGCCGACGGCGAAGAAACGAAAAAAACCGTGAGAGAGAGAGAGATAGAGAAAGAGACGAAGAAAGAAGCTGTCGATCCAGCTTGACATATTTGAAGCAATCATCGTCACTGAGCTCCAGAAGCAAAGCCTCAATCGCTGGACGAAAACGTCGTCGACGATCTCGTTTTTTCAGCTGAAACAATAACCGTTTCAACCGACGTTCAAAACCCGAGGTAACACTCTCAAATACCTCTCATTAGCATCTACACTTGTTATAAAACATGGGACGCCGGCGTCGAGCCACGGTGGCGAAATGATAAAAACATTTTTAATCCCGAAAATACACCTTCAAATATCTCATTGTACACGTGTCGAAATCAAATTTTGACATCACCGTTGAATCCAAGACGGTCGAATACCCTTAGTTACATATATAGGTGGTGACTCCAAAATCTTTTTTTTAAGGTCGCCAACAGATGGCGACTCCAAAACCTTTTTCTTTAAGGTCGTCAACAACGACCATAGTTCTCTTTGTTGCATATTGCATGAGCTTGCGCAAAGTAAATTATTAAATTCTGCTTCTGTTTTGGAGACTTAAGATCAGTTTCATCTGGACATGCTTTTTTGGTAAATTTTCAGATAAAGATGAAAGCGCTGGAGCTGGCTAAGCTAATTCAGAGCGAGGACGGTGTTGCAGCTGCCGTAGATGCATTTCATAGGCATCTTCCACCGGAGTTACCGATGCCTTCTGCCACTCAAGAAAAGTCTTTAAATCTGTTGGATCGGCTGCTTCAGATCATGGAGAAGTGCTTCTGCCTTCCATTTGCTCCATAGTCAGGCCAATTTTCGTTCGTGTAGATAGTTCATTGATCTGTTACTGGCGTCTTTCTATATAGGTTCTCAGAAATGTTTGTTTGTTTCATGGGGCCTTGCGTAATTTTGAATCATTAAAGGTTGAGTAACAGTAAGTTTTGAGCTATTGACTTTAAATCTATAGTTCATAGCTGCATTATTTTTGTAATCTTATAAACCACTTAAGAGCTGGTCTTATTCGGTTTTTTCGGTGCTAAGTGGTGATAAAAAAAAACAACCTTTCTAATTCCCCAGTTCTTCCCATTGTAATATGTTTATAATATTTGTGGTATCAAGTTGAGTTATTGGTAAAATGTCAAATAAATGTATTGTGACAGATATGCCCCTATGGTTTTGGAATTGACAATCGAGTGGCAATGAGAACATTGTGGTGATAGTGATTAATGTTGCACGGTTGTGGAATGGGCTTTTGACATTTCAGCCCCTGCTTTTGAAATCTGAACAGGCTGCTTTGGACCTTTAAATGTTGGGGGTCGATATGGGGTTTAAACGTCGGGGGGCTGATTTGTTCGACTTTTCAAAACCAAGTTGTTATGTATTTATTCCTTGTGGAATATCATACGGGTAAAAGCAATATTGTTATAGTGCATGACATGGGCTGAATGTTATAACCCGAAGAAATATTCGTAAGGTTTCGTGTCGAAAGTCCGTGGATGGCGACGTAGACGTATCTTAAATTTAGTCGCAACATGCCGAAGATTGTAGTCATTGAAGAATTAGAGAAAAAAAATGTCATGACACGAAGAAAGACTGCCATTGTGAACAAGGCACTATAAATAGCATCAGATAGTTTTGTAGAGTTGTAGCCCGTTTTTTCGATATTTTCGATTAAATCCGCTGAACCAGCTATTTATATCACAAAAGTTATGTTTCAGCCGGCCTAACCCAAAGTTGGATTTCGGTTAAACCGATCAGTCCGGTTTGAGACTAACAACATTGTATCACAAAAATTACAAAAAGAATGCAGATCCACTTGCTTTCTCGCTGGTGATCAGCGGAGATAAGAAAGATTCAGTGTAAGTGATAACTGAATAAGATTTTCGGAGCGCAATTTTTAAATTTTATTTTACTTTATTGTTTTTGGAAATTATCAATCCGGGCCAGTGAGATGCGTCCAAGAGGCTAGTTCCAAGTAAGTTGTCAGAGCATGCTCCCTTTTAAAGTATATATATATAATACACATTACCTGGCTTCTTTGTACTTTATTCATAAATTTTAGGATGACATGTGTGTGACATAAAGAACTTATTTTAATTATCTGATTGGAATTTATAGCATGCATAGTTATATAAAAGGACAATTTCATATCACCCCCTATTTTTAAAAGGTTTCCGGATAAATTTCTGAAAACGCATTTTCAGGGCTGATCCGACAAATTTAAAGAAATAGGGGCTGATATATAAATTTATTGTCATATATAATTATTATAATTTACTTACGTCAACCCTTGTCAATTTAATAATTATTATAATTTAATTTAATTATTAAATAATTAATATCAGAATACAATGCACAACTATATCTCTCTCTTAACTTTCAGTAATATAGATAACAATAATAATTATCATAAACTGTGACACCTCACGTGACAAAAGCAACAAATTAGTAATTAATTAATAACAAATTATGCAATTCTGCAGTCTCAGATGTTAACTGGTGGATTACTGTACTGATGCATATTTTTATTTAATTGTTCGTAGGAAAATGCTCGTCCTCCCAACCGATTTACTAAAGAAATCTATCAAGCCGTATGGTTAAGAAAATAAAAACAAATTTGGGGGATTTTTTTTTTAAAAAAACAAAAAATAAAAATTATAAATTTTGATGTGATTTGCAGCTTTAATTTTAAAAGTTTTTAAAAATAATATTTCTAAATAAATATTTTGAACTTTAAAATTTAACAGATTTTAAAACAGTTTCAAACCGGTTAAACTTTGAAAACAAAACGCTTATCTAAACGTATTTTTTGAAAAAAAAATATTACTAAAAAAATTATAGATCTCGTCAAAATCTATAATTTTTATATTAAAAGTTTTTTCGATAAAAAAAAATCCTCCTAAATTATTTTTTATTTTTTGAACTATACATATTAATAAATTTGTAGGAATTTGTTGCTCTGAACAACAACGCCCGTGTTTGTATTACAAGGGTTTCTATTTGGGTCAAATCAACTGCAAGATATTTAAATTTGAATAACCTCAAATTTAATTTTCTCAAAACATATTAATTATTAGATTTTATTCTAGGAACAACACTGTTTTTTTGGCAAATTTTGTTAATTTTAGACAAAATTTTATCACTTGTAATAAGTATAATGCTGCAAAATAACATTTACTTTATATATATAATGATTTTATAATAATAATATTCTTTTATCAAGTTCGATCTTTATGTCAATTAAGAACATTTTTACATTTAGTTTATTTATTTTAAATTTAAGATTAAATTTGTACAGTCAATCAATACTAAAATCTAAGAACGAAGCAGAGCAGTAGATTAATTCAAGAGGGTGTTATCAACTTTTTTTATTTTTAGAAATATATAAATTAATTTTTAGAACGAGAAACTTTTTTACTTTTTTATAGACTAATTTATAAAGTCCATGAAAATAAAAAATTTGATACGCAATAAATTTTAATTTAACCCTTTTTTCTTTTGGCGCCTATACTGTTATAAAAATTAACAAAACGCAACTAAATTTTAAAATCCAAAAAGTGGCGCGAAACTATTTAGCGCCACCTACGGCCAGGTGGCAGTGAGCTGCGTCGTACTGTTCAAGCTTTACAACTGCACCGAATCTCATGTCACTCTGACCGGGCAATTCGGGCAGCCCGTATAAGTCTGTCCCCGGAACGCGGCTAAAGCGGTCAGCTGCCAGCTGGATCCTAGAAGGAGCGGGACCCACGCGAATTTGATATTCGGTGATCTGAGATTCTGAGTTTAATACGTGGGCGTTTTCGGTGGGTCGGCTAAAAAAAGTAGTTTGCTTGTTGGGATTGCGGTATACTACCATATCAGCCACTCAATTGTTAAAAATATTCCAAATCAGCCTTCCATTTCAAATTTAGGTCGGATCAGTCCCTGATTACTATTTTGAATTTTTTTGACAAAATTGTCCCTATATCCGTTAACACTTCAGACACCAATATCATCTATTTAGAAGCAATCTGGGAAAAAACTTTAAACATGAAATTTGTAGATTCGGCAAGAACTATAACTTTCATGTTGAAAATTTTTCAAAAAAATATTTCAAAAGTTATGTTTTTGAGGTCGGAAGCATAACGGATCGACCCGACCCGACCCGAAATTGCTACAAATAGTTCGGATATCGAAAATACCTACCTAAAAATATTTTTTGGAAAATTTTTAAACATGACAGTTGTAGATCTCGGTGAGATCTATAACTTTCATGTTCAACATTTTTTCAAAAAATACTTCTAAGTAGGTGATCTCGGTGCCGGCAACAAAAGGGCAGTTTTGTCCAAAAAAAGGATAAACAGTGAATGGGAGGCTGATTTAGGCTGTTTTGGAGAGGAGGTGCTGATATGGTATGGGAATTGAAAAGGGGGGGCTGATTTGGTATTTTCCCTTGCGGTAACATTGTAACAGTAGTAATGGTGTCCATATGGATGGAGCCGGCTCCCCTGGTGCTAACGAACCATGGTGCAGGGTCCTGCACGGCGTGAATTACGCCAAGTCAGCAAATACGGATTATAAGATATTATATAAAATTTTTGTTCGTTTATTTGATCTGTTTATAAATATTTTTAGAAAAAATTTTAAACTATAAAATAAATTTTGAGGTGATTTATATTTTTGCAATTAAAATTTTTTCGAAAAAATACCAAACGGTATGCCAAAAAAATAATCATATCTATAATTATTTTTTTGGCATACCGTTTGATATTTTTTCGAAAAATTTATAACTGCAAAGTTGTAAATCACATCAAAATCTATATATTTATAGTTTAAAGTTTTTTCTAAAAATACTTATAAATAGATCAAATAAGCGAACGAAAATTTTATCTAATATTTTATGATCCGTGTTGCTGACTTGGCACGATCAACGCCGTTGGTTTTGCTACACCTGGGTGCTAACCAACCAGGAGAGCCGGCTCCCATTTGGATACCTTCGGCGCCAAGCGTCCGGATCCGATACCCGCTAAGCTCTTCTTTTCGTACAGTCAACAGACAAACATAACTATTTATCGGAGGTCTTTAAATATCAGTGCCTCCTCGTTAATTGTGTTGTACAGAGATAATTGCAGATTAGCCCCCCTATTTTAGGGGTTCGCAGATCAACCTCCCGAAACGTGTTTCCGGGGGGCTGATCTGCAAAAAAAAAAAGCAAATTAGCCTCCGAAAATGTATTTTCGGGGCTGATTTGCCCATAAATGAAAAACGGGGCTGATCTGCAAAAACCCCTTCTATTAATAACTTATTATTTTAACATTTTAATATTAATATAAAAGATTTAATAAAAATTTTAAAATATAAAATTTATTTTTATATTTAATTATATGGTAGCATGCAATGTAATTGGTCACATTTTTATGAGCGCGGATTTTCTGATTCCGTCGCAGGAATCAACAAATCTGACGGCTCTTATTTTATCCACATGTATATATGGATCACAAAATTTTTTATAAAATTTTGTTTATTTATTAGACTTATTTTCAAATATTTTTAGAAATTATTAAACTATATAGTTATAAATTTTGATGTAATTTTTAATTTTATAGTTTAAAATATTTTCAAAAATACCAATTAATGTGCCCGAAAGAATTTTAACATTTTGTTGGGTATTTAAACAAAATAAATTATAAAATTACAAATCACATCAAAATCTATAACTTTATATTTCACATTTTTCTTAAAAATACTTAAATATAAATTAAATTAATAAACGAACGTTTAAAAAAAAACAAAAACTCATAATCCGTGGACGCTCGGAGAAAGGGTATTTATTTTTAGGGTTTAGATTTTTTATTTTAAAAAAATTCCTAACGTGCATTTTCGTATTTATATTTTTTTATTTAAAATTTTCAAAGAAAATTTTTTTTTGTGAGAAGTTAAATATTATATACGCTAGGGGCGCGGGCGCCCAGGCCACCCGCGCCACCAGCGTGGGTGGCCTGGGCGCCCGCCTCAAGAAGCGAGCGCTCGGATTCGACTCCAGGGGCGTCTTCCGAAGGAGGTGTGGGGATCAAAGACTCCCCTGTACCCCGTAGGGAGTAATATGGGCCATGGTTTGAGGTCTCTTCGGGGGCGTGCGTCAGGGTCTGTCCTACCCGCAAGGATGGAATCCCTCGGTCGGTGGAACAGGGAACAGTGCCATCCGTGGATTTACCTGTTACGACGGTCGCTCGAATGAGGGCCGGTTACGGACAGGATTTTTCCACGATAATCTTAAAAAATATATATATATATATATATAGTTAGACTAAATTAACATAATATAGTTATGTGCTAAATTATATTTTCTTTATTTTTATTAATGTAATTAGATTCTTGCTATTTAAATTTAAAAAATAATAATAATAATAATAATAAAATTTGGATAAACATGTCCATATATATATATATATATATATATATATATATATATATATATATATATATATATATATATTAAATTTGATAAAGAAATTGTTTTGAGAGATATAAAATACTGTATAGTATTAGCAGTACATAATAATAAGTAATATAATATAATTATTTATTAAAATACTATTTATTTATTTATTTTTGTTGATGTAGTTAAATTATTTTGTTTAAATTTATCTCAATAATATAATATATTATAATATATAGACTTTATTATTAAATATTATAAATATTTTTATATATTTACATATTTAATATAATTATTTTTAATAATTTATACTTTTACAACGAAATTATCTTTTTTTAGAAAAATTATAATGTCGCAAGTCGATGTCATATCTCCGTGTGTGTGTATATATATATATATATATATATATATATATATATATATATATATATATATATATATATATATATATATTTATTTATTTATTATAATGAGGTACCAACTAGGGCTGAGCATTCAGGTCAACTCGAACCGAATCGACCCGACCCGAAATTAGATAGCCAACCCGAACTGAATTATCCAAGACCCGAACCGATCCGAATTAGGTTTCAACCCGAACCGACCCGAACCGAAAAAAATTCGGATCAATTCTGGTCGACCCAAATAACATCAGAAATGGGGGAGGATGATTTTTCTGCTGCGGCGGCGGCGATCCAGGGTGTAGGAAGATGCTCCTACGACGGCAATAGCGATGGGGAGGGGAGGAAGATGCCTCGCGCCGGCGGCGAGCCATGCAGGGTGAGGGGCCGACGGGGGCCACGGGGCCGCTCGGGGAGAGGGGGGGACGGGACGGCGCGGGAGAGGGTGCTGACGGCGCCGTGCGGGGAGGGGGGTGCTGATGGGGCCGTGCAGGGAGGGGAGGCGGTGGGGTGGCTACGGGGGGGTGGAGAGGGTGCGGGGAGGCGCGGGGAGGTGGGTGCCGAGCTGGGGGTGGCTGCGCCGGGGGGGGAGGGGAAGGGGGGGGGGGGTTGGTGTGTGCGTGTGTGTGCTGGATGTGTGTGTGTGTGATTAATTAGGTTTAGATGGGGTGGATAATAAATATCAAAATTCGGGTTCAACCCGATCCGACCCGAATTTTGACTATCAAATCCGAACCGAATTATTCGTATCCGAACTATTAAATATTGGACCAGAACCGAACCCGACCCGAACTGAACCCGAATTTTTGGCTTTATTCGGGTCGGTTTTTCGGGTTAGTTCGGGTAATGCTCAGCCCTAGTACCAACTCTAGCCTGCTAGGCATGACCGAATTGTAACTAATTAGATGTAGGAGAAATAATGTGCGTTACACAATAAAGCGCCAAGCCTTTGCAGGCCTAAGAGATCATATTACATCAGTCACACGTATATATCCTATCATGAGCAATAATATCATAGCTAAATATTTGAAAGAGTGCTTGTTGAAAATCAAACCCTATGTTTTTTTAATAACAACATAAAATCTTTTTATTGTACTAACTTCTAATATTATTGAAAATTTTATTTTTTTAATCACGATCTATCAGTTCATATTTGATCGGAATCGTAATTAAAAAATAAAACTCCAACTTAGTATGCCCTCCAAATTAAATTTAGAGTACTGGTGTTATGCCAAACCATTATATTAGTTACAACAGCTGAAATTTGATGAAATTGTCTATTTTATATTTCATAACTATCTGTAATATTCAAATAAGTAATGTGTATTTTATGAGACATACGTCACACCGCTAAATCTATAGGCGGGGACCAAATGTGAGATTTTCAAACCATACTTTAGTTGGTCTATAAACCCATATTGAGGTGCCATACTATCATTGCACCCCAAAAAGCAAACTTAACCATTAATCAAGAATCCTCCACTCCATTGGATGATGGAGGATCATCAAGCATGATGATTAATTGATTATACACAGGCTGTTACTCCAATATTATAATATAAAATTAGGGCCCTCATGAGACCATGATAATGTCCAGAAGCAAATCAATAGGCCCCTCATATGGATCAATTAATTTGTTGGAACCAAGTTGTTCTAAGGAGCATTGTCAAGAAAGTTTTTAGAAATAATTGCATATTAGCCCTCCAAAGTTTCACTTTTATATTTCAGCCTCCGAAAACGCGTTTTTACGCTGACGTGGCGCGCGACTGTTGATTTTAAGGGGGGCTGATATGCAATTATTATAAGTTTTTATGAGGAATAAGTCCTTTCTTTCATTTCAGATCATGTTGTTGCTAATATGTCATCGCCATGTACTGCTACATCAGCAAAAATAAGAGTCGATATGTAGTTATTTCTTGATTCAATTGAGCTAGCTAGACCTAAATCCACCTCAGCAAGTTTAGCTAGGGTGACACTTTACACTTTTTTATCTAGATCAAATCCCATGCCTAAGCGTATTAGACCGTTCGGATACAAATAAATCCAGTCTATAGATCCGCTCACCAACACGTACGTGGTTGACATTTATTTAAAAAATCAATCATACTGATGTGGTATTGTTCGAGTAGATATTTTTGATATTTAATGTCATATAGTTGAGGTAGGAATAAGAATATTTTAGTGTTATATATGACTGGAAGATTTTTTGATGGTATAATTAGTACATCCAATATTTCTCTTAATTTTATGCCTATAAGCTTTAATAAGCTTTTTTTTTTTCTAATCAATTATGATATTTGTTTATAATGACTTTCTTGCAATGATAGCAACACTCTCATTCTGTCCACTTTCTGTTAGAAATATATAAAGCACCCTGGTACTTATATTCTCTCAAACCCAACTCCGTAGGGATGAGTGCAATTCAGGATCTTAGGGAGATAGAAGATTATTAATAGATAAAAATATTTAAAAAGATACTACATAGGGCGATATAGAGTGCTCCTTTTAGCACTTTTATTGTTGAATGTGTAAATACACCTTTTATGTATTCATGTAGACACAGTAGGTCCACGACATCTAAGACGGACCGTAATTTCTATCTCATAAATTCAAGTTTTATTTAACGAGTGTCACCTACAAAGCTATAGAATATTTATAATTTTAGTATCTCGTAAAAAATAACACGGTATTCAGATTTGGTTAGACAAAATACTAAAAATTTTCTATTGGTGAATTATATGTCGATGCTAATAATGGTTATACAAAATGAGCCAATTAGGAACATAACTTTTAAACAATAATCTCGGAAGAAAATGTACCCACTATATAGATCACGGACGGTTGCAAATGATGCACGAGCAAAAATTTTCACCAACTCCTGCGATCAAAACAAGGGGATATCTAGCATTTCACCCGTCGTAACATCGAATAGATTACCTGCAATCTTCATAGCTTCTAATGAATGAACTGCTAAGTTTTCGAATTTTCTAACATATTTTGACTTAATTAGGTAATTATTTTCGGTCAACATATTAATATTTATTCGATGTTGTATAACTGAAGCGTATATTGCTTAGCATGTGTAGTCCTGCAGTTGAATATTCACAGTTATCCACCCCCCACCAAAAAAAACCTCAAAGCTATTATTGTCCTAATTAATATCATATATTAGATTTTACATTGCACCGTTGCTTTTTTTGTAACCCTTAATCAGATGAATGGGAGGGAGGATGATTGGTTGAGACGTATCAATATGTTTTTTTTATTGAGATTATTATGGTAGTAATCGATCTATTTTTTAGATGATCGTCGTAACATATACTATGGATAGTACTGATTTATATTTCACCAACTAAATAGTCCAACTTTTAAATTTGTATATGTTCAAAGAGTCATCATATTATTTTTCATAAAATATAGAGGATAAATCTCACATATTCTTATAGAAGTCATACCGTTCGTCACTAAGTGTTCAGGGGTGATATGTCGATATTTTGATAGGATATTCACGATATTGTGATTGAGCCGAGAGTAATAATAAATTAGTGGGTATTCGGTATCTAAAAATTTCTTAAATCCGCCGGAACAAGCGTTTTTTCATGGTGTGGATGCCAAATTTTTGCGGACGTCGATCACAGATCACAAAATCATTCATAACTCAGATCGCCACTCCATTCAGCTTCATTTCCCAGCACTAGAGGCAAATAAAAAAGAGGAAATTGTATATCATATATCACTTCGGGGCTGTTTTTGGTTTGATGCAGTTGAGAGATGCAGTTTAAAATGCAGCAGTTAGAAGTGCTGGGAGTTGTATTTGCTGTTGTTGGTAATGCAGTAGGTCTGTTTGGTTTGATGCAGTTCGAACTACTGCATTTAAAAAGAATCTGTTTGGTTTGATGCAGTTGAGCAGTGCAGTTCCAAATCCTGTGTTTGGTTTGATGCAGTTGAGCGGATATGGTAACTCGCGGTAGAGTTACCTCCTTTTTGTCTTTTTTTTTTTTTTTTTTGTGGTGGTATATGAAATATTATAAAATTTTAATTATATGTAATGTATGAAACGTTAAATGATATATATAATAAAAATTATAAGATTGGTAGTTAAGTGTTATTATTATTTTTCATTAATATTTTTTAATTTAGTTGAGTGTAGTTGGTTTATGTAATATTGAAAGTTATTATAAGATGAGGTATATTAAAATACTGAGAATTATTACGAAAAATGTAGTGCGTATATTTAACACAATTTCAAATACTAATGAACATATTAATAATGTTATTATAATAAAAAAATGTAAATAATGTTTGATAATATTATTTACAATTGTTTTGATGATGTACATTTGTTAAAAAATATACATGATTCATACATATGTATTTACAATTGTGAAAAGAAAAATATACACTTGGACATTTCATTCAGCTATTCAGCTATTGCGAACCTCTGCTGCCCCGTCTGGTATTCCATAAGCGACCGGTACTGCTGATATGTTGCCAAAACTTGCTCTCAGTTGTCCAAAAATAAAAAAGTCTTATAGAAATTATCATCGAAAGTACTCATGCGTCATTTGCATTTGGTTAATTTTTAGGTACCTTAAAGCATTGCGCCAAGTATTTAAACGGCACCCATCCCTAACCTATTTATTAGACAGCACCGATTCCATTATCAGAATCGACCCCTGTCCGATAAGTAGGCGGTACGGATTTTCTGTCATAACACTGGCATAATACATAGGTCCCTAAAAATAAACCACCCCAGGACTAACATAAAAAACCGAAACATTCGTCGAACAAGATATATGCATCGGCATAAGTACTTTCTCAATTTATATTTGGACTTCATCATAGAGCCTTTAATTCTTGATAAACCTGCATAACACACAAGTCCAAGTATCAACATAGGTTACCAAGAATAACTAATTCCAACTCACTTCTCATTGCAGCAACATGTGATATCACAAAACATATGCAGCACCTCGATAAGCAAACCTGTAAAATGACGGTATCTAGACCTAACCTATGTATTAGACGGCACCGATTCAACTATTTGAATCGACCCCCGTCCAATAAACAGGCGGCCCAGATTTCCGGTCATAATAAGACCTGCTTGGTTTGCTACATGGGGATCCAAGAACCAGCTGGTGTGAGCAGTTTTCTGTTTGCTAAACTTTTTCACATTCCAGCACAGATAATAGCAGCAGATTCACTTGCTTGGTTTGCTCAGCTTTTTCACATTCCAGCACAGATAACAGCAGCAGATAAAACCTGCTGGGTTTGCTCAACTTTTCACTTGCTCAAATGCATTAGAATAGAATGCAACATCAGCAGATTCACTTGCTCAAAAGCAGCAGAAGACTTATCCAACAGCAGCAAGTCACTGCTCATGCAACAGATTACACCTTCAGAACAGCAGCAAGTCACTGATCAAGAACAGCATAACATAATGCAACATCAGCAGAAAACTAGATCAAAAGCATCAGAACAAATCAACAGCAGCAGAATAAAACTGCTCAACCCCTTTAGATCCATACATCACACAAGCAGCAAGTCACAAGCTCAAAAGCAGCAGAACATATATAATGCAACTGCAAGCAGAAAACTGCTCAACCCCTGTAGAATAATGCAACAGCTGCAAGTCACAGCTCAAGAACAAAAGCAGCAGATTATGCAACAGCAGCAGAACAAAACTGCTCAACCCCTTTAGACAAGGATCCAACAGCAGCAAGTCACAAGCCCAAAAGCAGCAACTCATATAATGCAACAGCAGCATGTCACTGCTCAAAAGCAGCAGAACACTTATGCAATAGCAGCAGAAAACTGCTCAAGCCTCAGAACTTCAAGCATCAGAACATATTGCAACAGCAGCAAGTCAAAAGCTCAAAAACAGCAGAACATATAATGCAACAACAGCATGTCACTGCTCAAAAGCAGTTCACCACAGTTGGAGCAGCATCAGATAACTGCTCAACACCTGCAGATCACCACATTTGGAGCAGCAGCAGACAACTGCTAAACACCTTACAGATCACCACAGCTTGAGCAGCAGCAGATAACTGCTAAACACCACACTGCTCAAGGAATGTGTTTTTTTCTTGACAACTGCTAAAAACCACAGCAGCAGATAACTGCTAACACTGCTCAAAACCTGCAGACCACAGTTGGAGCAGCAGCAGATTACTGCTCAACAGCAGCAGATCACCACTGCAGTCCAGCACAACATCCAACCACATAATATCTAAATCATATGCTCAATAATACAGCATGTCTTTTTTTTTTTCCAAAACCTGCATACACCAACAATGTCAAGGAATCATATGTCATGAAACCAACAATTCTAAAACTTGCCATAAACAACCAATGATAAAATACAAATTACAGATACGGCTATAACAAGATATATTTGCAGGCGCTTGACTTGATCCTTATAAAGTAAGACCAACGATATGAGTTTTTCCATTTCCTTGTTATGCACTTCTTCATCCACTTCCTTATGCTTGGTTGACATTATGTATGACATAAACTTATCAAGTGCTTCTTCTTTTGTTTCAAATTTCTTGAAACAAGCACGAGATAAACCATGCACTTGCTCATGACATTCATGCCATGTGTCATAAATTCCCGGCTTTCGTCCACGGAAAACAACGTAATATGGCATTTCAAACCTGATAGAATCACATGAAAAGTCAAGCAATAACATATAACTACAATGATATTACGGTCATTTAATAGATATCACAAGTGTATGAAGATTGTTAAGGCTTACAAAATATTGCTACTAAGCCTAGCAACGCACAAAATAACATCAAGTTCTCTAACCAAATATCCCGACGACATAGTAGTCATTTAAAGTAACCCAGCGAAGAAATCTCCAACCAAATCTCCCGACATTCCCTATCCTTCGATATAAACGACTGTGCAATCACTGTGTGTTCCATCATGTAATCATATGCACGGATCAAGTCACGCAATGTATATTGTCCCTCAAACTCCTTCACTGCTCTAAAGAGTCTATCTCCAAACACACTAGTGTTGTCATGCCGAAGTGCGTCACAAACATTATCTATCTTCTGCCCAAATAGAGCAATTGCCTCAGCCAAGACATCATCGCCCTCACGGCTACGCTTATGCCGCTGCTCCTGCTAGTTGACGACCTTGGAGTTTGTTGCAGTGGGCTTGACTGGACATTGGGTTGATTACCCGAGGCATTTGCATTAGATTGTGACGCTGCATCATTGAGCTCAATGTCATGGTCCAAATTCACGTATGTAGGTGGTTCCATACTCATGCCCATTTCATTGTTGAAGTCATTCATGTTAGACGCATAAACACCAGTGGGTTGGTCATTTCCACAGATAATGCCTAACTCATTGTAAAATTCAATAGGCTTATTAAGATATGGCTCATCCTTAGGGTTCGCCTGAAAATTAACATTTAGTTTAACAAATGTCAAATATACGTAAATATTAAAAACATCGTCAACCAAGCATATGTGATATACCTGAACATATGCCTGCAATTCCTCCTCCCCCAATACTATCATCTTCTTTTCATCGTCCCAGCCGGCACCACTCAAGTCCTTTAGTTTCTTGATCGTTTGCCAACGGCCTCTAAGAGTACGCAAGTGGTTAATCACATTTGCAGTCTCTACATGGACCGTTGGCCATTTCTCCTTCACCGCCCTAGCACATGCGGTATATGCAGTGTTCTTAAAGCCCTTATCTACTTTCTGCCCTAATAAAGCCTGCTCAACCATGAAATGAATAAAGAAGGCGCTCATATGCTTCGTCCATCTCAGAGACCTACCCCCTTGTTTGGATCCTTGCGCGTTGGAATCGTCCATCTTTGGAAGACAATATCAACGAAACAACATTTATGAATGTAAAAAGTAAGTCAACTCAGGAATAAGCTCCATACATCACACAAAAATATTGATAAATAACAAGTACATAAGCGTACAAATATTTAAAGCAAATCTCAAATGCTAACAATTATAATATTACATATTATTATCAAGTATGTTTCGACAAGTCCCCATGGTATGATTAAAGAAATTAGTGAAATGTCTTATTTGTTCGCCCACATTTCCGCGGCCATCCGATCACGTAATGCCACCCACTCCCTGGCCTCGTCTCTTGGATCCCTCCCTGTTGACAATTGTGTGTCACTGATGCCCTCCCATTCGTCAAGACTAGGGATGAAGGAATCACCACCGTTAGTAATAATGTAGTTGTGAAGCACGCAACAAGCAATAACAACATCAACTTGTGTTTTGAAGTTGTGATAGGGCCTCGATATCAGCATTTTGAATCTATTCTTTAGAGCACCGAAAGCACGCTCGATTGTACTTCTCAGAGATGAATGTCTGTGATTGAACAGTTCCTTTGCATTTGACGGGGAACGGTCAGACCACTCCTTCAAGTGGTACCTCACACCTCGATAAGGGGATATGAATCCCGGTCGTGTTGCGTATCCGGCATCTACAAGATAATACTTACCTAAACGAAAATATTTTTTAGGAGTTAATATTAACATTCTCAATTGTTATAAATTGGTATCGGCGACTTATTTAATTATACCTTCCGGTACCCTAAGTCCGTTTTCCCTCTCCACTGCATCACGTAACACAAGCGCATCATGGGCAGACCCCTCCCACCCAGCAAGGACAAACGTGAATCTCAAATCGAAATCTACGGCAGCTA
This sequence comes from Xerophyta viscosa, assembly GCA_002076135.1. NCBI lineage: Eukaryota > Viridiplantae > Streptophyta > Magnoliopsida > Pandanales > Velloziaceae > Xerophyta > Xerophyta viscosa. The sequence continues at coordinate 1,532,288 of MJHO01000043.1, forward strand.
AGACATTCTGTGTTGGTATGCCCTTACGACTGCGGAACCGTGCAACTATACTTGAAGGCACAGATGCAGGGATATGGGTGCCATCAATGGCTCCAATACAATCCTATAGGCATAATAATATAGAAATTAGAGGAGATAATTTACTTTACAAGATGAAATGATGTTGAGGATGTGAAGTTACACACACCTTGAAGTATGGCATGTATCTACTGCTTGAACCGATCATATGATGAGTACTGGTATTCGGTGGCCTCACAAAATCAGGACGGAGCTTTCCGAGAGCCCATAGAATATGTTTGAAGTACCTACTTATCGTCTCTCCTGACCGAATAAATGTAAATCCTATAGTCCTATTCCGTTGGTGATGTCCAACGGTATGCAAAAACATTGCCAACTGCTCTTCAACGGTGGTGTGGATTGTATCCCACATCAGCTTTCTACTCCTAAGTAAAGTACATAATCGGAAAAAAGGTTCTTTTCTCATCCTTAACATGTGCAGGCAATACGCGTCGTCGGATTTGTAAAGGCGCTTCAACATCACGTTTCGTTGATTCATTCTTACTAGGTGCTTATATGGCTTACGTATGTATCTACCCTTCAATCTATTAATAAGCAAGAGTACCACTTGCATCGCAATCACAACGGTAACAACTACGGCCTTCCTCCTATTTTCGTTCTCACGTTCCATCATATCCACTTTCCTATATACACATTTTTTTTTAATATATCAGTATTAATGTAACAAAATATTAACATTTTATTATGAAAATGCACATAAAACAGAGATAATATGGCAGCTAAAACAGAGATAAATACTTACGAGAGAGACGGCAACAGATCGGAGTTCGTCTCCAGCCGCGTCACCACCGCGATGCCCACAGGAAAGCGGATCCGCGTCGATCGTGAGACGGCAACAGATCGACTGCAACAGCACGAAGGATCGCGAGGCGGAGACGGTAGATCGTGAGCCGGAGACGATCGATCGCGACGGGGAGACGAGGGTTCGCGAGGCGGAGACGGTCGATCGTGTGCCGGAGACGCTCGAGCGCAGCAGAGAATCGATCGATCGTGAGAGCGAGACGATCGAGCGCCGCGGAGATCAGCTCGGGTGGTAACCCTAGATCGCGCGCCGCGGAGAAGCAAGAAAAACAACTGCTGCAGTTCGGGGGCGTAAACACGCGGACGAGACGCGGAAATGCAACCGCGGCGAAATCGACCGCAGTTCAAAACGCTGCAGTTCGGCCGCGAACTGCAGCGTTTTGGCGGTGGGCCCCACCGAACCCCAGCAAACCAAACGAGCGAGTTCGCGTTGCAACTGCGGCAGTTCGCCCCAACCCCAGCAAACCAAACAGGCCCTTCATAGTTTTCACAAGTTAGAAATTCGTGTCAGTTATATTTAATTATATAAATATGTTTAAAAAAATTTTAAATATTAAAAATAAAATTTAATAAAATTTATAAATTTTTATTGAAAACTTTTTTAACAATTTTTTCTAAATAAATGTTCGAAAGCTTAAAAAATTTAGTACTTTTTAAAAATTAATTATTTCGCTAAAATTTTAAAGTTCTAAAATAATATTTAGATAAATTTTAATACAATTTTTTAAATAAATATTTTAAAACACAAAATGTAATAGACCGTAAATTAAGATTTCTATTTTATTCTTGGTTTTTCAATGAGCATCAAACTATCAACATTCCACCTGATAGGCTAATCTCTCTCGGAGTTTATTTTATTATATTTATTTGTAGCTCGTAATAAAAAATAATTGACAACAGCGGTGCCACCGCGCTACGCCGCGCCGCGCCACCATCTTCCGGCGGGGTCCAGTTTTCTCTCCGGAAACGAATTACATCTCCGTCTTTTTGTTATTTTATTAGATTCTCTCCCACCACCACCACTACCGCGTCCCGATCCCTCTCTGCTCTCTCTCTAAAATTTAATATGTATTTTATTTATCTTCCTTAAAACGCGCTTTTTAATACATCACTTCACTCGCGCTCGCTCGCTCTCGTTCTCTCTCTCTCTCTCTCTCTCTCTCTCTCTTCCTTAAAACGCGCTTTTTAATACATCACTTCACTCGCGCTCGCTCGCTCTCTCTCTCTCTCTCTCTCTCTCTCTCTCATTAATTCTAGACTAGACTCGGCGATCCACCGCGCAGCCGTTAAGCAAGCGATCACCACCGCTGGACGTTCGATCACCGCCATTTTTCCCAGTTCTTGACGGGGAATGACAGGTTCTTAAGGAGAGCTTAACGGCGTATGTTGGGATTTGGCGGCCATTTCTGCTCCGATGGCTACCGGCGGAAGGTTGGTCGCGGGGTCGAGGAACCGAAATGAGTTCGTCGTTATCCATGCTGATGATACTGCGAAGGTTGGTAATCAAATTGGTTTTGTTGATTCTTTTGTAGGTTGATTTGGGCTGTTTGGGCGTGAAGATTGGATTTTTGTGGGGTGAATGTTTTGGTATTTAGGTGAACGTTAGTTTTTAATTTATTTTTTTTTAATTTCTGGCGGACTTTTTGTGAATGTCTCATCATTTGGTTGAAAACTAGATATTTGTGTTATGCTCGGAGACTTTGGGTTGTTTAAGATGGTGGATGTTTCGGAATTAGGGTGAGGACTAGATTTTTGTATTGTTCTTGGAAATGTAAGGGTTAAACGGCTCGGCTTTTGGGTGAAGACTAGATTTTTGTGCCATTCTTGGAGATTTTGGCTGGTTCAAGGGGAGAAACGTCTCAGCATTTAGGTGAAGTTTTTTTTTTTTTTTTTATGTTAATGAATTATGGGTGGCTTTTGTTTTTTTTTTTTTTTTTTTGGGGGGGGGGGGGCTCGTATTCTGAGAATTATGGGTTGTTTAAGGGGTATATAACTTGGCATTTGGGTGAAGATTAGATTCTATTTTCTTTTTTTTTTTTTGTGTTTCTGGTACATTTTCGGTGGTTTAAGGGGTTGGAATCGGTGGATTTTTCGGCCTTCGGTGAAGATTAGATTTATTTTATTTTTTGTAATGTTCTGTGATAGCTTTAAGGAGGTAAACTCCTGGCCTTCGGGTGAAGATTAGAGTTTTTTGTTTTTGAGCTCACCTTTTTCGCATTTGGAGTAGTGAAACTTAAGAAACACGGAAGATCAGCTTTTGTGTTAATTAATTTTATTGGTATTTGGGTTTTTTGGGGTTCTTAAGGGTGATTTCAGGCGGTTTATTAGTACAAATTTTGGCATAGTGAAAGATTTTGCTTCAATACATAGTTTTTCTCCTTTTTTTGGGTGGTTTACCGAGTACCCATTATGGTCCTGAAGCTGTACGAGTCGAGGAAGATTAGATTTCTCGAGTAACATTTCTAATCATGCTAATTATCTTGCATATTTTGTTTGTTTGTTTGTTTTGGTTTATTAGGGGGGGGGGGGGCGGTCTATCGGCAGCTTACAGATTCTGCAGAGTCTGGTTTTAATCTGTTTTTGTTTATTTTTCTTGGTTTTTAATTTATTATTTATACACAAGTTTTGGGCCTTTGTTAGTAACACCTATTAGAAAAAAAAGTTTAGTTGCGGATTTTTGAGGGATACATTGTATTATTTACCGGGAGACAGTTGGATTTTGTTGAACAAGGCCTTTCTTTTCTGCTTTTATCTCTATGTTTAGTATTTTTGAGAACTAATTCATTGTTCAGGTTGTGTGAAGAATGGACATTTTCAATTTTGGGATGAATTAGACTCATTTTGGAAAGCTTTTAAGTTTGATATTGTTTTTTCCAGTACAAGCCATCAAATGAATTTTCAAGTAGGAAGATTTGCCAAATCTGCGGTGACACCATTGAGCTAATACTACAAAATGGAAATGATGAGCCATTTGTTGCGTGCAACGAATGTGCTTTTCCAGTTTGCAGAGGCTGCTATGAGTATGAGAGAAGAGAAGGTACTCAGGCTTGTCCACAATGCAAGACACGGTATAAACGCCACAAAGGTAATATCTTTTCCTCCACAATTCATATAATTAAAGTTTTGGATACAAGATTTAGTTTTTGATCTTCAATTGGATCTTATAAGAAACCGTTCCATAGTGCTGATCCTTCTAGCGTATGAAGTTTTTCTCTGGTACATTTTGTGATGAAATAATGAAGTAGAACATGGTTTATTTCGATGCGTTGTCCAATACATTAATAAAATTTTTGAAGAATGTCAACTTGTCTAAAGTTATAGTTCAAATACTAGAATGTTTTTGAATTACAACTTTGACAGTCCGTGGAAACACGTGCTCGTTATTCTTTAAAAAGATTTGAACTACAATGTTTAAAACACATCAAAATACACCATACTGTAAGCTTTGCGTCATACTTGATGTAACTTCTTCTTGCAAGAATGATTTAATTGATCTTCAATATTACTCTCAAGTTCAAACGGGTATAATCTATTCGCCAATGGTTATTTCACAGGTAGCCGTAGAGTAGAAGGTGATGAAGAAGAGGATAGTGCAGATGACTTGGATAAGGAATTTGGTCTCAAGGATGCAGATTGTTTTTCTGTTACAAAGTCTCCTCGCCAGCTCAGCTTAGGTGGCTCACCTGCAGCATTTGGTACTACTACCTCAGGACTACAGAATTATAATACTGATATTAACCCAAACATACTTCTTTTGACTAATGGTGAAGAGGTAATACTCAAATTTCAGATTCAAAACATGCAATTTTTGTATTTAGCTGATGTTTAAATGAGAAGGGTTTCCAGGTCGATGGAATTTCTTCTGATAGCCATGCCCTTGTCTCTTCACCAGCTGTTTTTGGGGCACAGACTCATCCAGTTCCTCCACTAGGCTACACTGGTTCTGGTAAGAGCCCCCTCTTTCTCTCTCTCTCTCTCTCTCTCAGAAATTAACTGTGGGCTAACCAGCACATATCCATTTGTTAGCCCCTTTCGGTTTGTCACTTAGTTCTTTTGGTCTTCCCTGCGTGTTATTACCGTCATTTTGTTCCTACAGTGAATCCACGAGCCATAAATCCTACAAAAGACATAGCTGTATATGGTTATGGAACTGTTGCATGGAAGGATAGAGTTGATGATTGGAAGAAAAAGCAGCTTGCTAAGGTGGTAAATACTCAAGTCAATGGTGGAGATGGTGGAAGCTTTTACATTGATGGTCTGGATGATCATGATTTGCCCCTGTAAGAGTAGTTACACTTGTGAATTTTGTACTGAATTTAATCCTGTCCAATCTTTTTAACTTTTTCTGAATTCTGTGAATCCTTTTTTCTAACTTGTTTATGCTTTTTTTTTTCCACAACAGTGTGTGGTTTTTGCGCCGTTCGGTTGTCTGTAGTCATTTTTCTGATAATATGCAATTGTTTGTTGCAGATCGGATGAAAGCAGGCAGCCCCTGTCGAGAAAACTGCCGATCTCTTCCAATTTAATAAACCCTTACAGAATAATTATCATACTCAGGCTTGTGATTCTTGGCCTTTTTTTTCATTATAGACTTCTTAATCCAGTTCAAGATGCATATGGGCTGTGGTTGACATCTGTCATTTGTGAAATATGGTTTGCTATATCATGGATTCTGGATCAGTTCCCAAAGTGGCATCCTATAATGAGAGAAACATACCTAGACCGCCTTTCTTTAAGGTGTATATAGTAGACATTTAATATTTCTCGATTTCAAAGTTTAGCAACTTTTTAGCTTGGTAACTTATTCAAAATTATTTTACAGATATGAAAGAGAAGGAAAGGCATCAGAATTAGCAGCAATTGATATATTTGTCAGCACTGTTGATCCCATGAAAGAACCTCCTTTGATCACCGCCAATACCGTTCTATCCATTCTTTCTGTAGACTATCCTGTTGATAAAGTATCTTGCTATGTGTCGGATGACGGTGCGGCTATGCTAACATTTGAATCGCTGTCAGAGACTGCTGAATTTGCTAAAAGTTGGGGGCCGTTTTGCAAAAAGTTCAACATTGAACCTCGCGCTCCTGAGTGGTACTTTTCTCAGAAAATCGACTATTTGAAAGGCAAAATTCATCCCGATTTTGTGCGGGAACGTCGCGCAATGAAGGTGTGTTTGTTTGAGTAATGTAGGGATGTCTATTTCAAATCACTATTAATCTCTAATTATGAGGCGGAATAATCGTAGCGACCTGTTTAAAATGATAGGCCCCACTATTTATTTAAGCATGTAGTATAAATCATGTCGACCTTACATTTAGTGTTTTCTTTAGACGAACATCTGAAGCACCTCTGTTTCGGCGAGTTCCAGCACTGCAACCGGTCGGCATGGCTATTATTGATTATGCTGACCTGTGCCGATTGGCACACAACCACGCTGGACCAGCATAGGTGGCAGTCGGCACAGGCAGCATAGTTGAAAGTTTTATCTAAAAAATAAAGGAAAGAGGAGAACAAGAAAGGAACAGAAGGAAATCTGGATACCTTTTTCTCTCGTCGTGCCCGACCACCTCTCTGACATCTCACCGCTGTTGCCCTCTCTCTCAATCTTCTTCTTTTCTATTTCTTTTCTTGTGTCGTGTGATCTTAAATTTTTTGCATGACCTTAATTTTTTTAATTTAGTTGTAGTGCTCAGCGCTGGTCATACGGCGTTCTCACCGCATGGCCTTCTTTCGTAAAAAATTGTATTATTTTTTTAATTTTTAAAAGTAATTTCACGGTTGCATAGTCGGCTCAGCACGATAGGTACATGTCGAGATTTGAGTTCATAGTTATTAAAGGCGCGCCTAGGCGCGCCTCGCCTCGCGCCTAGGCGCGCCGCGAGTTTTTGCGCCCGCCTGGTCTTGAGGCGGGCGCTGTATTAAAGGCGCGCCCGAGGCGCACCGAGGCGCGCCTAGGCGCAAGGCGCACGAGGCGCGCCCGGGCGCGCCTTTTGTACACCTATAGTCCCCTCACCCAAAAAAAAAAAAAAAAATCTTTTTAAACAACCCCGTTGTACCCGTGTTTTCTGACCCTTAAAAAAAAGAAGTTTGAGATGAACTTTATTTAATCTATGTGCGATATTTGACATTTGAAGTTGTTAACTAATTATTACTAGCTCGCTATTACTGCTAATATGTTTTAAACTAATTATATACGAATAATTCTTGATGTGAACTGTATTTGACAAAAGGATGAGAGGCACACTTCACATACTTTTTTTTTTGTTACATTCATTGTGTTGTGCTATTACACTAAGTACTTCGTTCTTTTATAACTTTTAAAACTACTTTCAAAGCTAAGTACTGCTATTGTTCTTTCAAAACTACGAATATATATATATATATATATATATATATATATATATATATATATATATATATATATATATATATATATATATATCATTTATTAACAAAACTTAAATGTATAATATATTGTATTCATTGTCAAAAGAGAAAATAAAGTCACTTTAGTGACTATTTTACTTATAAAGACTTGAATATACACTTATTTTAAATAGGGAACATTTTTTTGTATCTTATAAGAACAAGTGCGCCTCATGTGCATAAGGCGCGCGCCTCGCCCCGCGCCTCGCGCCTAGGCTCCAGAAAGACCTTTGCGCCTCGGTGCGCCTTGCGCCTTTAATAACACTGTTTGAGTTAATAAAACTCGGTTTGGCACGCATAATCTTGATTTAGACTTCAAAAGTAGAGGTGCAAATTATTTTTGTTAACAGTATGTTGTCTCTTGCCCTTTTCTTTTGTCTAGGCTGACCTAAATTTATTGCAGTTTTGGAATTGTTTGATCATGTCTTTGTTGTTATCTGTTATCCTATTTACATGTTATATACTTAGGAGATGTCTGATCCAGTGTAATTTGTATGCAGAGAGTATATGAAGAATTCAAGGTTCGTATTAATAAATTAGTGGCTCAGGCACGAAAGGTTCCAGATGACGGCTGGACAATGCAGGATGGAACGCCATGGCCTGGAAATAGTGTCCGTGACCATCCGGGGATGATTCAGGTAACCATAATCAGTAGTAAATTGCAATTTTACCTTTTTAATGTTTTAAGAGCAAGCGACAGCTGCAACGGTGTGGAGTCTATCCCCGCTGTACCCCATGGAGGGTAAATAGGTCTTCGACTTGTCCAAACCAAAAGGCTGGGTCTCCTTGTTGATGGAACATGGGTTGGTGGCATACGTGGATTTATGTTACGTCGGTTGCACATAAATTGGGCGGGTGATGGGCTGAGTTTCTTCACAATAATATAAAAAAAAAAGTTTTTAAGAGGCACTGCTTTCATAATATACTTGTGTCTGTTTTTGTGGAAACTCTAGAACTGACACGTCAGAACTTGGAATCCTAGCAATTATTTTGCTTTTATTCAGACTTGAGTACCCTTTGAAGTTATTGCATCTAGCCATTACGAAAATCAACTCCATTCCGTGATTACATTTTGAGGGAGACTTCATGATTCTTTGGATGAAACATAGTAATAGCATGATTAAATGGGATTCTGTAAGCATTGGCAGCATATTTATGATTGATAAAACTGATTCCTTTTGATGTTGATTACCCCAGAATTATGTCGTCTTATGCATTCTAGCCGTGAAGAAAATTGTTTTTGACTGCATTTTTCTGGAACAAGTGAGATTTTATGTATAGTTTTGTTGAAATCGACTAGCGATTGTTAAACGTTGTAATGGCTCGACTGCCACTTTGTTGATTTAAGAGACAGATTCTCTTGTTGATTTTGTTTGCTTCAACATGTAGACCCATATATGCGTGTCGTATTTTTTTCCTGCCTCTCTTTTCTCCTTTTTCAAATGTTGTACGATTCAGAATACATGCATTACGTAATAATATGCAGGTAAGTAACTGCATAAAGTATAACTTACTCGTTATTAGAGATTGCCACAATTGAGGAACATGTTTGCTGTTTTATATGTGACATCCTTATTTCACTGACATGAATAACTTGAATAATGCAGGTCTTTTTGGGTCACAATGGTGGACTGGCTGGAAAAGAGGAGGCCTTGCCACGACTTGTTTATGTCTCTCGTGAAAAAAGACCTGGCTTTGATCATCACAAGAAGGCTGGTGCTATGAACGCCTTGGTACGCCAGCACTTGTTTCATTTGTTGACGTATACTCAATGTCTTACTGCATCTTTATCCTATTTATACGAAGAAAAATTATTGTTGGTACTGATTTCTTGGAGATCTTTCTAGGTGCGAGTTTCGGCTGTCCTCTCTAATGCTCCTTACATACTTAATGTTGATTGTGACCATTATATAAACAACAGCAAAGCCCTCCGAGAAGCTATGTGTTTTATGATGGATCCTATTTCAGGAAAGAAAGTTTGTTATGTGCAGTTCCCTCAGAGGTTTGATGGGATTGATCTGCATGATCGTTATTCTAATCGCAACGTCGTATTCTTTGATGTATGTGCTCTTTCTTTCCTGATAATGCTTATTACCTCTAAAATTTGTCGTTAGCTTCATCTCTGAACTGACGTTGAATTATCCACACTTGCCGTTCATGGGTAATTCTACATCATATGAAAGATCAAGGTGGAGATAAAATTATTGGTGTCTACCATTTTGTTTCTTCTTATTTCAATGTGTGTTGATGCAACATCCTTCCAAGCTATTCTTTGGAGTATTTGCATTTTTATTCCCAAGTGACGAAACTGTTATCGTCTTTCAAAAAAAAAGACAAGGGCAATTTTGTCATTTTATAGGGTCAAGAGGACATAGGGCGGTGGCATAAATATGCAAATACCCCTTATTATTTTTGTTCCGTAACTTATATCCTGCATTTATTTTTCATGCACCAGATCAACATGAAAGGCCTGGATGGATTACAGGGTCCCATCTATGTCGGGACAGGATGTGTTTTCAGGAGGCAAGCTCTATATGGATTTGATGCTCCTATAAAGGTCAAGCCTCCAGCCAAAACTTGTAACTGTTGGCCGAAATGGAGTTGCCTGTGTTGTGGATCTAGAAAGAGAAGCAAGAAGAATAATAACATGGCCAAAAAAAAGATCAAGACAAAGCAAAGAGAGGCCTCAAATCAAGTTCATGCGCTTGAAAAAATTCAAGAATTCCAAGGTAAGTTCGATGTTGTTGGTATTGGCTATTTATTCCTTTTTTTAAAAAATCTTTTTATGATGAATTTCTGTCAAAACTATTGAATTCTTACAGGACTTCTACCTGAAAATTCGTCCTTAGTCCCCAAGCAAAAACTTGAGAAAAGATTTGGTCAGTCCCCAGTCTTTGTTGCTTCAACGCTTCAAGAGGATGGTGGAATTGCTCCAGGCATCAGTTTGCCTTCTTTACTAAGTGAAGCTATTCATGTCATTAGCTGTGGATATGAAGATAAAACCGAGTGGGGCAAGGAGGTCAGTGGATTATATCTCCTAATGAATGAATCTTATATGAAGGCTATACATGTTGCAGTTCCATGTAATCACCTCTGGAAAGGATCTTTTGGAACATTTTTCGATGTGTTACTTCAACTTTACAGTCCTTTAAAAAATTGTCAAAAAAATATGTCTAGTGGACTGCCAAATTTGCAATTCAAAATGTTAAAATGTTTTAAAGTACAATCTTGGAAGTCTACTAGACACAGTTTTGACATTTTTTTCCCAGAAAATTTGGACTATAAAGTTCTAGAACACATCAGCATCATAGTTCATTATTTTATCAAAAATGTCAAAAAGATGCTTTCGAAAGAGGATTATAGCAACATTGTAACTGTTTAATGCAAGAACTCTTCTCTTATGCCATAGATTATTGTTAAAAAGCTCTCCATTGCGTATTTTACCAGGTTGGGTGGATATATGGGTCGGTCACAGAAGATATCTTAACAGGCTTCAAAATGCACTGTCACGGTTGGCGTTCCGTTTACTGCATGCCGGAAAGACCAGCATTCAAAGGGTCTGCTCCGATCAATCTTTCAGATCGTCTTAATCAAGTTCTACGTTGGGCTCTTGGATCTGTTGAGATCTTCTTGAGCAAGCACTGCCCAATTTGGTACGGATATGGTGGTGGTTTGAAGTGGTTGGAAAGATTTTCCTATATTAACTCTGTTGTTTATCCATGGACATCCATACCCTTGATTGCCTACTGTACCTTGCCTGCAATCTGTCTTCTCACAGGAAAATTTATAGTCCCTGAGGTACTTATCTCACTTCCTTTCACATTTTTTCTTTTCCCCCTCCAAGTTATTGCCTCATTAATAAACAAACTAAACCGGCTCTGAAAATGTGTTCAGAAGAAGCTGCAATTGTGTTGTAGTAATGCTAGGCACCTCTATAACTTCACCTCTTAAGTGACGCGGAGTTCATCTGCACTTCATGTTTACAAAATTGGTGGACTCATTTTTTTAAACATGGGCGGATATTGATATCAGTTCAACCTGAAGTTAAGAGTATATTTAGAGGTGCTAAGCATTTTCCATCCATGAGTACATTATTTCTTACTAGAACTCTAAAGAAATCTCTACGTGGATGTGCACCACATGTTTTAAGTGTATGGACCTACCATGGTTTTCGGTGCCGGTCGGCACAGCCCGTGACGAGCGGCACGTGTCAAAAAATCTTATATTTGAAATTTTAAATTAATTTTTTTTTTTTTTATTTTGTTAAAAAATAACAAATAAATTCGGCACGGTCGGCACGGCACCATCGGCACGGTCGGCACATGCCGGAATCTAAGTTTAACGAAAAGGCTCGGCACAGAAAACCTTGGGACCTACCATTTAGGGTATGTGCTGGAGCTGATTTCCACCTAACTCTTAAGTTTGTCGAGTTCAATTCGGAGATAATATAGCATTTGCTCATAAAGTATTCTTGCTTTTGAAAAAACAATTTTAGTATGTGCACATTCTAAAAACATTCCCTTTTTTAATAACAGATTAGCAACTATGCCAGCATTGTTTTCATGGCTCTCTTCGTTTCCATAGCTGCAACTGGTATCCTCGAGATGCGGTGGGGTGGTGTGGGAATTGATGATTGGTGGAGGAATGAGCAGTTCTGGGTCATCGGTGGTGTATCAGCACATCTCTTTGCAATTTTCCAGGGTCTTCTCAAACTCATTGCAGGAGTAGAGACTAACTTTACTGTGACATCTAAAGGAGGATCAGAAGATGAAGATTATGCCGAGTTATATATCTTCAAATGGACGTCGCTGTTAATTCCTCCAACAACGATTCTCATTCTCAACATAATCGGTGTTGTAGCTGGAATATCTAATGCCATTAATAACGGGTATGAATCGTGGGGTCCTCTGTTTGGCAAGCTCTTCTTTGCCTTCTGGGTCATCCTCCACCTGTACCCGTTCCTGAAAGGTTTACTTGGGAAGCAGAATAGAACCCCTACGATCATCATCGTGTGGTCAATCTTACTTGCGTCCTTTCTATCTTATATGTGGGTCAGAATCAACCCGTTCATTGGGAAGTCAGATGGCCCGAATCTAGAAGTTTGTGGTTTGGATTGTGATTGAATTGCGGAAGGTTTCTTTGCTTCAGTAGGAAGTTTAAGGATCTGTTGATGGTGGTTGTAAGAGGGGAAAAGAAGAGCTGATACATGCTAGAAGACAAGGAAAGAATACCGAAGACGGTGATCGGTCTTTGTGTAGATATTGAAAATGTGAGCTGACATATTGTTTTTTATCTCTTAATTCATTCATTTTTACTTGTATGGGGGTTTTAAGGGTAAATGGTTTTATTGAAGAGGGGAAAAAATTCTAAGATGAACTATCATTTTGATCTCCTCTCAATAAGTTTTGCATATAAATATTGCAAATTTTGTAGAATATTGTATAACTTCATTTTGAGCAGAATTTTTTGTTCTTTGTTCGCAACAATGAAGAAATGATTTGCTGGATTGGCGGCTACAATGCTGTAAACCTTTGTTGTACCTTCTTTGAGGTTTTTTGATATTAAGGTTCTATTCTAATATTTATCCGAAGTATGCACCCATGTATGTCTGCCGGTTATATACCAGCATATTCAGCATGAGTGGCGGAGAGGGGATGTTACGGTAGTTCCGTCGACATTCTATCAAATATAGAAATCGCAGTTAAGTGCTACAATAGAAACTCGGGGTGGTTTTTGTTTTAGACAGCATGAGGAGAGGCGTTACGATAGTTTGCTTATGTAAGACTTAGATTAAATTTGTACCCGTCAAAAGATGTGAAATGTTAAATAACTAGTGGAACATAAGGCAAGATAGACAAAGAATGAGTTAGAAAAAAAAACCACTCAAAACACTTGATCTATTTAAAACGCTAGGAAGATATCTCTACAACTGTGTTGAGTGGCAACAAAGAATTTATATTAACAACACCGTTGCTTAGCAGCCTTAGCTATTTGGCTTTTTGTACCTAATTTTCTATATTTGCTCTCTCCCTACTCCGTATACTTTTTTTTTCTCGTCCATTGTTTGTAGTATCATATTAATTATTTGATGTGTGTATTATCTCTTAGCATGTTTCGATGGATGTAATTTGAATTCATGTATGTGGTTTTATTTGCTGGCGTGCTAGTGTGCCAGCGTATTTGAGTGTTTGATTACCTAAGTTGAGAGTCTACTAGAAAAGTCTTATTCGAGATATAATTATATCTATACTATCTTTCATGAGGTCACTCGTGCGAAATTTGTTACTGGAGTGTAGTTATTGTGTTAATATGACAATGAGTCATATGACAATAGTGTTACCCAACATTTACAACAGATGAAAGAGTCATTTTGCCCTTAATAATATCATATCAAGCTACAAAAGTGGATAACTTGAAATTTTGACTTTTTTCTTTGTGGAAGGAGCAAAACAAAACATCCATCTCAAAACACACATCTCATGCACTGGCTTTCATCAGGACTCCTAATCCTGATGTACTCTGAATCACTTGTTAAAATATGTATTAAAATATGTATGGTACATCCGACCAACAAATAAAAAAAAAGTATGGTACATAACCTATGCATTCTGATTTGATTTTGATCATATCGGATTTATTAGGAGGGATGGAGATCTTCTTCATCCAGATTTTATAAATAATTCCGTGCATCGGCACTTATATATATATTGTAAAAATTTTTAAATGGAAGTTGCAAATATTGATGAGATTTATATTTATGTTTAATAATTTTTTCAAAAAAAAAAATAATTTTAAATAGGTGATTTTTAAACCCATTAAAATTTGTGAGTCTCATAACATCTATGTAAAAATATCTTTTATAAAACTATTAAATATAAAATTTATAAACCTTATCAAAAATTTTCTAATTTTTATTTTAATTTTTTTAAAAAAATATATATATAGATATTATTTTAAGTGTCGATATATAGAAGTGCATAGAATCTGGATGTAAGGGATTTCCATCTTTGTTGGGAGTGATAATGAATAGCATTTCTTAAAATATAAGTCAAAAAAGAATATGAAAAACCAAATACAAATAAGGTGTTATTTGTAAGTATTTCCTGTGCCTATATGTAATTAGAAAAATTCAAATTATTTCTGTAAAAACAGCCCGCAGCATTCCATTTCCTTGTTTGTTTTAAAGAAAAATTTTCATTTCTTTTCCTACCCTTCCATGGAGATCTCCTAGCTCTCCGTCTCTATCTCTCTCTCTCTCCCGGAGATCTACATCCTCGCCTGAACCCTAATCCTAGATTTACGATTTCGATCAACCATGTCGCGCGACAACGGCGACACCGTCCCACTCCATCCTTCCTCACAATCAGACATTGACGAGATCGAATCCCTCATCCACTCCGCCCCCGCCGTCCTCCCCGTCTCCTCCGCTGACCCACCGCCGCCGCCTCCCCCGCAGCGTTCCGCCGCTCCTACGCCTCCGTCGAAGCCGCCGCAATCGGTGGTGATCCCCATATCGAGCAATCCCCTTCCTCCTCCGCTACCCCCGCCGACACAGCCGAGGACCGCCGGGATATCCGCCGACGGGTTTGGATCTGCGCCGAACACGCTGACCGAGCCCGTTTGGGACACGGTTAAGAGAGATCTGTCGAGGATTGTGAGCAATCTGAAGCTTGTGGTGTTCCCAAACCCTTATAGAGAAGATCCGGGGAAGGCGCTTAGGGATTGGGATCTCTGGGGTCCGTTTTTCTTCATTGTCTTTCTCGGATTGATGCTATCGTGGTCTGCATCTGTTAAGAAGGTTAGATTTCCTCCTTTTTATATATTTACTGCATTAGTGGATACCCCAGGTTGGAACCCAACGGCCCGTGAATTTGTTCACGGGGCGCCTGTCAATGGAAGGTGATATGGAGTTTGTAAAAAATCCTCAGACCTCCATCAGTGGAGCCAGGATCGAGCACCGCGCAAGAGATTACGTTACCTTCCTTGTTACCGTCTTTTTGTACTCCTGTTTAGTATTAGAAGAGGGAAAATTATATGTCTTGTAATTTTACTGAATGTTAATGGTGCTTGTGATTCTTCTCTAAAGAGCGAGAACATAGATGGGATAGGAAGACTGCACTATCTTTAGGTTAATTGGCTGTTGTTTTTAATTTGCTTAGAAAACAATTTGTGCTGCTTGTTGCTGTCATGTCAGAGTCCAGATTAGAATCCACTCACTTCCTATTGCAGTTTGTTTGTTTATTGTTTTGTTTCTTTTGAATTGAGGGTTCTGCACTATCTTTAGGTTAATTTTGGCTATTGTTTCAATTTTCTTAGAAGACAATTTGTGCTGCTTGTTGCTGTCATGTCAGAGTCCAGATTAGAACCCACTCACTTCCTATAGCAGTTTGTTTGTTTATTGTTTTGTTTCTTTTGAATTGGGGGCTTTGAAGTGCTGTAAGATATTTTACCCAACTTTGTGTTTGATTAGGTAATAGAAGATGATATTTAGGTAGCAAAGCGCGTCTCTTTGATTCAGAATGATATTGAGAATGATATTGTTTCTCTCTGGAGGACCTTGAATTGAATAAAAGTTACATCTAATAATTGCTTCTTTAATTTATTATGCACTGACCTAGATACTGATGATTTTATATGCGTTGGCGTTTTGTATGTTAATCATTTTGACAGTTTTGGCTTGTGAAGCACACGGAAGTATTACATTTGAGAATAATAAGTAACGCTTTGTGTATCATATTATGTTATTATGTTCTTACATAATAAAGAGACCCTTTTGAGATCTCATAAGGCCGAAGTACATTGCTTAGAAGTGATTGACCAAAGTTGATTCATTACATCTTAAATGCATTAAGTCTGTGCTCTCTTATAGTAATTAGGCAATATTCTACGTGCAAATGCCCATTAGATCTAATTACTCGAACGAACAAACTTTTCGTATTGAGAAATCTCAAATAACGACATGATGGGACACATATGAAAGCCTGATTTTAGTCGTATTAGGAATGCCTAAATAAGAGTCGAGTCGTATTAGAGTGCCATCAATTGTATCTCGTCTTTGTACAGATGGTCGTACTCTTAATGCTATTTCACTATAAATTTCATGTATGCAACTTGAAGGACTTCCACAAAATGCCAATATAACATGCATTCATCTAATTAATGTATTCTACAGATGGATAATTGGCTTCTCCTTTGCAAGTTCATTTTTTGAAAACCTTGTGCTAATTTTCATGGCCTTATTCACGGCAGTCGGAGGTGTTTGCTGTTGCATTTGCTGTCCTTGCTGCTGGTGCGGTCATCCTCACGTTGAATGTTTTGCTACTGGTAAACTTTCCGATATTTCCGAAACTTCTATTAATCCCCACTACTTTTTTCCATCAAATACCAATGTCTTTGCATGGTTGCAGGGTGGACATATAATTTTCTTTCAAAGTCTCAGTCTCCTTGGATATTGCTTGTTTCCTCTGGATGTCGGAGCTTTGATCTGCATGCTTAAGGACAACGTAATACTCAAAATAATAGTGGTTGCAGTAGCGTTAGCTTGGAGTTCTTGGGCGGCGTATCCTTTCATGAGTGCAGCTGTCTCACCTAGACGCAAGGCTTTGGCTTTGTATCCGGTCTTTTTGATGTACGTTTCTGTAGGCTTTTTGATCATTGCTATTG
This sequence comes from Xerophyta viscosa, assembly GCA_002076135.1. Lineage (NCBI taxonomy): Eukaryota > Viridiplantae > Streptophyta > Magnoliopsida > Pandanales > Velloziaceae > Xerophyta > Xerophyta viscosa. Next base: position 1,549,257 of record MJHO01000043.1, read on the forward strand.
ATTAGGCAATCATTCGCAAAACATGACATACATTTTTCACTGAACTTTTCTCGACTCGATTGCGACGGTGGTGCACTCTGGTTGTGTGATATTTTCCTTGTGTCTGTTTATCCTTGAGCGTTGTAGAACTTGCATTCGTAATATGATGCCGTTACATAATGGTGAAATGTTTTTGTATAATATATTGAACATAACAGTGCTCAATTCAGCCAAGTAGTGTCATCGATTATTTTGATATTGTAAGTTCTTCTGGAGAGTAATCAAATTATTATGTCTGACAGCTAGTGTAACAGCTTCCCAAATATGAAACAAGTGATGCATGTTTTTTGGTGGAGAATTGAACTTGAAATTATATTAACTAGAATGACTTGTAACCCATAAAATGTGAGACCAGGACTCTGTTGCTTCTTGCCGAGCATTCACATTAAACAAGATCCAATAATTACAAAAAACAAACAAATAAATAAATGGCCCATGTAGGTCCTCGAACCTATGACCTTCGCGTTATTAGCTCGACGCTCTAACCAACTGAACTAATAGGCCTGCTGTTTTGCAAGGCTACCACAATATTACAACTTACAAAAATTTAGGCTAAGGTGCTCACAATTTGTGATTCTTGATGGATTGGTTGTGGGTTTTCCGAGGACACGTGTTGATTTGTTGCTCATTGATCGCACAATTCCTATCCCCATCTGTACTGATCTGGTTTATCCTTCTGAGGATTGGATTGCAGCAATGACATCGTACTCGTACCGATTGGCTTGCATGAAAACTATGTACCAAAACCCAGCCTTGGCCAACGGCATATTGAGCTGCCCATAGGCTTAATCGGGCTGGATAAATTATTTCCTCTTCTGTTTATCCCATTTGTGGTTGCTTCATACTTTTGAGAAACAGACCTCGAGTAATAGAACTCCACCTAGTGCTTTACATCCACAAATAGTGCTTAAACTCCACCTAGCGCTTCACATCCACGCATAGTGCGTTAACTGCTTAAACTGTGGCTTTCACCTTTTCTAGTTTTTTCTTTATTTATTAGATTATCGTAGAAAAAAAAATCTACCCGTTACTGACCAATCTTTGTAATGAACGTCGTGACGGATGAAACCTACGAGAAGTCACTATTTTTTTTATCTTGATAGGACCGAAAGTCCGTCTTACCATACATAGACTATAGAGGAGATAAATCCTTATAGATTATACTTGCAGAATTCGAACAATAAACCTTCATATGATAAAGCAAAAGCCCCACCATCCGTGCCAAGCCTTTCACCTGTTGTAGTTCTTTTCTTTTTCTTTTCTTTTTTTCTTTTTTTCTTTTTCTCACCTGTTGTAGTTGAGCAGGTAATTATATGGGCATAAAAGTTACCATGTTCTCTCACACACGTGACACTGAACGCAACTGCTAAGCCTAAATATAGACTTTGACTGTTAGTAACCTTTCTCAGTGACCATAACGCCACCAAACCACCCTTGACCAAATCACAACTGTATTTACCACCTGGAAAACTGCAGCTATCACTCTTCAGCATAGCAATATTATAGCATCTCGAAATTAAATTGGAAGTGAAATTGAACTTTGATTTGGAAGCATCCATAGCATACTCACTCAGAGAACATAGCATCTTTCGAAGTCAACCAGCATATTAAAACTTTGAAATCCTCAGTTCTGATTATTTATTGTCTTTCTGCAGCTAATATCATCTTCCACCAATAAAACTTCTTTTTCTAAGAGGAGTTACACATATAAGCTTGAAATAATAACTTTTACATAAATTAGTAATCCTCGACAGACTGCATTGTCTTGAGGTGGCAAAAGATCCGACTTGCGAAGCAAAAACCAAGTCAGTGCTGCTGGAGCTGCAAGAACGTTCATTTGCAGTACATCACTGTTCGGACAAGAAGCCTTTGCCAAAGATTCACGTGGGCTTCTTTCTTACGAATCGCTGGAGGGCTTTAGGCATTTCAGACGCGACCTCAGATATTCTTTGTTTCTTTGTAGGACGCTCATCTTTTATCTCTTGCTCTATGAATTGCCTCTTCGCTTTAAAGACTTCTTCCTGTTTCCTCTTCGCCTTCTTGCTTGGCTTGTTCCTTCCTTTAGTCTTGTTCTTAAACGTGATTTGCTTCGCAGACTCTACGGCAGATTCCATCTCCTCCTCAATCGCTTTCTTGCTTGGCTTCTCCTTCTTTCTTGGTGCCCTCACTGTGCCGATCTTGGTCGGGTCAAGCATAATAGTCTCGGGCTGAAGCTTGTCTTTTAGATTATGCACCTCCTTCTCTCTCCTCTGTTTACGAGTTTCGAAAGGAGCTGCAACCCATGTATCAAAGTTGGGTTCACCAGATCCCGGAACTAGGATGTTGCTTACACCCATCGAGTGGCCAATGCTTAAAACATCCTCGTAAGGCCTGAATAATACCTTTTTTATCTGGTAACCCTTCACCATGGCATGATTCATGTACCGCTCATAAACCTGGTTCCCAGCACAGTCCTTCCATATGTGAACCTGCGATGAATTGCCAAGGGCAAGTAGTCCCGTCTGGCTGAAGTCCAAGGTCGTAGCTTGACCACAATACGATTTAAGAACCTCAAACTTTCTGATATCCCATAGCTTTATCTTTTTGTCCATGCCGGCAGTAGCCATGAGGTGCCCATTGTTGTGGAAGCCAATTGCTGTTACAGGGCCATGGTGGCACAACATGGTGACAAGAGGTTTCACGCTTGTTGGCTTCCACATTGTAACCTTACCACCAGAATGACCTACCCCTATGACTGCATTGTGAGGGTTCATCTCCATTACTTCTGTACGCCCAAGGCCTGTCCTGTAGTTGGCAACAATCTCTCCAGTGCTCACATCTTGGTAGTGCAACTGCGCAAACTCATTTATAGAAACCAGAAGGAAATGCTTGGCTAGAAACTGAAGCTTTAAAGGGGCACCATGTTCCTAAGAGGAGTAAAATAAAAAGGATATAGTTAAATGATGCACTGTTGCATATGAAAAACATCAACAAGCCATACATATAGTGATTTAGAATTATGCTCTTCAAAACTTGTGAGGCATAGTAAATGAGAGCTAAGTCTAAGCGAAATCTCTTTTTTCTATCATCCATCATTTGGGATGAAAGAGCAGTTATAGAATAATCAAAATTCCCTTTAATGCACCCGTCAATATTCTTAGTAACTGTTTCAACAAACTATCAATAATATCATTACCAACTCTTTGGTAATTGAGAGACTATAAATGGATTTTTAGAACACAAATATGGAACATAAATACTCAATCCAAAGTTGAAGATGCTCTTAATTAAAAATATGAAAAGACATAAGATATACATTACCTCCGGTAGAATTCATATAAAATAAAAAACCAACCAACAAACAAAAAGCCATCACAGCAAGGCAACAAACTATTAGCATAAAAATTGCTACCTTAAGACAGTGAATCTCGGTGCCATGCCTGTTATAGATATAAGGGTACCTGCCAAAGCCAAGAATCTGTTCGAATTAGTATCAGTTACGACACTTCAAATAATTTCAAACATCTCAACAAACGCAAAAATGTCTTAGATAATGAACCTCAAACCAGCACTGACTACAGAGGGCAGAGATGCCATAAAGGACAGAGGACATAGTAAGGATAGGGGTTACGATACCCAAAGTATAAATCAACTTAGCAAATTAAGTTGGTTAGTATATATTGTAAACAGTAAGACACGAGATCTAATGACATTGAGCATACGAATCCTTCATTTCGTTCGCATCTGATATTCATTTGCCACCAATAGATATTCTTTCAAATTCTTAGTACCAACGTCCACTTGGTCTTTAGATGCTTCTATCTATATGTATTAGTAGGACACCATTTGACGTCAACAAGAGACTCCAATCGCAATGTCGCGTAGAATGTTACCAACTGAAACTTTCTGCATTCTCCGACACAAAAGAAAATTTTGCACAGAGATACTCATAAAGATGTTGCATTTAGTAAACTTGTGCGCTTGTATGCTCGTGTCTAGGATTTGTTTCCTCAGGCCAAGGGTCCTACGTAAACATCCTCCTTCGGGGCATTGCTGCGTACATCTTACCCTCCCCAGACCCTCATCACAAAGATGTTGTTATTATTGTATACTAATAAAGATGTAAACGGCATTTTCAAAAAAAAGGCCTTTGTGCATATATGGTGGACATAAAAAGAACAAACAATGAGGACTAGCTACTAATTGTTGTTCTTTAAGCAGCACGCATTATCAGATAAAAACTTCCTCATTGTTAGGGACTTTGCCACCAACGAGGAATGTGAAGCATGGATATCTGTCACCAGGTTATAACTCCCGCTCTAGCTGGACCAGCCACCAAATTGTGCACATAATCATCTTATCAACTAACTCGACAAGCTAACTTGAAAAGGCCCAAAACAAACCTATTACATTATGCATACAAGACACATTAATGCAGAAAAATCCTGTTTAGATCTACCATAATGCAAGAATCCTATCCATAACACTCCCAACCCTTTTCCCCCTCTTACAAGCAACGGTTTTTATGCCGTGCCAAGCCGAGTTTCAGTAAATTTCAAATTTGAGACGTGATGACCCTTGCGGATAACAAAATATTATTATTTTATTTTATATTAAATTAAAACATTAAAAAAAATTAAAAATGCAATAAAAATTAAACACAAAAAAATGAAAAAAAAAAAACTAGTCAAGCGCCAGGTATGCGACCAGTACGGTTGCACCCATGAAGCGAGATAACGGGTCGACGAGCATTGTTCATCTTCTTCGCGAGCAAACAAAGGAACAACAATAAAAAGCATGAATAAAACAAAGGACAAAATCCTTACTTTTTCTGGGCAGCTGCAAAATATTGTTCATTGTGTAGGAAAGTCACATCGCGCACAGTTTCTCTAACCTGTTAAAGTAACATGTTGGATTACACTCTCCAAGATTCAAGCGCATCATATGAAGAAAGTCATGGTTTTTAGTTGGGTACTTGGGTTATAGAAAATTCAAGTTACATACTTGTGAATGGTGTAACAACAATGTTAGAAACGAACCTGCAACTCTTTAATCACTTTCATATTTAAAACATCTGTTAACGCCAAATGACCCTTGCGCCCTCCTAATAACATATAGCGGCCGCTCGATGTGTATTCTAGTGTATATGGACCCAGATCTGCAGTTCCGTTGGAAACAAGTAAGCAGGCGAATCACTAATGAAAAGGATAAACTAATGCACTGCGGCTATCTTATGTATTATACATCATATCTTTCAACCTCAATGAAGGTATATAGTTTCTTTTTGGAGTTCAAATAGATTACAAGTACATGTTTGCTATAATATATTACCTGGTAAGATAACATCAAAGGCCTTTCTTCTACTTGCAGTATCCACTTCCTCAAGTATAGACTCTTGTTTCACCCTCCAGGTTTTCTCTAGACCTTCAGTCTCTAGAAATCCAGGTTCAGTAGGCATCAACCACTGCAAGGAGCAAACCAGTTGTATCGAAATGATCAAATTGAAACTTCATCAAAAATTGCACAATAAAGGAAATACGGATCTTTTGAAGGAGGCCAAAAAAACAAAAAAACTCATCTTCCTTGAAACTATGTAATAAAGTTGACTAAATTCTAAGATATACATTCACTTGCCTAAGTCCTAACCTGATGCATTTGACATGCTTAACTTGTGCCCAAGAAAACACCTTAAAGAATATATATATCTTAAAGGTCATTGTAACAAGATCTCACATTACACAAAACTAAGTGCATACATACACAAGTGCCAAAAATAATTATACAAGCTTCGTTTTTGTTCTTCTGCACTCAGGTAAAAAGGAAGCTCGTGCATTGATAATTAATAGTTCGCAATCAGTAAACTCATTTACACTTCACAACACGCACAAGGTTATAACATCATTTATTAGCACCGTGCAATGGGAAATAGTCATAGCACATTTGTGCTAGCCAAGGTCTCTAGATATGCCTATATCTTCAACTACAAATAAAGCAGTCATCGCATATTTGTGCCAGTCAAGAACACACTCTAGTAATACATAATCTTTCACTACCAATCATCAGTTCAATAATAATGAATATATTGTATAAAACAATACACTTCAATTAAAGAGGTAAAAATTTACAATAGAATGGTTCATTAGATTTTACGAAACTGATTGATATCTAATAGCTCATAATAAGTACTATACACATCGTGCATAAGGCTATACACCATTTATCAAGCAATGTGCAGGTAGCAGTCAACCACATTACAAATTCTCTTGGTCTCTGTAGAATGCCCATATCTTCAACTACTAATAATTTCAAAATATTTGTGCAAGCACAACAGCATGCTACGCAACACATTATCTCACCACCAATTATCGGTTCACTTGCTACAATTAATGAACATATATTAATATTGTAGCAAAAAACACAGAGACTTCAATTAAAGAAATATAGATTTACAGGCAACCTTTTCAGCCTTGGCAGCAGCCTTAGCAGAGAGGCCATACAATTTTTCTCTGACAGCAAGCTGACCTTTCAACTTCTTATCTTGCAAACTCTGCATACATTACATCGAAAACATCTCAGAATAAGTGCACAAAGTAGAAGTTCGATAATCTTTCAAGTTAAAAAAAAAATCCGAAGGTACCTCCAGGTTAGCCACATCTCCGCGAAAATACTTCTTCATTTTTGTGTCCAATTCCAATTCCATGTCCTGTAAAAACAGCAGCACTTTCTTACTTGGGCGGATCCACTAGATAGCCACTGGGGTCAATTTACCTCACTCAATTACTTTTGAAGAAGAATTTGAAAGGATAAATGGGAAACGAAATTACCACCGCAGCGGCGCAAGACGGGGATAAAAACCTTGCGAGGCCTGCGGCAGAGAGAGAGAGAGAGAGAGAGAGAGAGAGAGAGCCAATGCTGGGTGCTGGCTTGAAGGGGAAGAAATATCAATAAAGTAAACGCAGAAGCTGAACAGGTACTGTCCATTGGGCCTCCATTTTCGCCCAAGTAGTTGTTTGGCACACGTGTTTCGAGTGCGTCGTCTACTAGTGTGTGTGTGTGTGTGTGTGTATATATATATATATATATATACACTAGTCCTCATAGTGGTGCATTACGCGAGCATTATCCGTGAACTTAAAATCGATTAATGTGTCTAGAAAGAAAATGACAAATTAAATAATTATGAAATTTCTTTGAAAAAATTGATTTTATATAAATATTGAGTTAACAAAAATAAATCAGATATACAAAAAGATACATTGAATTCATAATTTCATATAACTGTTGAAGCAAATAAAAATAAATAAATAAAGGCAAAGAAAAGAAAATTATTATTCTATTTAACAATTTCGGCAAAAAAAGTAAAGAAAATGAGTCAGATAGTTGTCGAAAAAAGGTAAAAAAATTGTATTGTTGAAACAAAATTTATACAAAATGAAGACTTAGGACGTGCGGCCTGCGCAAGTTAAAAAGAAAATTAGAAGAAAAAACAAAGCAAAAAAAAAAGGACAAAAAAAAAGCACTGTTCAATAGAAAATTAGAACTAAAATTATGCTGATAAAAAGAACATGTATATATATATATATATACACTTACATTTTAAAATAAATTATCAAAAAATTTAAAAATTGCAAAAATGTATTCATACATACATATAGCAAAAGGAAAAAAAAAGAATGTAAAAATCAAAATTGATACTATTAAAAGAACTATTTATCCCACTGTTAGCCATTATTATATTGTTAGATAGTTATATAGGCTTAATCTATCATACGTACAAGTAAAAATCAAAATTGATGCTATTAAAAGAACTATTTATCCCAATGTTAGCCATTATTAAGAAGGCAGATAGTTTATATATGTTTAATATCTCGTTACGATACAAACGAGCATACCAAATATATGTGCACGGATATTTTTTGATAAAATTTTTATCATAGAATTTATAGATTTTTATGAGAGCTATATATTTTATATTAAAATTTAAGAAGACTTCTAAATAGGTGCTCTGAAGTTTTCAAATTTTAAATAGTTTTAAAACAAAAAAAAAGCATATTATAGTATGTAAAATATTTTAAGTATGAGCGTAACATGTATATAGGGATCTTTTTTGAATAAACTTTTAAAATAAAATTTTTAGATATGATAACATCAATCTATAATTTTGATGTTAAAAATTTAATAAAAATATATTACGAAAAGATATTTTGGGTTCGCAATTCTTAACGAGGTTAAAGTAAAAAATTAATTTAAAAATTGAGAGGATATTTTGATAGAGGGAGCAACATTTAAAAGAAAAAGAATAGTAATCGAAAATTTATATTATCATTATATAGGTTTAAATCTGTCTTATGGTATGCACGAATGTCCTAAACATTTATGTACGGGTATTTCTTGAAAATATTTTAAACATAAAATTTATAAATTTGATTGAGCAATACTTGTAATATTGAAAGTTTTTCTAAAAAAATAGTTTCTAAATAGATTTATGGAAATTCAAAGCCTTAAAAGTTTTGAAAACAAAAGAAATCGTATTACAATACAAATGGGCATACCAAATATGTATGTAGAGATTTTTTTAAGAAATATTTTTAATATAAACTTTGACTGTTAGTAACCTTTCTCAGTGACCATAACGCCACCAAATCCGAGGCTAGCTCTTGCACTTCTTTCTCTCCAGAGAAGGGAAAGCTCTCCAACTGCACTTGTTAAGGACCAAATCTAAGATATGCCTTCCTTATCTCATCACGTTAACCAACAGTATATCCCAAATAGGTTTGCGGAAATCAGGATCACGCTCTATGGAAGAAAAGTTTGGATCTACAACCCTTGACGCTTGAGTGAGATTTCCTCCAACTACAATAGTTTCGGACTCCTCATTATTACCACCATCATTGGCACTATGAGAACTACTTTCTCCTCTTGTTTTTTTTATTGAAAAACAAATCCAATTTTTTTTGTTTACCAAACATCATGTTATATAATAAAAAATTCTAACTCATCACATTTCTAAATCCTAAATCATTATAATCTATTAAAATTTAAATTCAACCGATTATAAATTCTGGAAAGCTAACACGAAAAACTACTAATATAAAAAAAATAAAAATAAAAATTATTAATTATTATTACCTCCTGGGCGCCGGGTGCCGGAGCCGTCGAACTCGCGGAGACGCCGAATCCGAGGACGAGAGCCGCCGGAGGAGAGGAGAGATAGCTGGATGAGAGCCGAGGCGAGGCGGCGAAATGTCGGAGACGAGCAGCGAAGCTGTCGGAGGAGAGCACGGGGTCACGGAGCCGAGGAGTGAGGACGAAGAGGAGAGCACGAGGCTCCGGAGCCAAGGACGGAGAGGTCGGAGGAGAGCCGGCGGGCAGCGTGGGGGCCGGAGTGATTTTAGGGTTAGGTCGAGCGGCGAGCCGACGAGCCGTCGAGAGCGACAAGAGGGGAGGGGGCCGAGGACGGAGAGGTCGAGCGGCGAGCCGTTGAGAGCGACGAGAGGCTCAGAGGCGAGGGGGCCCAGAAATTCTGATCGTGCGGGTGAGGGTGGGTGAGGTGTGGAAGGGTGTTTGGAGGGGCAGGGGGCGTGGGCTACTGCTATTGGGCTGGGACGCAGGGGTTGGGGGGGGGGGAGGAGGGCAAATCGGCTGGGCCGGCCGCTGGGCTGTTGTGGGGGGGGGGCCATGGCTACCCCCTGCCCAGTAACACCTCCGCCAGTTCTATATTGTCGACATATTCTAATTTGTATTATTGAATACGTTTGAATTAATTTTCTTACTTTTTGTCTATTTTACATAAAATTTGATTATTTTTTAAGAATTTAATAAAAAATGTAGTAACATGTCAGTTCTTGATTTTTTAAAGACAGAATAATAATTAAAAGTTGCATTTCTTTTTATATATAAATATCCATCTATCAACGTAGTATACTTTTACCGGGCCTGTAGTTGTGGATCGGGTTTCTTTATATTGTACCCGTTACCCGTTAAGCTCTTCCGTATATATTAATATATATAGTCTTAGCAGAGCCATCTGCGAGGTTCTTTCAAGTTAGGGTTGTCTGGCTCCCATCTCTACGACGGCGCTGATGAATGTTGCTTTTTTTTTTTTAATTTGTGGATAAAGTGAGTGTTGATCTCGTTATCTACTACTTTTATGTTCGTCGGAATTTGCCTCTGATTTTTGTCATTCAATTTTTGTATTTATTTTTATTTTTTACCTTTAACTAATGGAGATGATGAAATTTCTAGCGATCAAGTGCAGCATCTTCTGGTGCGATGAGCGCTATTTTCCACACGAGATTTCTGATCTTCCCTCCCACTCCGTCGATGGCCTTCTTGGTTTATATTTGCATTTATATTTCTTTAGTTTCTAATTTCTTTTGCGGTTCAGCCACTGCTTACGTCTTCGATGTGATTCATCTGCAAACTATTTGTTCGGACATTGTCCCCTTTTATTTACGAAATTTGTTTTTCTTTTTTTTTTTGTTATTTACAGCTGATTGATTTGTGATAAATATGGATGAATTTGTTATTGATTTGAAATTATGGATTCGCTATAATAAAGCGAGCCTCTATTTTTCTCTTTGGGACTTGCTTCATTTATTATATTTTTAAAACGGATAATTTCATATCAACCCCCTAACATACTCAATTCAAGCACAAATCATAAATCCCTAACATACAAATAATAATATAACTAAAAGTATGAATAAATAAATTAAAATAAAAATAAAAAATAGAATAAGAACAATACTAATAAAAAATAAAAGAAATGTGCAAAATTATCTAAACTTCAATGTTATTAATGTAAATCATACGCCGCCACTCTATTTGATCGAGACCTAAGTCTTTGCTAACTTTTAAAAAAAATAAAGTCATATTGAATGATTTTTCTCCAACTCTTTTTAGGCTGATTTTTTTACACTCGTGCATCTCTCGCATTTTCTAACTAATGCAGTTGTTGATTTTCGTTAACTATTATAACCGGCTTCCTCATTTTATTCTCAATGGAGACCATCTGAAATTTTTGTCTGATTACTTCGTTCCGAGTTCTACTTTTAAGATAGTGGCAAGAGGTCCAACATAGCATTCAAATTTTTGCTACCTTCATCTGTTGAATACGCTGACGATTTACTGACCAATATTTAAAGCCATAAACATAGCCGATATTATAACGGTACAATATTACTTTGGTGAAAAACTTTCTATTTCAGTTTGGTAAAAAACTTGCTAGAGCACAGAAACTTTTGTTCACACATATCTCCAACCAACCGACAATTCATGTCATGACACATGCATTATTCCTACTTATTCCTTAACTCTAACTAAATTTTTTTTTTAATAATCACAATGTACATAGAATATATATACATATAAACTTTAATGTGCTCCACAACACTATTCCTATAAAATATATCTAAATAGATATTTTAAAACTCTAATTTTTTTTAATGATTTCAAAAATTTAGAACCACAAAGCATTTATTTAAAAATATTTTAAAAAAAAATTAATACAAATATTATAGGCACACCAAAAATTATTTTTTTGGTATCCAAAATTTTCATAAAACATATTTATAGATGTATTTTAGAATATTTTTGTAAGTTATAAAAAAGACAGCAACTTATTTGAAACAGTTTTAAAATTGACAAAACTCCAAAAAATCTTACCAAATAAAGGGTTTGCAGAATAGAAAAGATTCACATTTGCAAGGACGGACCCACCCTTATAGCAGGGGTGTCAAGCGACACCCCTGCTTTTCGGATGGGGGTATATATATAAATACATACATACATAAATATATATAGTAAAAAATAACATGCACTACGTTAGAGAAATGTGGCCTAGTGGTTTGTTTGGCCAATGATGGGCCGCGCGACGCGCTTTCGAGTCCGCGCGTCGCGCGGTTCTTTAGTTTTTTTTTTTTCAAACCCTAACCCCCACTGCAACCCTTTATTTCTCCTCCTCCCCCCCCCCTCGCGTGCGGCCGCCACCGATCTACTTCGTGATCTCCCGCGCCGGCTGCCACTCGTTCGCCCCGTCTCACTCTCGCATTCGGCGTCTAGCTCTCGCCCCGTCGGCCGTCGCGTGTCGCCCCGTGGGTCCCGTCCCGCATGCCGCCGCCTGCGCCTGCGGCCCTCAGCTTTTCGCGAGATAGCGAGAGCTCGACAGCCCATGCACTGTCCAGGCTGTCCGCACCTCTGCCGTCGCCGTGACCCGTGAGTCACGCCGTCCACTGTGCACTGTCCAGCCCCGCCGGCCGGCGGCCGCCGCCTTCATTCTATTTCACCGTCTTATCCGACACCCGCTTGCGGCTTGTCGTTCTCTCCCGCTTCTTCGATTCGGTATATTTTTTCATTTGTTTAGAACATACTTTTTCTGCGATGAAATAAATAAAATTAATTTGCGAGACTTAATGTCTGATCAATTTCTGAATTATTGTTTGCTTATTTACATCGTTTTATTTGAGTGTATCTTTTGATGCTATATTAAAATATGAAAAATCCGTCGAGAACAATGATAATTTTGACTTTTTTATATAAGGTATGTTTGTGATTTTTTTTTTTTTTTTTTGGCTGTGTATTCTTACATATATTGCTTTATATTTTGACACCCCTGCGAAAAATTCCTGGGTCCGTCACTGCACATTTGTCAAAACTCCAATTAATATGTTCTCTATAATCGGGGAGAGAAGATAATAAATTCATAGACAGGTGGAAAAACGCCAATGCACATACTAGAATCTAGGTATGGTACACTGAGATTTGTACAATCAACACCCGTAATGTGCTTATACAAAGTATTTGACACAAGATATTTAATTACTTCAAGAGCAATTGAGCTGCGTAAGGGCTCAATCCAAGGGATTAGCTTCTTTCGTATCCTTAACAATCAAACTTCGCCGGAAAAATTTTTGTAACTATGAAAAGACCCAAAGGCAGATTAAATAGCACTAATGCGTGGTAAAAACCTATAACTCCGTCTGTTGAAAAATCAAAAGAAAAAACAAGCAAATTCAGAATAACTAAGCCAAAATTAGAAGCAAAATACAGATAAATAACAGAGAGAAACCTTGCCGTACCATAATAAATGTGGTGCCGGTACATAAGTAATCCTTTCTATCAAACGTGCTGTGTGATTCTGTCCATGCGCACGCTGTGACTTTTACGAGGCAACCTTTCAAGGGGTGCGATTGTTTGTGGCATCGTCATTCCACCCGACACGATGATTTCTGATATGTCATCAATGCCAAAGAAACATGTTACACATTCAATTTTATTTGATATGACGATTCTTAAGGCCAAACATAAACAGAACATTATTGAAACTTAATTTACAAAAAAAAAACATGTGGGTCAAAAAACCGTAACTATATAGGATACACATATTTTGTCCCATAAGTGGACATGCTTAAAGAGATGTTTGCATACAGTTTGATCAGGCATACAGACATTTTATGTTTATTATAGTATACAATTTCAGATTGTTGTGTAGCATTTTGTATAAGCAAGTTGCTAAGGCAAAAGGAACCAAAATTATTTGCAGGTATCAATATAGTTCAAGCTTCATAAATGATAGTTCTCTACCAGCAACAAAATCAAGTGCAAGGAAGCAGCAATTGATCATTGAAGTATAGAAGTATAATAACAAGACAGAGAGAAACTGACCTATCCCTTCCCTAATGGAGAGATTAGGTCTGATAACTTCTTCAGAACTGACCAAGAAAATATCTCCAATATATAGATGGTTTGTTGGGACATACACACTGCATAATTCTTCATCACCTTTATCAGTCTGCAAAAGGGCCCCATAAGTAACGTAAGTAAGAAAATGTATGACTGACATACATTAGCATTTTCAGGAAACATGTGAAGCCGATCATCATTCATTGAATAAAGACATGCAGCATGAGCATATATATGATCCTAGTTGGTATGTTTTGGATTATAGCTATAGGATATTGTCACTTCTACTCTAGAGTTATCGCTAGAGTATAAAGGACCAAATAATATTTTAGGAATATTATAAAAGTGAAGGTGCTCTAATTCATCATGACAACATGCAGCTCTTGAGGGTTATAGATTGCTAATATTGGTAATCTGGATCCAAACACCCAAAAGCACAAAGAAGACATCAGAGAATAACTACATCTTACAAAAGTGAAAAAGAAAAGAAAACTATTAGCACAAAGATGAAACATATGAAAGTAAAAAAGAGCAGATAATCAGAGAGTATATCTGGTCGATACCTGCAGGATGACCGACGACGTTATGAAGCCAAATGCATATTCCCCAATACGAGGATGGCGAATGATTGCAACTTCTTTAAATGCTGTGGTATTTTGATCTGTTGCACAACCAGAACCATTTCAAAAGTCGTCTAAACTTACAATCATGGATAGCATGTGATTATCCAAATCATGAGCATTACACTGGAACCACAAGAACATAGACAAAGAAATTAAAAGGAAATTTTCATGAAAGTTGGCAATCCTTGTTGCATGTAATGACAGTAGTCAATACAACAGGCCTTTTCAATAGCTTTAGTTTTTCTTCAAAAATGTTTTCTATTGGCAATGGAAATCTTTAAAGGCATCTAGCCAAAAAATGGAGAAAAAAGGATATCAATAAATCTTAGGGTTAATATTACCGTGGAACCTGCATTTCGGACCTGTAACATATACAACCTGAAAACTTATAATTGACGACATAATATAGTGTATCTTTTACTTGTAATTCTACCACCTAGCTTAGTGACAAAATTGGACATGTGGTCCTGTGCAAATGTCTTAAATCTCGCATCCATCAAATATGCAGGGCCACGTTCACCTCACGTGCACTAATTTCATGTCAAAGAACAAAATATAGAAGTTAGGTGGTAGATGTTACAAGTCCAACATAAAGCATCTTCTGTGATCGATTTTACAATGCCGAGTTCTATTTGCTGTAGGTAAAAAGATGCAGGGGTACAACTACACCTAGATCTTATTGCATAGAGAAAATACAAAGCCTCTACGTTCAGCGTGAATGAAATGTCATACCTGGAGAAATGGCTGTACTTATTTGCTTAGACGCTGAATAAATGTGTCTTACAAAAGGCATTCTCTTTATAAACCATTCTCCAAGCCAGAAAACGGTGGCACCCAGCCATGATGAAACAAATATACCAACAAGAAACACGAACACGAGAGATGTTAAGAACCCAAGGCCTGCATCATTAAATTATAGATAGTAATAAATAAATGATATAATTTTTAAAAAACAGAGTTAAAGGCTGGAGTTAAAGAAACCTAAACAGCAAAGGTACATAACGACTATGCACAAACTACTGAACAACCAGCCTTGTGAAGTTGGACAAGAACACATACTACTGTAGCCACACTTTGAAGAGCTGAATCTAATATGGTTAGGAAGTTTACATGACGTCGCTCCATGGTATCTGTTATAATATCATTGTAGGTTGCAAGGTAAACTGATGCACCAAAAACAATGGGCTCTTTTGAACTAACTAAAAAATACCCTGAGATTAAACTGTATGAGTTACATGAAAGCACTACCATATTATTGATGCTGGTTTGATTGCCATCATAGATTGCTAAAGGCATAAAAGCTTACCAAATACATCGAAACCAAGTTTGGCATATAATGGACTGAAGAAACCGTCGACAAACTGAACAAACCACCATGTCACAAAGAATGTGACAGCAACAGGAAACAGAACCACACTGCATTGTTACATTAAAAAAAAAGGGGAACAATCAGCCATACGAAGAGTTTTGTGATGCTAACAGTTGAAGTGACAAAAATGTACCATCCTGTCATAAACTTTTTTGACACCCAACTCTGGAGAACAGCACAGCATGCCTGTATAATCACAAAAAGACGTTCATAAGATCCTCTACTATCTGTGCCAGGAAAATTTTGCAGCAAAGTACAACCCAGAAAGAAAAGGCTGAAAAACAAAAATCAGTGGTGAGCAGGCATTTGTAACTAGGTAAAGGGAGCTTGCATATGTCATCAGAGAGATTTAACTTGCTAAATTGTATTTAGGTTCGGTATGAAAATGGAGAAAATCAAATTTTCACATCCATGTACATTACTGACTCTAAATTTACAAAGTTTCGCAATTTCGAACAAGAGGAACCAACACATTGGCACGTCAATCAATCAACATAAGATTGAAAGCCCACAAAGCAAACAACAGAATATGCAACTAATCTAAAGCCTATTTCGTTTATGGAATGCGTAGTACCACCTTCCTATATTGAATCATTTATTAAGCACAAACCACGTTAAGCAGCCCAATCTAATATTTCTGGTTTGCATTAAACCTGAATGTTGCATTATACGTCTTAATAATGCTACATTAACTTTCAAAAAACGATTTTACCTCCAGTAACTTTCAAAAACGAATTTTACCTCCAAAATCAAACATTTTAAATTATCTCATGATTTCTGCGCCCTGAATTCATCAGAGGTCGTAGGTAGTGTGCCAAAGGCCCAAGTATCACCCGCATCGAGGTTTACCCTCTCTCTCTCTCTCTCTCACACACACACACAAAAGAGCAAAAGCCGGGCCATCCTTCAGAGATATTTAACAAGTGGGTATTAATAGCTATATGAATTTAACTACGAAGAATTTGAACCATTTTGATCCTCATTTCGAAGATCCGAAACCCAACCAATCTAAACACACTTACTACAGATCCAATTCGAACAATTCAGTTCAACAGACGCACGTATCTCGCATCACATTGGAAATATCACGAAAAATATAGAGAAAAAGGGTGGAATCAGCGGACCTTGCGGGTGGAGGAAGCGCCGGTGGAAGGCGGAGTTGACTTGACGGGATCCTCAGGATCGGCGTCGCCCGCGTTGAGCGGCACCGATGTCGACGCTCCCTTGTCTTCCGCCATTTCTCGCGATCAGATCTCGATCGCTCGAATTTGTAGATTTAATTTAAGCACAGAACGAAAGAGGGGGAGTTTGACGGACGCTGTCAGAGAGTGTATAAGAGTTGTCTTCGCTGGACGTGGAGTGGAGTGACTGGTAGGCTTACCAAATATCAATTTGTTCTATCCTGTATAGTACGGACACTCCAAAAATATCAACGTGTTCGTAATCGTATACGTGTCAGACACGACACTCCTCGGACACGTCCGAATACGTATCGGACACGTCACGTGGCGTGTCCGAAAAAAAATTAAAAAAGAAAAGTCGGACACGCGTGTCAGACACTTCTTTCGGCGTATCCGACACGCATGTCAGTATTTATATCATTTTTTTAAAAAATTATTTTTTTTATTTATTTTTTTTATAAAAGAGTTAAATATTATTTGTATAGTGGTAAATAATATAATATAGTTATGCATTTATATATTATATTTTTTAGTTTTAGTTGATATAATTAGACTCTTAGTGTTTATTTTAAGGATGCGAAATTATATTATTTATAGACTTATTATCGAATGTCATTATATTCACTAATATTTAAATATTTCGTATAAATTATATTTTAATTATTTAAATTTTTATTGCCGTGTCCGAACCGTACCCATGTCCTTTTTCTTTTTAAAATGCCGTGTCGCCGTGTCGTGCCGTGTCCGTGCTATCTAGGTTCTCTCGTTTGTTTTTAAGATAATATAACAGTTTTTGCTTTGTTTGTTTTAAAAAATAAAAGTAAAGTAAAAAATAAAAGAAAAGCTATAAGATGAAAACTAAAAAAAAAATAGTAAGACAAAAAGTATGAAAAAGTGACAAGAAAATAAATTTGAGTTGTTTTTAATTACTTTGTTTAGTAAAACGGAAAGAAAGTACAATTTTTTTTAATATTCTTTTTTAAAAAATTATATTTTAATAGTAAATAAAAATATTATTTAATAATAAGTAAAAAATAATTTATAAACTAAGATTTTTAATAATAATTAAAAGTAATTACCATTTTATTTATTAATATTATTAATAATTAAAAAATTACTATTTACTTTATTTAGCTAATATTATTTAGTAATTTATTTATTTATAGAAAATAGTAATAAATAATTAAAATTATTATAAAATTAAGAAAAGCATAATAAAATAATATATTTATCATTTATTATTTTTATCAACTTGCTAGCAATTATTATTATTGTTATATTATTATTTATTATTTTATATTTTATATTTTTATTAAAGAAATAAAAATTTATTATTAAATATAACAATTTTTTATCCTATATTTAGAAGATAAATTTATAAAATTTGCCAATTATAAATAAATAAATAAATTTATAATAATATATTAATATAATTATTTTAAAATATTATTAATAATTATTACTAAATACTACTGACTCTCAATTTCTTCCCACTTTCTAGTTTTTTATAAGAAAGTAAAAAAAAATAAAAATTAAAAAAAAAAGGAAACTGAAAGAAAAGTTTGTTTTTCATTTTTTCACTGTTTTATTTAAAATAAATAGTGAAACTGACTTTCCAACTTTCTACTTTTCACTTTCTTTTTAAAATAAACAAGAAAACTTAAGTGAATTTCTAATTTTTAGCCGACATACATTATTCCAGCGAGTAATTTGGATAGATTAAGTATATTCACACCTTTGTTACAAATTTTTATAAATATATAAGATTTGATGATTAAATTATTACCTCATGTAATTTTTTTAGTATATCATATGATATTTGCTCTTATTAAAAAAAAATAAAATGGCATTTTATATTTAATTGATAAAAAAAAAAAAAAGTATACAACTAATTTGGATAATATAAATGTCTAATTAAAGATAATAACTTTAATCAAAATCATAATCAATTATCAAAATGATCTAAATATAGATATAAAAGTAATCACAATATATATTATACAATTAAAAAACTTTTATCCATATTTAAAAAGTTATATAAATATAAATATATATATATATATATATATATATATATATATATATATATATATATATATATATATAATCAACATTTCACGCTATTTCCCAAATCATTTTTGTATGCAATACATCATTTATTCTTACTCTAATAACAAATAATAATTGAAGGAAACTATTTTAATAAAAATAACTATCAACTTATATAAAATAGAAAATACAAAAAATATACAAATAACTTTTTTAATATTATTATTTAGATATTACTATATTCATATCTTACGGCTGCAAAACTAATCAGTTCCTTTTGATATTTATCGATTAATTACTATTTCGAAATAATACTTACTATATAAGTATTATTTATAGACTTTTTAATATAAAAAAAAAAGATTTGGATGTAAGTTTTACTTTTTTAAAAAATATTGATTTTGAAGTTCTATAGTGTTAATTAGTAGAATAAAAAAAAAAAGTATTAATGAGTTTTTACTTACTTTTTTGTTTTTTGGTCTAAAGTAATTACTTTTAATCCCGCCAGTACGTTCCTTAAATACTTCAGTAGACTCGGAATGGTAGGAGATCGTGAATAACTTCAACTTCAGAGCGAATCTCACTGCGTTTGCATGATGGCATCGATGAAACTGAAGCAAGGCCAGCTGCAATTTGTAAAACAAAATCAGTTAATAAGACAGGCCAGCCTGTAAGTTAGGCCCACTATGAGAGATTGTAGGGATGCATCTAAGGGTGTTAAAAAAAAAATGAGACCGAGGACCCAAACGGATCTGAAGATTTTGGATCAGATTCGGATCCATGGGTTGGATTGGGTCAAAAATTCTAGACCCGTATTTAAGTATGGATTGGGTCCGGGTCTAAGTCACTGAGACCCGGATCTAAAATTCGATACGTAAGACTATAAAAAAAATGAAAACGAATTTTATTAGCATTTTTTACGAGACAACCAAAATAAAAATTATAGATTTTGATTAGGCCTATAACTTTATGTTGACAAATTTTACGAAAAAATACTTATAAATAAGAGTTTTTGTACTATAAAATCTAACAGAATTAACTGATCAGATAAAAAACAAACCGACCAGACGCAAGTAGACCCGACCCGAACCAACTAGGTCGGGTCGGGGTCTGGCTGGTATATCACCTTCTTCCTCACAAATCGATCTCCGATCACCAGTTCGCATCTTCTCCGATTTCTTTCTCTCATCTCACCACTCTCCTTCAAAATCAATATTGTGATCCAAATACTATGGCATACTCCGTTTCTTTTCAACCAAACAAAATTTACATATTCTACCCACCTATGTACATTAAAATCCTTCATTTTAATGACATATATAACATTATACTATATAACTAAAAGACACCCCGGTTTTTCACTGTTCAAGGAACAGTACCCACGTATTTTGCAAAAAACTCCCCTATTTTTTAAAATTTTGATTTTGCACCGGCCAAAACACTTATTTATAAACATCTTCTCGAAAAACTTTCACCATGAAAGTCGCAGATCTTGATGAGGGCTACAACTTTCGTGTTTTAAATTTTCTGGAAAGACACTTCTAAACAGGTGTTTTAGAGGTCCGAAGTTTGAGAGGTTAAAATGTAATTTCCAAAAAAAATTGGCTTTAAACGCAAATTTTGTTAAATGTCCACCGCCTCACTGTACATACTGTACGGTTTTTTTTAAAAAAAAATTTTAATTCGTTAAATTTCGGATCTCCAAAATGCTAATTTATAAGTATCTTTTAAAAAAAATTTCAACATAAAATTTATATATCTTATTAAGATTTACGATTTTTATGTTAAATTTTTTTCAAAAGATATATCTAAATATATATTTTATACGTTTAATCGTAACGAAATACGATATTATTTCGTTTTGAATCTGTTAGGTATTTAGAAAGTCTAAAAACTCTCATTTAGAATTGTTATTTTAATAAATTTTTAACATAAAAATTATAAATCTCATGGTAATATATATTTTTTATGTTAAAAGTTTTTTTAAAAATTATTTTTAAATATATATTTTATACATTTTTACTAACCGATATACGATTTTATTTTGTTTTAAATCTGTTAAAATTTTATTTTTGTTTTTAATCTGTTAAGATTTCGGACCATCAGAATACCTATTTAAAAATATTTTTTCAAAACAATTTTCAACATAAACATTATAGAGATTATCAGAATTTATAATTTTTATATTGAATATTTTTCCAAAAGTTATTTTAAAATATATGTTTTATACGTTTATTCAACCAAAATAATTTTATTTTGTTTTGAATCCATTAAGTATTCGGAAAGTCCGAAAATATTTAATTAGAAGTATTTTTTCAATAACTTTTTAACATTAAAATTGTAGATCCAATCAGACTTTACAATTTTAATTTTAAAAGTTTTTTTAAAAATTTATATATATATATATATATTTATATTTATCGAAATGCGTTCAAAATGTATAAATTTTAAGTTAAAAGAAATTTCAAATAACAAATTTTTTTATATTTTTAGATTCATTAAAATTTCGGATAAAAAATATCATTTAGAAATATTTTTTTAAAAAATAATCGAATATTCAAATTTTAGATCTCATTAGAATGTATAATTTTTATATTGAAATTTTTCAAAAAGTTATCTCTGCATATATGAATAGTATGTTTGTGAATATTGAAATACGATTTTTAAATCTGTTACGATTTTTTTTTTTTTTTTTGGTAATGAATCTGTTACGAATTTGGATCTAAAGATCATTCTTTTTAAATATTTTTTTAAATTTCAACATTAAAATTTTAGAATTTATTGGAATTAACGACTTTTATTTTGAAGTTTTCCTAAAAAATATATCTAAATATACATTTTAAGTGAATATTCAAAAATATTTTTAAATAAACGACTTTGTAAAAAATTTCCAACAATAGAATTTCAACATGAAATATTATATCTCACTATAATGTTCAATTTTATCGTTAAAAATTCTTTTTTAAAAAATTCTAAATATATATATTATACGTTCAAGTATATACCTAATGTCAATTTTTTCCGTTTTTAGAATCGTTAATAATTCGAAATATTTAAATGTTTTTTTAAAAGTATTTTTACTTATCATACGAATATAGCATTAATATAATTTTATATATAATGACTTATATTCAGCAGTAACTATGTGAGGGGACAACGTGACCGCGGCAACGCGCGGATTAAAAAGTACTATATATCTAAAAGAAAATCCCATTTTCTGTTGTTCAAGAAATAGTAACAGCATTTCTTTTCAAAAAACACACTTTTTTTTTAAAAATTCGATTATACACTAGCTAAAACAACTATTTAGAGTCATCTTTTCGAAAAAATTTTAATATGAAATATGTAGATCTCGATGAGGGCTTCAACTTTCATATTTAAAGTTTTGTGAGATAACGCAATATGAAATATGTAGTCGGAAATTTGACAGGCTAAAATATAATTATTTTAAAGTTTTGGGTTTAAATGAAAAATTGGAATTTTTCACCCCTTCCGTACTCACTCGGTATAAGCAATTTTTATAATATTTTTAAGGCCAAAATTTAGTAAATACCCCTCTACTATGTATCTTTGGGCACTCATGCCCCTATACTTATTTTCGAGACTTTCATACCCCTTTACTATTAGATTGAAAATGCGATACCCCTTAAGAGGATTTAGGTGTTAATTACGCTGATGTGGCACCAATTAAGTATTATTTAATTATTTTTTTAATATAAACATGGGTATTTTTTAATGTCCAACTAATGTTAAAAAATAATAAAAAATATTAATTAGTGCCACGTCAGTAAGATTAGTGACGTGTCCGTCTAATTAATCGAATAAGGACATCGCGTTCCTAAATTTGAAGTAGAAGGGTATGAAAGGTCCCAAAATAAGTTGAAGGGTATGAGCGCCAAAAGTCTATAGTAAAGGGGCATTTACTAAATTTTGGCCTATTTTTAAATATATGAAAATTTTTTACCTCCGAGACACTCATTTAAAAGTATTTTTTCGAAAAATTTTCAAAATAAAAATTGTACAACTCATCAAAATCTACCAATCTTATATTGAAAGTTTTTTCAAAAAATATCTCTAGATACATACTTAATATATTTATGCATACTGAAATACGATATTATTTTATTTTGAAGCTGTTAAGCTTTCGGAAAGTCTAAAAATACTCATTTAGAACTATTTTTAATAAACATTTAATATAAAAGTTCAACAGCTGATTATAATCTACAATTTTTATGTTCAAAGTTTTTTTTCAAAATTATCTCTAAATTTTTTTTTTAACGTTTGTAAATAGCGAAATATGAATTTATTTTGTTTTGAGTCCGTCAATTTTTTTTTTTAAATTTTTTGACCAATCAAAATACCCATGCAGAAACGTCTTTCAAAAAAAAAAAATTCTCGACATGAAGTTATAGATTGTGATGAGAACTACAAAATTCACGTTGAAATCTTTTTGAGAAGACGATTATAAATAGTGTTCTGATGGTCCATATGACGGGTTAAAGTATGATTTTTTTTGTTTTAAGTTCAATAGGTATACTACAATTCCGAAACGACACATTTAGTGGTAGTTTTTCAATAATTCTCCATATTAAAATTATAAATTCTATTAGAATCTACGATTTTTATATTGAAAATTCTTCTAAAAATTATTTCTAAATATATACATTTTATAATTTTTACATACCAAAATACGATTTTATTTTATTTAAATCTGTTAAGTACATAGAGCCTATAATCTCTACCCATAAGTATTTTCTTAAATAAAATCTTCACATGAAAATTTAGATCCCTAACGGATATAACTTTTTAACTTTAAGGATTTAAAAAAAAAGTTTTTTTTTTAATATTTTAAATTTGTTAAGATTTGGAACCAAAAAACACTAAATATACATTTTAATATAAAAGATGTATATTTAGATAATATATAAAACTTTATTGTTGAAATTTTTTTTTCAAAAAATACTTTTAAATAGATATTTTGGGACTCCAAATTATAACGGATTAATTTGAACGGATTTTAAAACCATTTTTTTAAAATACTTTGATATTTGGAATTCAAAAACCAAACAACTAGAAACTTTCAAAATTAAAGTTGTAAATTTAGATTTGTAATACTTTTTGCTATTTTTCAGTGAATAGCAAACACCATTCACTGAACAATATTTTTTTTCATAAAAAATTTATTTTAATTTTAGGTGTATTTTTTGAGAAGACTTTTTATATAAAAATTGTAGATTTAGATTAGATCTAAAATTTTAAGTTGAAAATATTTTTAAAAAATAATTTTAAATAGGTAAGGATTCTAAAATGTTACGCATTAATTTGAAACGGATTTTAAAATTATT
This sequence comes from Xerophyta viscosa, assembly GCA_002076135.1. Taxonomy (NCBI): domain Eukaryota; kingdom Viridiplantae; phylum Streptophyta; class Magnoliopsida; order Pandanales; family Velloziaceae; genus Xerophyta; species Xerophyta viscosa. The sequence goes on from MJHO01000043.1 coordinate 1,573,525, forward strand.
TTTGAAATCCACTGATATTTGGAATCAAGATACCAAAATAACTAGAAATTTTCAAAATAAAAATTGTAGATTTATATTAGATATACAAATTTTCTGTTGAAAATTTTGTCAAAAAATATTTTTAATTATATATTTTTAGGTTTCTAAATAAATAAATTTTAAAACTATTTTTGAAATCCGTTAATATTTGGAGTCCATAACAACACATAGAAGTTTTTTTGAAAATTTTTTTTAACATCAAATATAAACTTAAATATATCAATGAATATTATAAATCAAATAGCATAATTATTGATATTATGTAAATCTTGTCTTGCTAAATATTTTAGAGAACATGCTATATTTCTGTTATATTTTTTTTTCCTTTTCTAAATTTTAATACCATTTGATAAGTAATTATGGATATCGTATTTGAACATTTCTCTCTTTTAGTGACAATTATTTTTATCTAATCAACATTTTTTTAAGTATTTCCTAAGAAATTACAAAATTACACTAATTCATAGTATTAAAAATATAAATGTTTTATTTTTTATTTTTTCATTTTAATCTTTTATTCAAAATGTTTACCTTAATATAATTTTTTCAGAAAATTTCTAAATATTAATATAAATTTATTTAATATTTTTTTAACTATATAAATAAAAAAATATATTGACCCGCGGCAACGCGCGGGCGTAAAAAAGCTTGTTCGTTCTAAATCATATTAGACAGATTAAAGAGTATACTTAAGTCATTGGACACAATACTCCGGTTTAGATAGGAAATAATTCGCAGTCTTATTATGTGTTGATAGGAAATAATTTGCAATGTATGTCCTACCAAACGCCAATCAATCAACTACGATTTTCATCCCAAAAAAAATATTAATAATAATAATAATTAATATACATATATATATATATATATATATATATATATATATATTTGGACGAGATCTTTGAAAGAAAACCTTTGACATATGTTCTAACTCCTCATAAAGTACATAAACGTTAAAACTGATAAATTTGAAGTAGAAAACTCCAAGCAGAAAACTTTGATTCTAATTCTTCCCCGTCACAAACGATAAATACTAACTATTCAATTAAAATCAAACACTTTTTTTCTCCTTTTGGAGGAACAAAGACATGGATAAGTCAGACGTTAAATTGAGCACAAATGACCCATTTACATTTTACAAGGAGGGGGGAAAGGAGCTCCAAGTAATATAACACACAAAGAAATTATGTTATGTACATGAAATAACTCAAGTCCTGGAGCATGTTGCCAAGGACTATACCTGGCCGACGTCTCGGATATAAGAAAACTGAAAAATTCATTCAAATTCTCCCGAAAAGAAAACCGATGCACAATAGTTTGAACCTGGGAAAAAAGCTGCCCTGCTATGCCTTAAAGAGCTCTTTCTCTGCACACCCTTTATGTTTTTCAACTTATCTTTCTCATGATCAAGCAGATAACATCTTTCCAGAAGTATATGTCTTCTTCAGCACATGCATTCCGCCTACGATATCACCCAGTTCTTACCAATTCTATCAGGTTATTAGCAAGTTACGGTTTTCATAAGGCCCCATTGCAAACAAAAACCCTAAACCTCAATGCTGTCCCTGCCGCCCATTGCATCATCGGTTTCTTCATAATTTCGTCTTCGAGAGATCTTTAGAAGGTCCTCCCCGATATCTAGGTCATCCTCCACTTTGATGCGTCGTTCTCCAGGCAACTCCTCCACTGCGTCAGGAGCATCACTGGAAGGAAGATGTCTTGGAGCTGTGTCTTGCACGTGTGCTCGGAAATTATTTCTTGAAGGTTTTATCTTTGAACAGAATACCTCAAGAAAATTATTGACACACCCTCTATCATAGATATTTGGTCTATTTTCTGCTCGATAACGGAAATTCTCGTAGGTGGTCTGAAAAAAACAGTAAAGTCAGATGATTGACATGATAATGAGCTTTAACAAGTCATGGAAGACGACACTGCATCGCATTAACATCCATGAACAGAAGAAACGACATAAAATCTCTAATCTAGCAATTTTTCCCCTCTTACAATGGTGGGGGAAAAGAAACCTTAGAGGTCCGATGTCCCTAAATTGCATCAAGCTCATTGACAATGTCAGAATCAATACAAACACACATACACACAAAAACACACACGTGTTGTTAAAGATTAATTATTGTTGCATTAACACAGCTGCAAGGTCTTGTCCTAAAATCTGCCTACATGTAGTTTCCTTTCCTCTAAGATTAATCCCAGGTTATTGGTTAATCGTCAAACAAGATGAGTGTTCAGCAATTAAACAGGCATCCACTCTTACTGGTAAATGCAGTATGTTCCTCTAAATCCTAACATCTCTTCTAAGAAAATTAATGAATGGATATAAAGATAATGATTAAAGATGGCCTCAAGCAAAAGACAACAGTGAACTGGGTTATACGTAGTAATTCTATGCAGCTTGGGCAAAAATGGAGCTAATCCAAATCAAGCACGTGCCGGCCATACCAAGCAATCCATACAATAATTAATATTTTTTTACATAAAAATTGAAAAAACTGAAAAGTTAGAGAAAATTGGTCACGCGCGTGTGACCCTTATATGTCACGCATGACCATAGGCCGCACGTGACATCTCAAAGAAATAGCTTCACAGGCTATGGCGGTGGCGGCATTGCTAGTGACAGGCGCAACGACGGGGTAGCAACGGCTACAACGAGTGGCGGTAGCTTCGGGTATTCGTTTCTCTTCTTTGCATTCCTGATCTTTTTATCATAAAATCTCTATCCGTGCGGACTACCATGGATCTTGTATCATATGTGCCGACAACAAAGATCTAGCATTGCCCGTGCCGATACAAACTGGTACAACACGGCACAGCAGCACGGTCTAAAATGCATGTGCCAGCCAGCTCTGGTTCTGGCGATAGCCAGAACGTGTAGCACGGTGCTTAAAACCTTGTTCAAAACAACAGCAAGACAACAAGAGAGCATCATACTTTTAGTAGGGAAATGGAACAAAGAATCCGAAGTGTTCTGTTGAACTGGCCATAGCATGGAATTAAACATTGATTAAGGATTTAGAACCAGGAGATTACCATCATAACAAACAATAATAATCATCACATATACAGTTGTATTTAAATTAATATCTTGAACAATAACAGATAAGAAGTTCACCTAAGACGAGAGTTATATACTACAAATTGACAGAGAAGGAATTGAAAAGTAAAGTCCAAGGAGGAAAGGAACCAACCTGGTTAGTGCTGATGAGATACAAATGGAATACAGTAAGTCCGCCAACAAACCACAAAGACAGAAAACAATATATCATCAAAGCTAGAGATGCAGGAGAGTGTTTCAGGGCCCTCCAAACTGTGGGATATTCCTCGTCCATGAGAAATTTGATGTACAATGCTGACATTGCAAATACATAGATACATAGAAGTGCTGAGGAAGAAACAAACATGAAAAAACAACGATAATTTCGCTGCAAAAAAATAAAAATCTCATATAAGCAAATCTGAGCCAAACAACAAAACAAGGTAAGTCTATCAAATCGTATAATTTGTCAATGGATTGAGATGAGATATAACATGAGTTATATTACTCCAACCCTCCACACAGTTAGAGCCCTCTTTCTTTTCTTTTCTTTTTTTTTGTTTTCTTTCTTTTTGTTTGTGTTTTCCCCCTTGTAATACAAGGTCCGGGATCCGGAGAACTGAATGTAGATTAAACTAGATGAGTAGGAAGTCTATGATGTAGATTAGCTTGTAGAATGTCTGAAGACTGAAGTGAAAAAGAAACAGCACATACCTGCCCAACGCACTGACCAACCCAGGGACAGTGATGATCAAAGCGCTCAACACAGTTGTTGCAGATTGAACAGTGAGAACAGCGAGGGGGACGATAGAGCATACAAGTATCACAATATTTTACTTTAACAGGCATGCCATCGACTATTATTTCCTTAACTCGAGGTAATCGCACGCTAGGTGTATGCCTCTCACCAATCTGGGAAGAAACTTGGTTATCATAAGTCAAGTCTTCCTCCGGAGGATGTGGGGCACGTGGAACTATACCGGGATCCCTTGCAGATGTAAGCAGTAATAACACCAATACCTACAAAAAGTAATCAGTGACATATTTGTTGCAAAGAAAAGGATAAAAGCAAAACAAACAACTTAACATAAACAAAAACCATGTTAGGGCATGAGCTATGGCAATTTTTCCCAATGCTATATTGGCCTACAAATTCATATAAACTTTAAATCTCATTCAAAGTCCAAATGCAGCAAAAAAGAAAATTCACTTTTATGAAGTAACCACATCGGATACATAGAAAGCTCATATCCAAGACCAAAAGCATCTATGTTCAATTCGAAATAGTCTCATGCATAGTAAATCTACTGTGTCAAAGATCGATTATCCTTGGGAAATATGCAAAGATGCTAATGCACAGGTTCCATATGAGGTCCATAATCTTATGATGTATCGACTCGTCCCAAGTCCTACGAAACATTACCCCAAGTGAAAGAAGAAAGTTAGCTTATTGCATTGCTTCTACAAGTACATAACAATCGTTGTATACTCTATATGACAAGCTATGCAGCTACTAATAAAGAAACTCATGCACACATCACTAAACTAGAGTTCTTTTTCCTTTGAATATAACCCATGAATTATGTTGGGAGAAATGAAGGCAGCGACGCATCCATCCCTTTTTTCAACCAAATGCATGGAATAAGGTCATGTAATACCACTGGATTCCTATTCGTAAAATGAACAATAGCTAACACTTTCTTCAGTGAATAACAAGATATGAGAGTCTATCAAAAAATATATATATATATATATATGAGAGTCCAAAGATGATAACCCTAGAGTCTAAAAAGGAAGAACGTAAGTGCAAAAAACCAACGTCAAATACTACACCGCTTCAGCATTTACTTTACAGATTGCTCCAAGGCGATAGCAAGTGCTGGACTTTGGCTAGTTTTCTTTGTAACTACTATTTGGTATAATATGAAACTACAACGTCATTTCAAGGCACACAAGCTACTCTAGTTTATAGTTACGACAAACAATATAAGTAGCAAATTCCAAAAGCATTGCGCAACTATCATTATCATCTTTCAGCAAAAAGGGTGTGCTTATATCAAGCTATAGTAGGAAAGAAGAGCATACTTACATAAATAGTAAAAGCTATTGCAACGGCCATAATTGCATATCCAGCATTATGGGAAGGAAATTTATGACGAAGATGTCTTGCAATAAAAACACAGAAGATAACAACAGGAGCAACAATTAGTGTTACTGTGATCGGCAATGACCATACATCTGGTCCAAATATCAACCGCCCCCCACAGATAAATCTCTGCACAAGACAAATTAACGGTTTACAACATTACTCAACATGGAATAGTTTCAAAACTCGCAAAAATACCCAGTACAAAGTAAACAGGTGAACCATAGGCTATCGTTCTACACGCAAAGCAGCTTATTATCCTGAGAACAACCCTATTCAGCAAAATGCATGATAGCTAATCAGTAATTCTAGATACCCCTAAATAAGAAAAAAAAATTATGCAGCAGTCTTAGAAACCATATGTTTAAGACAGTTGGTCCCATCATGACTTAATACTTAGGTGTCTAAGACACTAACCACTAGATAGATTTGCTTAGAGATCTTTTAGATTTGCTTAGGTGACATGAAGGATCAATGCCTCTAAAAATTGATAAATCCAATGTACCTACTATCACAAGAGCCAAACAATGATTAATGTTCCTTAAATTCCTTTTTTTTTTCCTTTTGTTTATGAAGCAAATTACACCAGTTAACAAAAGAGGGATAGCAAAACACCTACCTAAAACTACCAAATCTATATCAAAATCAACTAATTTTAGACTTCGTAAACTCGCTTGGCCATGAGATTATACTCTTCCAGCAAATCTGTGATTCCTCTAGCTTCCAAAGATTGGCAAATCTAATGTACCAACTACCACAAGAGTCAAACATGCTTAATGTTCCTTGAATTCCCCCAATCTCTTTTCCTTTTGTTTAAGAGAGAGCTAGCATATCATCTTTATTATGATTCTACACAGGCAACAAACCTAGCAAATTTCAGACCATTGTGAACAAAATTAAGTAAAATTTACAATTAGAAAGCAGAAAAACAGAAATAATCTTACATTATTCCCTTTCCAGACTTGGTAAACTCGCTTGGCCATGAGATTACGCTCTTCCAGGGAATATGTGATTGCTTTTGCTTCAAATCTAGCACCGACTGGAATTAATGAATTCGAAAAGGGAGGTGGGTGCTTGCTTGGTGAGTAAGTGATGTCAGTCTGAGCAGTCGTGGAGTTTGGAATTTTGCTCGGGCGGTCGGAGAAGATACGAGAGAAAAGAGACGTGCGAGGCTGCGTCTTTACAGCCCAAGTTACGCTGGAAAAGAAGTATCGATTCCCCACGTTCGCCTTTTCAATTAATACGGTGGGCCCCACCCATATGTATTCATTGCGAAAATGAGTACTTATTATCTGGTTGGATAGATCAACTGATGATCCGAGTGGTCCGTCTGATCATCGCTTTCAAATTCAAATCATCCGTTTACGATAATATAGAATTAATAAGGGAGGAACAAATTTTCGAATTTTTAAATCCTTTTTGGCAAATTATAGTAACTATGGACTTGTGCTGAATAGTATATTATATATGGTAATAAACGTCCAAACTATCGTTTAACTAATTGTTATTAAAAAATATGTCTAATTAAATTATTTATAGTATATTGTATGAAAGATTTTTACCTGGTTATCTCTCTCTGTATAGAGAGAAAGAAAAAAGAAAAGTAACCAAGTACAATAGTTAATTTAATTAAATATAATTTTTTAGAATAGTTAGCTAAACAGTAAGATAGAAGTTTATTTAAATCAAAGAAAGCTATGTTCATATAAGCTTTGTTTATATGGTCTAACGAAATCGGTCATATTTAAACTGAAAAAACAAAGATGTGTTTCTAATAGTAGGATACCCTCAAAAACACCCGAAAATTGCCATTGACTAAAAGAGAAACCCATAGGTTAGCTCGGATTTTTATTTTTGTGTTGTAAATGAAGCTCAATAGGGAACGAATTAAATCAGCCAATTCTGGCATTATTTAGCTTAATTAACGTGAAAATCCGGCTTGTGGTGCAGCCAATTTTGTAAATATAGCCCACTTTGTTACCTCTACTTGTCACACAGTACAATTATGTTGCATGATGGGTCTTAGCCCCTGAGGAAAGCAATTTTAAATTATTTCATTTTTTCCTCTATTTGTCTGAGGCTTGAGAAATCCTTTTGCTGTACCATCAAATAATTTTTGCAAACAATACAGATTATGTATTCAAAAAATATATTTTTTGGGAGATTATTTTTGCAAACAATACTCGATAACCACATAGTCATTATAGAGCAAATATATTTTTCTTTAAGATTATTGTAAAAATTTATGTCTGTAATCGACTATTTATGTACAACCGTCGTAATAGATGAATATATAAATGGTGCAGACTTATGTGCTAACAATAGAAAAAGAACCACTAATTATTATACATGAGGATCAAATCTAATAGTCGTTATTTGCCCACCGCACAAAGCCGAAAGGTTTAATGCCTGATGCAGTCCCCTCTACTGCAGGAGCAAAAAGGCTTGAACAAAGGCTCGAGTCACATTGCCCACTCTGGAATTGGGTCAGGAAGCCGGGCGACCACAGAGCAAATTTAAGCTAAATTTTGGCTGAGAAGAACATTAGAAATTCGTCAAAAGTACCTTTAAAATTTATTAGTTATTATTACATGCACGTAGTCCACGACATTCCTCCTACATCAAAACGTAACACACGATTAAACCGCATACTATATATTGCAATCTAGAATGTGGCGGCGGCGGCGATATCCTCCTCACCGTCTCCATCGACGATGGACCACAGCTCTTCACTGCTGCCGGAGTTCCTAGCCGAGCAGTTGGCCCTTATTTCTCCCTGCCTGCCGGTGAGCACGCTGAGCTGCCCCATCTTCACCACCGAAATAGCGAACTGCTCGAAAAAACTCGTCTGGTTCACCGCATAGCTCGTAACAATCCCCCGCGTCCTCTGATCACTGTACAAACCTTGATCCGACGTGAACAAACCCTGCCTGTTCATCAAATCTACATAGTACTTGTTATCGAAGACGTTCGGTGACCGAATATCCAGCACGGTGGTGTTGGAAGCGGAGGTGGACGAAGGACACGTGGCGTAGAGGCGGCGCGCGTAAGTTTGGTCCAAGGAGGGGTCTTGCGATGGGTAGAGACGGTTGGTGAAGGAGCTGCAGTGGCCGAGGCCGATGGTGTGGCCGCCGGAGAGAGCGACGAGATCGGCGGCGTCGAATTTGAGGCGGCTGAAGGCGTCGAGGAGGGCAGTGACGTTGGAGAACGGTGACGGGAGGCCGGCGAGAGTCGCGTTGCGGGTGGCGAATCTCAGGCCGTCACGCCGGCCTAATGGTACGCTGTAGTTGGGACCGCCGGACTGCAAAGGATGAAATATTATTGCTTTTTTTTTTTCTCGGAGAAGAACAAAATTGCTAAAGCTTCCAAAATACGTCCTACATTTTGTCTCAAAAGTCATGAATGAGCTTTATATCAGACTCGGTCAAATAACATTCACATATAAAATATATTCCGCTCTTATTTACGAAAATAAATCAATCTTTCAATTTAAATCTAAAATCAACAATTCTCTTAAATTTTATAAAAAAGTATTTTAACTATTATAATTTTGAATCTTATTTTTATATTTATTTTTAAAAAAAAATTAATAAAATTTAAAAATTTTAACGAATTTAAAAACTAATTAGCTAATAAATTATAATTTTAAAGTCTTAGTACACTTATTTTAAAATATTTTTTAAAAGAAAAAATTTAAAACCAATTTTTTTTTAATATTATCAGTATTTTTATATTTAAAATTTTTCAATAAATATTTACAATATAAGATTTTAAAATAAAAATACAAAATTTATTTGTAATGGGGTTGTTGCGTAAGTTGCTAAAACTATATCGTGAGCTAGCTGATCATTGGGAACCACCACTATCTCAGTCCATGTTCTTTAGAGTGTACTACAACACATATATTAGAGATGATTAAGCTCAAGTCATAGTTTCTCACAAGTTCCGACAATGCTGCTCATTTAACTGCATGATGTTCACGTGAAGCTGACAAATTTTTGGGAGAACTTTTGGGCAGCTCTAAGGCCCAGCAAGAACATTCCTGATGGAGAAGGGTTAACGATTATTAATTTGCATAGTAACCGTACCAGGACGACGGAGTCGCGTGCGGCAAGGGCGGTGATGTCGGCGCAAGAGACAACGCGGCCGCACTCCCGGTGAACGAGAGCTCTAATTTCGTTGATGGCCCTGAACGCCGCCGGCCGCAGCGTCAGGTTCGGCGGCGCCTCCTGCTCCCCTGGCCCGCTCGCCGATCCGTCCAACAGCACCGATGCGTCGCATCCCTACATGAAAATAAATTTATTTACCGCATTATAAAACTTTTACTTTATAGAGAGTAATGGGCGGCGCGGAGATAGACAATATGCATAGGTGATTGCCACGTATTCTCCGGCAGGCTGTAACGAGTCGCGATCTCCACAGTATAAAAATTTTATTTATAGATATTTAAAATAAATTTTAATTAAAACGTAAATTCTAATCATATATTATAATATTTATATTAGTTTTTTTTAATAAATATTTTAACAAAAATATATTTTTTAAAATTTTAACGAATTAAAAATAATTTTAAAATTTTCTTAAAATCACTAAAATTTTAGATTCCAAAAATATTTTTTAAAACTTTAACCATATTAATTATAGATTATAAACATTTATAATTTAATATTAAATTTTTAAAAAATATTTTCATATATATTTTAATATAATTGTTTATACTATACTCGACTGCACCATTAACCATGTCACTGAAATTCAATAATATTCGTAAAAATACCCATTAAACTTCCGCGATTAAAATGCACCAATAATCCTAAAAAACGTAAAGAAACTTTTTTTTTTTTTTAAAAAGAAAATCTAAAGTCCCGGTATAGACTTTAGATTATATAAAACCTACTTACATATGTTTTAAAATCTTTTTTAATACAAAAGTTATTAAACACATCATTTTTTTTTCTGTATTTAAGTAATTTTCTAAAATAATTATTTGTATATTTTAACTTAACTTATTAATTATTTGAAAATATAAAATTTCGGGACTAATTTCTATTATTTTTACTTTCTAAAATTACTGCATGATATGGATGATTCCGTCCATCTAATTATAGGCTACTTCAAACGATTATTTAAATTTAAACCAGTCGCTCGTCGGTGAAATGCACGGTCATGATGGTGACTCACGCTGTAGGGACGAGTGTTACCGCTAAATATCGGAGAAAGGTTCTGTTACCTGAACGAAGCAGTCGTGGAAGTGAACTCTGACTAGACCGGCGGCGAGGCCGATGTCTCGGCGGATAGCATCTGTGAGATAGTTCTTCACGATAGTCTCGAGATTAGGACAGTTAGATCTGTAGAAAGAGTAGGAGAGTCCCGCGGCCAACGGAGGTGAGGTTTCAGCCTGTGAAAGAGAGGATGAGAGAAGAGCAGACGAGCAGAGGACGATAGCCAAAGAGGTAATGGCCATGGAAGCCATTGTTGTAGTAGGTTGAGCTAGTGAGTGAGCTTGCTAAATGTAGTTAACTTATAGGCAGCGAGCCAAGAAGTAGATAGAACACTAGAAATTGTACACGTGGACACGTTACCTTATTTGATGGAGGGAAAGAGCCTATCGGGTTCCGGATATCGGGTGGATATTCGGAGTTAGAGAGTGTCCGTATCCGTATATTATTTTATATAGATAAAGGAGCACGCGGTGGGATATGGCTGAGCAACGTGTCAATTGACTCAGTGCTCCAGGACGTGTGCTGGGCGCATATCATTACTCTGTTAGAACAATTATCTGTTGATAGGATAACACCTTTCAACGAGTTAGTTAGTTTTTAGTTGGAGTAATAATTTAATAATAAGTTTTAACTAATATTTATTACGATTAAAATACTCGTACGTATACTTTAAAATTTTAAATTATTAGAATTTTTGAACTAAACCTATTTAATTAATATTTTTAAAAATTTTGGGAAATCTTTGTGTTGAAAAGAATTGTACCAAGAAAATAGTGCAACACTATGTCAAAACTGAAACAGTATTTTCTGGCAGAAGCTGATCAGAAAATATCTCTAATATATAAATTTTTTATTTTTAAAATTTAATACATAAACTTTTGAAAAGAGCTCGCTGATATACAATTAACCTAAACTTCTATCCTGGCGTGGCAGAACGAGGAAGCATCAGTTACTAGACTATCGCTATTATTTGCGACACAAGCACAGTAGACGACTGTACAAGGAGTCAGCGAAGTAGTTGGACTAAGCTATCTCGTCCCACGTGAAACCCTCTGGAAGGTAACAGGTGCACGGAGCAGGTGAACGGAGAAGAGCAACGAGAAGCCGACAACCATTTCCTTCTATTTTCTTTCATTATCCACGGGACTACCGAGCAATGAAGGACTTCGAGACAGTAACACTGTGCCTGAATTTACGTGCTTTGACTCGTTCGTGTTTTGGAAAATGCCGCATTTTTTTTAATTTTTCTTTTTTTAATTAATTTGTAAATAAATATTATATAAATTATTATATTTTTATAAAGTACACATGTTCGAATCCTACCGATAATTCTGAAATAAATGATAAATAATTTTAGTGAATTTTCGGTTAAAATTACTAATATGATGGATGGATAAAACGCCGGTACTTTACTTCTGGCTCGGAACGTATACTATATAGAGTTTACTTTTTTACTGTGATTCCGACCTAACAAAAACTGACGTAAAAAAAGATATTTTCAATAATATCAGAAATTGGTGTATAAGAAAGATTTTGCCTTATTTTTTCAAAAAAGAATATTTTGACTAATATACTAGTATGTCTTAGAAAAAAAATTTCAGATTTCGATGTGATCTATCTTTCATGTTAAAATTTTCGAAAATTATTTTTAAATAAATATTCTAAGGTTCCAAAATTTTAACAGATTATCCACTAATCCGTTAAGAATTGAAGTATCAAAATATCTACGTAAAAATATTTTTTAAAAAAATTTTAAATATAAAAGTTATACATTTTGATGAGATATATAATTTTTATATTTAAAATATTTTTAAATAAATATTTTAGAATGTAAAAAATAAGTAATAGAGAAGCTGGTATACCAGTCAAGTCCCCTTTCTTTCTTTCTTCTCTCTTTCTCTAATCTGACAGTGCATCCTTGTATGAACAGTATCTGCAGCTGCTCAATTGGATCTAGACCCATAAAAAATCTTATCGGCCTGGTCTTTCTCTAATCTGACAGTGAACATCCTTGTATGAACAGTATCTGCAGCTGCTCAATTGGATCTGGACCCATAAAAAATCATATCGGCCTGGTCCAAATTCGAACAATGTTGGGTCCGTCTTGTCGATAGGTCTTTCATCTTTGAAGTTTTAGTATCAGATCTAAGCCAAATTTATACTTTTATTTTATCGTTTTGTGTCATACATATATTAAACTCTGTAATTAAGATATATACCTTAGTACAAGAATACATGATAAATGAGGTTGCACTATAATTTGTCCTAACGCAGAAATTTTGCCAATCCCGTGACATGAAATAAAATCCAAGGTCACTAATGGCCACACCAGCATGACTTGGGCTGATCGATCGATGTGGACGCAAACTTTGTGCAAATAATGTAGCCAATTGGTCCAGCATAGAACGTATGTGGTACTGGCACTGTTGGGGCATTTAGCGGGCCGTGCCTTCGTTAAAACCGGTATAGCATATGGTCAGACACAGATTTGGGAGGTTTTAATAAAGCGTTAATTGCATATTAACCCCCCTTTTCAGGGGCTTTATATATCATCCCTTCGAAATGGCGCTTAAGTGGCGGTATGCGAACATAGCTACTTTGGCATATTTTTTTTTTATTTTCACGAACTGATATGCAAAGTTTAAAGAATCGGATGAGTGATACGTAACAACCCTTTTAATGAATTTGTTATGCAGGAATGTGCTTGAAGCAAAATAATATTTGTGAGGTTTATTTGGCTGATATTGTTACTATCGTATTCGAGTTAACAATATAATAATTTTGACGTTCAATATTTAGTTATTATATTATGGTGGAGTAATTCAACTAGTAAGATGTGTGACTCATGAACTATTACTCACGAGTTTGAGTCCAACGTGCTGTAATATAGAATAAAACTTTTTCCAAAATTTTAGGAATATATTCAGAAGTTGTATACGTATGTGTATGTACTCAACGACATGTTGGAAGACAAAGCACGTCTATAGTTTTACTTTCTAATCATGATCTAATAATTACAGTTAGAATGTTTATTATATGAGAGATTTTATCTCATTATCTTAAAGGGTAAATTATTATAATTCTTTTAGTTATTGATTGGCAAAATTATTTAGTCCCTAAAGTTTATTTTAATGATCAATTATAATTTTGACATTTCAATCATGTCTATAGTATCACTGATCTATAAAAAAAAAGTGATACTATACTGTCATTCAACCTTTTCATTTGCATCCGTTAAATAGCTAATATGGCACTATTTAATCTTTTATAGCACTTTATATAAATATTTTTTTAATAAATTTTGCTTTTTGCCCACCGTGCGGAGGGCAATTTTTTTTTTTTTTTTTAATCCTCCATAACCTCCATTAGCTTTGTCTTCAGAGTCCATTCTTATAATGTCTCTACCTTACGAAGAAGAGCTGAAGAAATTGTAAGGGGATGAATACTGACACAACGATGCTTCAATCATGGTTAAATTGAAAAAATTCGGTCGATGGCCTACGAGTTACGATTCTGAACTTGAATTGTGGGATCAGAATACGAATCAGGTGGTAATCGAATCGAGCATCATGATGCCGTTGATTTTTCGATTCCTCGAAGAAGATGATTTGTCGATTACAAGCTGTATTTTGCAATTTAACTAATATCAATTTTGGTAGAACACTTGGGTCAACCGGATAGGCAGTGACGGATCCAGAAATTTTCCGCAGGGGTGTCAAAATATAAAGCAATATATGTAAGAATGCACAAAAAAAAAAAAAATCACAAACATACCAATTGTTCTCGACAGATTTTCATATTTTAAAAACGATCTATGATAGCATCAGTAGATACACTCTTAAATACATCACTTTCGATGTAAATAAACAAATAATAATTCAGAAATTGATCAGACATTCGACGGGGCGAGAGCTAGACACCGAGAGCGACACGCCGGATGCGAGAGCGAGACCGGGCGAATGGCAACGCGGTGGCGGCCGGCGCGGGAGATCGCGAAGTAGATCAATGGCGGCCGCGCGCGATGGGGGGAGGCGAAATAAGGGGGTGCAGCGGGGTTAGGGTTTGAAAAAAAAAGAAAAAAAAACAATAAAGCACCGCGCACGCGCAGATTCGAAATCGCGTCGCGCGCTCCATCATTTGCCCAGTGAACCACTACGCCACTTTCTCCCTCTGTCATGTAATACATGTTCTCTTATTTAGTATGTTGATATATATAATATATATTCTATATATATATATATATATATAACCCCACCCGAAAAGCAGGGGTGTCGCTTGACACCCCTGCTATAAGGGTGGGTCCGTCCCTGCGGATAGGGCCCTTCACCTCGATAGACGTGCGCACCATCCGACTCCTTCCCGCAAGGTATGTGTGTCATGTAATGGGGATGTACCCGCACCGTGAGTTTTCAGTGAGTGCGGAAAAACTGGTGGCTGCGTATTACATCACTCCATGTTTGCTCCGCCGGCACAGACGTCAGGCCTGAATTTTTCTACCTGCGCACACTCAAGTCCAAAATGGGCTAGTGGATGTGCGTAGAAAACTGTGGTTCGCAAGTTAGCGAAGATCCGTATAAGATTTTGTCTCGTTATCTTGAAAACAAAAAAAAAATAATAGAGTTCTGGCCAGCTAGAGGTAGCAAAACTTTGCCGATGCCCACATATTTGAGGGTATCCACCCAAACGAATGATATGGATATTCAGCAAAAAATAATTGGATATGGATATTATTTGGCTGTCCCCACAACATGTTGAAAAATATTGGATACATATGTTACTTATCTGTCCCCACAACATACGGGTCAAACGGACGGATGCCGTGGATCCACGAATACTCGCATTTAATAATATTATTCTCCATTGGATATTGAATATGCAAAAAATTTATGGTTATTTCCTTCTCTTGAGTCTCGATTTTCCCTCCCAAGCTGCAGCGGCAAGTGTTAACTGGTTATATGATTTTGAAGTGAATGGTAATATTTTTTTTTTTCTTTTGTTTTCATCTTGAGTAGTTAAAATTAATATTTTATTTGATAAATTCTTTACTAAAACAAAATATTTGGTTTTATAAATATAGAAAATGAACTTAAGAATGATGATGCTATTGTAAGTCCGATGGAAAAGGCGGTATTGGTGGCTTCAACAAGATCGGCAAGGGAATCAACTAATATTAACTGAGTTATAGGTTTTGTTTTTTTTCAAATGAATTATGTGATTTTGATTGTAATTGTGATTGATAGGCTATTGTTTTTATTTTAGATTATTTGTGTGCTTAATCTTGAATGACTTTTGGTATACATCTATGTTTTAGACTGAATTTGGTTAATGTTGCAATTTTTCGATTATTTTTGTTGTTTTTGTGCTTGATCTTAATTGTAATTGTAATTGTGAATTTTTATTTATTGTTGGGCTTAATTTAGGTCAGATGCTCGTGGACCCACCCACAAGCTTGCAAGCGGATACGGATATCGAAATTGTAACTTGTCTAACTTCACGTACCTGTTGATCTGTATCCGTCCTACGACCGTATGTGAGTCCGGTCGACCCGACCCGTTTGCCCGGTCCATGGACAACCATGTTGGTACTATCATGTCGTGCTCCTTCATGATGCCGAGCCACTTTCTAGAAATTTCGGACGTCAACGAAATCCTCAACTTGTCGAATGGCGTTCTTCTGGCGTCTAGAGAGCCTCTAGGCGACATTGCAAGATCGCCAGTCAACAGAGTTATTTGGCGAAGAAGATGAATGGCAAGTGAAAAAAATGACCTTCTAAAAGGTGGGGAAAGCCAAAAAAAAAAAAGATTAGAAAACTATTAAAAAGTACAGCGTTAGATTAAATAGTATCATGTCAGCTATTTAATATTTAATGGCAATAAATCAAAAAAATTGACGATAAGATTATCATAGATATTTATTTTAGGTCAGAAATATCACAGACACGATTAAAACTTTAGAATTATAGCGGCCATTAAATTAAAAGTTAGGGGACTAACCAAGATTTTTGCCTTAATAAAAGTTAGGGGACTAATCAAGATTTTGGTGATTAAGCCGCTAATAATTTGGTTTAAAATTGAGTAGTAACCTTTTTTTTTTTATATATGACAAGGCGAAATCTATCTGGTCCCATCTGCGACTATTTTCTAACCGACAAGTATCGAACCCTTTTATGCTCAGCCTGCGGTCAGGTAGTAAAATCTCGACGTGGTGTACGCCCCCAGACCATGCATGGAGTAGCCATGGCCCACCACCTTTGTATAGACGTCAAAAAATACGGCGCCCGCACTTATCCATAGCCACCGTAGTTTCTCCACGGCAAATGCACATGTGGGATTCGAATCCGGGCGTGATGGTTGTAGCCAACACGCCCCACCGATTCCCCCCGCCGGCGGAGGGCAAATTGAACAGTAACTTATGTTCAAAAAGTTTCCGATGTGTCCGCAGTTACGCGCCATCCTCGCTGTTAAGGTTACCCATTGGCCATTGCGTACCGTTCTTAATTTTCTATCATATACACCTGATAATCGTCTGTGGTCTATACTACAGTGTAAAGAAGCTGCGAGAGCGAGGACAGCAGCGAAAATCGAGCTCCGACAAGAAACTGTAATGGAATCCAAGCCGGCGGTGAGCTGGAACGGGACGAGCATGGCCGAGTCGGCTGACGGATCGGCAACGGGGGAGGTGGCGCCGCCGACGAATCCAATGGTTACGCCGACGCTGACGGACCTGTACCAGTTCACCATGGCCTACGCCTACTGGAAGGCTGGCAAGCACAACGAGCGCGCCGTGTATGAATTATTGATCTCATATATTCATGTCTCAATAAATTCATTTGGATTTAAATTCTGCGTCTAATTTCATCTGATCGATAATTTTGAATTTTTTGCAACATTATGTAAATTTTTTAATAATTTTGGCAGCCTCGTCCATTTTGTGGACCTACAAACGTACTAAACCGGGGTTGTTGCTTGTTACTACTCCACGCTCTGAATCATTTCATACGCAAAACCTTCTGCGAACAGAACACCTGATGTGAACCACTGGGCTCATTATATGTATACATGATAAAATTCATATATGTCGATCAATTAATGTGGATTTGATTTTTGCATGTACTTTCATCTCGTTAGAGCGTGATATTTGCTTTGGAACATATTTTTGAGTTAACTGCCAAAACCCGCCAGCCTCGTCCACCCTGTGGGCCTACCAACTTATCAAATATGTTTTGTGACGCTCATCCTGCTCTGTCATCGGACTCAACTCCTTAGACATATACTTAAACTCTTCCACAAACAACACACCTACTGGGATAATGTCGCATTCTATCATAAACTTTTTTTTTTGAGATTTTCTCAGAAAACTTCAGACTTTTTAGTTAAGTCGCACTCGCATCATTGTGATACATGTGCCAAAAGTTTCTTGGCAAGCCAGTTTGCAGCCAAATAAGTTCCCACATGCTGTGCACCCCTGAATTGGGGCTATGGGCGAGCCCTCCACTGCTGAGCTATTTGCGGTGTCATGTTAGCTATTTTATTTTTTGTTTGCAAACTTACACACTATTTAATATGAATACGAATGATATTCCATTGTATGGAGTCCATATTTCTTGCTTCTTTTCTGATTCTATTACACTGGATTGTGCCTTTGATTTCAATAGAGAATTTGGAATATCTTGCATTCATCTAACCACAGTTTTTTAGTCAAAAATTTTATGCATTTTGCAGGATTGCAGATTGATATAGATTTTGGAGTAAGATTCAATTAAAAAAAAAAGATTATCTTGCATTGTTGCGGTAGCTAAAATTAATTTGTTGTTTACAAATTTTTTGCACTTTTAGCAGGAATACGAACTGATTTAGATTTTAGAATTGGATATCCAGTAGTTTCTTGCCGGAAGATGGTCTGAGGATGTTCTTAAGCTGGACTTGCGCTTGGTTTATTTAGCATTACCTTAGTCCCTTTAGCGGAAACGATTATCTCATGCTAAAGATACAATATAGTATGCTTACACGCGTAGCAAGCACTTGGGTATTAGGTTGTAACTTATCGCTGGCAGCCAGATATCGTTAGTTACATGCTATTTTATGTAGCGTGTAAATACTTATTATAAACTCCGCATCAACAAGCACAAGTTTTTTTTTACCAAATGCAACTAATAACTTGTTTAGCTTGTTCTACAATTTACCACATTAAAGCCATTCAACAAGTTGCAACCAAACACGTCCATATAAAGTTTCAGTTTTGACAAAAAATTAGATTATGTTATGGATATACCATACAAGAGCTTAGGATAACTACTAACAGCAATCTTCCCCTTTCTGCGCAATGGATGGACTAAAATATGTTGTCAGCTGAAGTGGAACTATATGAAATTATGATGGACATGTATCCTTACAACTAGATTTCAATCAAGCTGGCATCCAACATGGTTACAGGCTAGCTGTAGCAAGCAAAATATTTCTATTCTTGCATCACTAATGTAATATTTTCTGTATGTCTGTCTTGCAGGTTTGACCTTTTCTTTCGAAGAAACCCCTTTGGTGGAGAATACACAATCTTTGGTGGTCTTGAGGAATGCATTCGATTTATAGCTAACTTTAACATTAAGGATGAAGAAATCTCTTTCTTGAGGGCAGCCTTGCCAATGTGTGAGGTATGTTTTTCTAAAGCCCTAACTGGAAAGGTAGTGCTTGCTGTTCTGCCAGTATTCTGGCAGGTAATATATGCCTCTGCACTGCCTGGTTCGCTGATTTATTCTCCAATGGCTGAGATAACTTAGCCAAAATATTATCTTATACTCTAGAGTCTAGTCTAATGACTCTTGTTTAAAAGTATGTCGTTTAATATTATGTTCGTGTAACTGAGAAGTAGGTTAGGTGGCTAGATAATTTATCACGGACTTCTCACTTGAGTTGTTAGAATAAAATGTCCTATATTCTCTTTTGTGCTTATAGATGACATTCAAAGCAAGGGAGCTTGGAATAAGCAGATGTTGTGTTATACGAGTACAAGAACTTCAGAAGTCTTAAATTCTATACAAAGTCACTATCCAATTCTCTACTTGTTTGAATAATGCAAGTGTTGAGACAACTTACATAAACCTATCAGCTCTTTTGCAAACTCTGTATTCTCAATTTCATGCAGTCGAGATGACCTGGATTTCGTTGGACTAATATCTGCACTGTCATTATTTGCCTACTAGCTCAAGAACTTAAATATGCAACCTCATGGCTGACGTACAGTTGGAATTCTTCCCCTAGGAAAGCTTCTTTAACTATCTCAAGGAAGTGGACTGCTCTGAGGTAGAGGTTTATTCAATTTGTGAAGGATCAGTTGTGTTTCCTAAGGTGCCTTTGATGAGAGTTGAAGGTCCAATTGTTGTGAGTTTTCTGTAATTATTCGTCTTTCATTGTATATAAAGCGCAATTGAATTCCATCTACTCAGGTCTAGTATTCTCCTTAACTACTCAATTGTCCATGGAGAAGTTCCTCTTTTTCTATGTCTACAGGTGGTTCAACTGCTTGAGACACCGTTATTAACACTAATCAACTATGCATCGTTGGTGACTACAAATGCTGCAAGGCATCGTTTTGTTGCAGGAAGGTCAAAAATTTTACTTGAATTCGGACTTCGACGAGCACAAGTAAGCTTTGTAACTATCAATTTTCTTTGTATTTGGAGAACCAGTATAAGTTGGAAACATAAATTTCTCTAATGCTTAGGGGCCTGATGGAGGAATAAGTGCTTCAAGATACAGCTACATGGGAGGATTTGATGCAACAAGGTCTTTTAAACATGACCCACTTAGGATTACAAGTTATGGAATGGTGGATGAAACGTCATCATAGTATACTCTATTCGAATGTTTTCCTTTCTTCCACTCTGGAAAGGGATGAAAATGCACTAGCATCATTTTATGATTATAGATGATAATCACATTTGATTAAAATCACAAAAAGATATGATGTCTGGTTAACTGCTTTGAAGCTTTTAGAAGATCACTCATGTCAATTAAGTAAGATCCTACTCCTTAACTTTTCTCTTGCTAGTCCTGCTATGAACGGTGGACTCTAACAAATTAGCAGCTGACTCGTAAATGAGCTGACTCTAACAAATTACCTAACCTGTGTTTAGCAACTTGGTAATTAAACTGTTTGTTGTGTAAGGCGTACTCGTGAATGAGCATATGCGTGTAGCTAAACTTTCAACACCCTTTGTAGAGATTCTTTTAAAAGACCTTGTCGAATTAGCGAATGTCCGGAGCTTCCGTCTAGAGTTTGTCTTAATCAGAACAACTTCCTTATATATCAGCCAAGTAACCAGTTAACAATGTATTTGTTAACTTTTTTTCAGATATTATCGTTCATGCTTTTCTTTTTCTTGATATATCTATGCCAACAGTAATGTTGCTGCTGGAAGGTTGTTTGGCATTCCACTACGTGGAACACATTCACATGCATTTGTCAGTTCCTACATGGTCAGTGATGCTACATCCTTAATTCCTCATGGTAATTTATTGTGTATCCATGTGAGCGTTTGATCTGCTATGCTTATACTTTTTTAGTTGGACAGTAATGCTCTGCCTTATATCAACAATTTTGCATTCTTATATTCTCTTGCATATTTGAAATGATGATACTCATGTATTCTTACTAAAACTTTTGTATACATAGATATGAATCGTAGGTGTTATGGAGACAGTTTCAGCATTCATTGCTTTAAGCATTAAATGTGAGTGATGTAGATGTTGAACCTTGTGTTGGGCCACTGGTTGTTTGATTGGGCCAATAGATGGAATGCACAGTACCAACCTGCTGGACTAGCGTGCATGATTGCAACAACTAATCTAGTCCTAAAATTCGAGGCCAATAAGAGGCTTGTTTGTGGAATTCTGTATATACACCATGGTTTTCCGTAGGGCTGAGCATTCGGGTCAACCCGAACCGACCTGACCCGACCCGAACCTAATAAGGTCGACCCGAACTGAATTAATACAGACCCGATCCGACCCGAATTTGCACTCAACCCGAACCAACCCGAGCCGAAAAAATCCGGGTCGGTTCGGGTCGGATTCGGGTTGACCCGAAGTTCTAAAAAAAT
Source organism: Xerophyta viscosa (assembly GCA_002076135.1). Taxonomy (NCBI): domain Eukaryota; kingdom Viridiplantae; phylum Streptophyta; class Magnoliopsida; order Pandanales; family Velloziaceae; genus Xerophyta; species Xerophyta viscosa. The sequence goes on from MJHO01000043.1 coordinate 1,595,082, forward strand.
AAAAATCCGAGCAGACTGCATGGAAGGAGAAAGAGATGGGATCATGGGCGGGCGAGGCGGCGTAAATTTGCTCCAATGGGGTGGGACAACACGGAGCTACGCCGGTGGGGGCGGAGATAGTGTGGGCGGGATGGGGCAGCGTGGATCTACGCCGACGGAGACGGAGAGCGCGGGCAGGACAGAGCATCGTTGATCTATGCCGGCGGAGGTGGAGGCGGCACGGATCTGCAGAGAGAGAGAGAGAGAGAGAGAGAGAGAGAGAGAGAGAGAGAGAGAGAGAGGGGGGGGGGGGGGGCGATTGGGCCGTGAAACCTACCGTTGCCTGTAAGTGAGAGAGAGTGAGAGAGATGGAGGGAGAAGGGGGCTGCTGCTGTTTGAGGGTGGGAGAGAAAAAACAAAACCCTAGACATAAAAAGAGGTGCGGTGGGCTCTTTGTTAAGGCCCAATTAGATTTTTCCATATCCATTAATTTCGGGTAGAACCCGACCAGACCCGAAATTATATACTCCAACCCGAACCGAATTGCATGTACCCGAATTGTTAAAAAGTCGACCCGAACCGAACCGAACCCGAAATTTTGGCTTTGTTCGGGTCGGTTTGGGTCGGTTTTTCGGGTAAGTTCGGGTAATGCTCAGCCCTAGTTTTCCGTGCCGTGCGAGCCGAATTTCAGTAAATCTAAAAGTCGAGTTGTGCCATACCGATCATGTTGATCTGTACATTTTAAAAAAAATATATATATTAATGATATACGCAACAATAAAAAAGATTAATGAAAAACTAAATTCAAAAGTCATAATTACATAAAAAAAGTATATAATACATAATTCACTGCTACATAAAGTGTCGATGTGGATGATATAGAAAGGATCTGTAAAATCCAAAGCAAAAAATAAAATAAAATAATGTGCCGACCGACACAGCTTGATCTGCCGGCCCACGGTCAGGACAGGCGGCATGGGTAGCTCGGCACCGAGACAGTGTCAGATCCTCACGGATCCAACATATAAAATCATGATAATACTATAATGTTCGGTGCCTTCCAGCACATAAAACCAGAAATATACTATAATACTTCATCTACAATCATTGTATTGAATATTGATAAGGTAGTTTGAATTCTTTTCTAAAAAAAAAACATAAGGTTGTTGAGGCACCCTCTATTCTTTTCTTACTTGCTAAGATCTTACTCCGTGACAACGTGACGAGGAAAAGGTCACGCACTGGTAGGACCTTTCCCTCTTTTTTTCTTGTCTTTTTTAACTTCAATTTTATTTTTAATTTTGAATTTTTTTTAATTAAAAGTTTAAAAATTTTCAATTACCAGTACATATCAGCGTGTTGACACAGTGCTGAGGTCTGGATTTACCAAACTTAGCTCGGTTTGCCATGAAAACCTTGGTTTAACATACAATTTTGTGTGGTTCTTTATGAAATTTCATCTGTTTTCTTTTTCCATTATCATGTATATAAATATTTAAAAACTGCTGTTAAATTAAAGCTTAAACATTGTTATTTCCTAGACATCATCCTAATAAGTATTTGCTTGCATCTTCTATCTTTGGTCATCTTTGCTCGTCTCTTCTTAGCTGTTAACTGTTAATAGAGGCATTGCCCCTGTCATGTCTGCATGGACATTATTTATTAAAACTACATATCTGTTCATCTCTAGTTGCTTCATCTGTTGCTGATACTGTGAATTCTACCACAGAGTCTGGATGAGATTGTTGATAAAGCACTTGTGAGATACGACGACTCATGCACGTGTGAAGACTTTGTTAGTCTAGTAGAGAGCTGGTTAAACAAGCTTCAGGTGCTCATTAGCAATTTGGTTTTTTTAGTTCTTAGCTGCTTGTAATGTTGCCAACTTCAGTTCAACTAATATTCAATTCTCTAGTATTATATGCTATCACAGTCAAATTGTTCTGTAAGGAACTTGATATGGATAATTTCACAAACCGATCAGAGACTAAGATTAATTCGTGCATATATAGAGATTGATACTCCAGCACAAGAACACTTTGAATTTTTGCAAGTCCAGAACATCATAATCTCTATTTGATACCACTTATTTTCAATTGTTTTCTTGTAAGATACCCGGATAACATTGTTCCTTTTTGTTATCACTACTTATAATCAGCTAATCTGGAAGTTAAATGAACCATTTCTGTGTTGTTAACTGGAGCGATATGTATTACTAGTCTAATGATGCTATTTCATAACATTTTTTTTGTATTTGACCATTCTTTTACATAAGTAATATGTACCTGATACGTCAAATTGAATCAAGATTTTGGTAATAGACATCATCACCAGTGCACACACTTTTTACTTTTGCAACCAGTGCACACACTTCAGTGTATGTTTGAAATCGTCATACATAACTAGTTTTGATTCTTCTGGAGCTCCATTCTTTTATCTATGTAACTGATAAAGACTAATATGCTTTCAGAGGGCGAGTTCATTCCGTTCTATTTTTGGAGAGACGAACCAAAGTGAGCTCGCAGCATTCACCTCTTATGCATTGGCTTTCCCCAGCAACTTTCTTGCTCTTGTTGACACATACGATGTAAGTTTGTAATGCTTTGATCTACATCTTTCATGAGTCGTCTCTGTGATGTGCCTAATTGTTTACTCTTCTGGAATACTGATCCTCTGCTAACATCCAATTGTGAGTTTGTCTGGTCACAGGAGATAGTACTACATCATCTGTCTCTTTTATCCCATAAGATCGTGGAGGAACTAGCTTGCTTAATCCATGTTTTAAAAACGACTAAAGCGATTCCATAGATAGATGACTTGACAGAAAGTTGGTTGCTCTGTAACTAGCTTTTCTATGTCTTAGGATTTGCAACTCTGCGTTGTGAATTATCTTATGACTGCAAGGATGTTTAGCTACTTCTTGTTTTTGAACGTGTGTGCTATGAGGTGTTCGAGACAGTGATTTCAAGCATCCTCCTGGCTATCGAGTTAAACTTTATAGGATATGTTCTTATTTAGGAGGTACTGGATTTTTTCGAACCTTAATGTTTCATTTTGTGATAGCGCATTATTTTCTACCTAACAAATTATTCTAAAATTTGGCCTTTCAATGCACAAAAGAAGTTTGTAAATGGAAATAAAAGGGTCTTAAAATGGAATATTAGAAATATTAAGCGCATGGAAGTGCATCGTTGAGGGGCAAGAATTGGAGCTAAATATTTGGTTCTGTACTTGTTCTGGCTTTATCGTGTATCTATTTATTTAGCTGCTTTCGTTATTTGAACAAATATTAATGCAAGATTGGCTAATCGAAGATCTTGTGGTTTCATTAGGTCATTAGAAGTGGTGTTCCCAACTTCTGTGCTGTTGCATTAGCTCTTAATGATTTGGGGTAAGTCAAAGATGTTCAGTATTTCATTGATGAATCTTCTGGGCTTTACAAAATTGTTGCGGTAAACACATGATGTTGGGATTAAATTGGCCCATTAAGGTCATCGGCGAAGCGAACATCTGTGCTGTTGCATTAGCTCTTAATGATTTGGGGTAAGTCAAAGATGTTCAGTATTTCATTGATGAATCTTCTGGGCTTTACAAAATTGTTGCGGTAAACACATGATGTTGGGATTAAATTGGCCCATTAAGGTCATTGGCGAAGCTATGGATCATGAGATTTGTCCCATATCGGATAGGAGTAAGTGAAGTAAGGAGTCTACATATGTCGTGGATCCTGTAACCCATGGGCTTGAACTTTTGGATTCTTTTGTGGGCCAAGCAGTACGCATTAACACTTGCTTGTGCGCGCTCCGCAGTACATTTCTCTCTAACAAATTGGTATTAGAGTCGATGTTTCAGCTGGACTCGAGTGGTCAGGCGCATTTTGTGAAGCAGTTGAAGAGAGAAGTCCCACGTGTTTGACTGAGCCAATGCTGTTATGGCTCATGTGCGGAGCAAGTTCAAGAGCTGGTGTATATCCTTGGTATTAGAAACTTAGTTTTAGTCGGAGTGCTCTTGTTATGCGACATCACTTGAATTAAGTGGGAGCTCTTGCTGCGCAATTAGACTCGATTTGTGGGGAAGTAGTTGAATTTGTTCACAAATCACACGCAAAGAGGGAGATTGTTGAGGTTAACACATAATGTTAGGTTTAATTGGCCCATTAAAGTTATGATCGCTATATGGCTCATTACAATTAGTCACATATTGGATATGAGTAAGAAAAGTAAGAGGTTAATATATGTCTGAATCCTACAACCTATAGGCTTAAGCTTTTTGGTTCATTTGGGTCCAAATTCCAAGTGGTTTGCTTTAAGAATGGTTAAAAATTGTTGGGCTAAGGTGACGCGGGCCTTCCCAGGCGGAAAGGCTGGGATTTCTTGGTTGGTGGGATATAAGCTGGTATCATCCATGAATTTACATGTTACGACAATAGTATAAAGTGGGTTGAACAGTTTTTTTTTTTCTTTTTTTTTTAAAGATAATATCAAAAAAAAAAAAGAAGAAGTTGGGACTACCTTTCGAGAGTTCCGGTATAGCATGTGCAAAAAGGAAGGTCTTAACAGGATAGGGATATACTTATCCCCATTCAATATGTCTTGGTTTATTCATGTTTGTTCTCAAGGACCTATTAGTCGGCTTAACCTTTTGTGAACATTCACCTGGAACATTGACAATATCTTTTGTGCAGGTATAAAGCAAACGGGATTAGATTGGATTCAGGCGATCTAGCATACTTGTCTGTTGAGACAAGAAAGTTTTTTCGTGCAATAGAAAATGACTTTCAGGTGCATGGTTTTGGAAGTACGAATATCACTGCCAGCAATGATCTAAATGAGGAAACCATTGATGAGCTGAATAAGCAGGTAAACATTTTGTAAAAAACCCTGTTGTAATAACCAACTCGCTTAAGCTGATTGGAGAATGTGGTTATATATTTATGTACTCTAATGTGCCTCTCATGCACTTTATTTTTGCTTGGTGGGTGGACACATCACATGGGTATTTATTATTTCATGGACATAATTATTAAAAGAATAATTGGGTTGGGCACGGCTTAGTCTCAGGACCTCTACTCTGGTACCATATTTTGACAACCAATTCTCCGAAAAGCCAAAGCTTAGACTATGGTTATATGTTTTTGAACTATCAGACGGCAAAGATTGCATTGCTTTATGTTTACTCCTTTCATCTCAATAAGAAGTGTCTATGCATGAACTTTTTTGCGATGACAGTGAATTTGTATTTTTTCCATTATTAGTCATTTTAGTTACCATGCATGAATTGGTCATGTAATTTCCCACTCTTTTACAAAAAGCGACATTTTTAACAAATTTTCCTAAAAAGCAGTTGTACTATGATCGATGTATTTTTTTTAGTATGATCGATGCATTTATGTTATTTTATTTTTATTTGGGCAGGGACATGAAGTGGACTCTTTTGGAATAGGAACTTACTTAGTTACATGCTACACACAACCAGCTCTCGGGTGCGTATTCAAGCTGGTTGAAATTAATAACCAGCCTCGAATCAAACTTTCTGAAGATGTTAGCAAGGTGACAACTGGATGTCTGTGCTTCCCCTATTCTTTCCTTGTTTCTTCACTTATGTTGCTATATGTTTTAGGTCACGATACCCTGCAAAAAACGATGCTATAGATTGTACGGTAGAGAAGGCTATGCTTTGATAGACATAATGACAGGTGAAAATGAAACACCCCCAAAGGTAAGTTATAACTTTATTGTCCTTTTAAATTATTATTAGGGATGTCAAGGGGCTGGGAATGGATGGGGGTTTATTCTGCATCCCCAACCCTGAACCATCCCTGCCCCTGCGGGGATCCGACGGGGATGGAAAATCCCCGTTCCCCATCAACTTTTTTTTTTTAAAAAAAAGGTCAGTGTCATTGTTTTAGATACGTAGTAAAAATTAAATTATAAAATACTACCTATACACATAATCAAATTAAAATTCAAGTTATTCAATGGAGAAAGGGAGAGAGAGTGTCGGATGGGAAGAGGAAGTTTGAATCGGGGGAGGGGGCGAGTGACGGCTGTAAGGGTAGGGTTAAAAGGATTGTGTAAGTGACATATAAATATAAATTGTATGATATATAAAATTCGAGCTCGAGGTAGGGTGGGGGATAGGGTCCACATCCCCGTCCCTAACTCCGATGGGGAATTATTTTAATCTCCATCACCGACCCTGTGGAGGATTCCTCCACGAACCCCTTTTTTTTTGGGGCGGTGAATCGGGTTTCCCATCGGGTCTGGGATAAATTTTACATCCATACTTATTATTACAAAAAAAAAAAAAAAAATAAATAAAAAAAAAAAAAAATCAATCTTTATGATCCAAGGTGGGTAAATATTATTGAATACCAAGATAATCCTAGGTGGATTTCATAATAATCTACAGTGCATGATTATATTGATTTTAAGCAACATTGGGCAGATGTTCTAGTTTACGTGTATTCACAATGACATATATTGAACCGTCATAAAAGTTTGAACTTCTCTTTCTCTGAAAGGTGGGTGAGCGTATTCTTTGCCGCCATCCCTTTATCGAGTCCAAGAGAGCATATGTGGTGCCTCAACGAGTGGAAGAGCTTCTCAAGTGTTTCTGGACTGGAGATTCACGTATGTTGATCTTTCCTTACGTTGCTTTTCAATGTCCTCAATATTTCTTGCAAATGCTAAACTTTGCATGCAAGACCTGCGCTATTTCCTTTCTAAAAGATAGTGTAGAGAATCTACCATTAGGCTATCTTAATGTGATTTGTTAATTTAGTAGTACATTAGTATAGAGAAAATTTGGTGCTTAACTTTACAGCAGATTATTGGCTTAGTTTTCAATGGATTGGACTATAGAGATCAACCCCATTCTTTTTTAGAAAGTGGCTATTATTGGTCGAGCAACCGATGTCATTCAGAATTATAGATAATTACAGACATGGCTTATTAGTGGTTTTTTTTAAGATAAAAAAAAATCTTTGCTTTTCCATGATAAGTGACAAGATTTGATTGTTCTACATTTTGTGATCGACTTTGAGATCTTGCTGCATGAAGATAAGAAAAGAGAACAACTACCTCACCTCAGCAAAATTAGAGAACATTGCATGCAACAACTGGGACAAATGAGACTGGATCACATGAGAAGGCTAAATCCGACTCCTTACAAGGTCTGTCCTCTCTGGCTTTTGCCTTCATAACTCTTACACACTTTCCACCCGCCACCGTAAATCCTCCTTTACATGGTTCTCTTTTATTTTCAGTAGACTTTTATAATATTCCTTTTTTTTTTTAAACTTTTGACTTTTATTTATTTTTAGATTGATGTGGTAAATTCCAATCCTGTACTGAGTTCACTTTGTGGACCTGTACAAGTCATAAAACTATAGTATGTTTTCCCCAATAGAGAAGTCCCGAGAGGGATAAATCTCCTACACTCTTGCGGGAGGGGACAAATTCTCATGATCTTTGAATTCATTTTAAGGCTCCCCTCACCTCTATTCCTTTTATGGATCTCTTTTCAAGAAGTATTCTTACTAGTTCATAAAATGGTCTTGAAAGTGAGAATTATGTCTAATCAGGTCGCCGTAAGTGCCAAATTGTACGACTTCATTCACTTTTTGTGGCTCAATGAGGCACCAGTTGGCGAACTGCAGTAAAGCGAGCGTGGAGATATAGAGATGCTTTCAGGAGTTGCAACTGCTGATGCCTGAGCCAAATAACTCCCTGTGGCCGATGTTACAGAAATTTTTTCTGCAATAAATTATGGTTGTAAATACGAGAAGCATTCCTTCTTCCTCGGACGGTTTTAAGCGGTTGTCACTACATTACCATGAAATCAACCTGATTTTTTCCCAGAGTAGGGGATCATCCACTTGTATCTATTTAGAGACCTTGCGATTTTTACTTTTTTTTATAACTATTTATAATTGGCCTATTTTTGTGCGTCCATAGTAACAGATAAATTTGATCGAGCTGGTCTTCAACCGATCAATAAAGTGATCGAAGGCAGAATTGGCTGAAAACGTAACAAGCAGGAAACACAAAAAACAGAGAAAAATACACAAATTTTTTATGTGGAAATTCTTATTGTCAAGGTAAAACTATTGATTATCACGTAATGTCAACGGAGAATGCACTATAAGTAAAAGAGATACAATTTCACGAAACTGACAATTCTCTCAAGTACAAAATGCTATCAAGTATTCATAATTCAACTCTAAGTACGATGTCAGACGTTTTGAGAGTTAAGCTAGCAAGGTGGCGGTTGAGAAATTTTCGGATCTCTGCTGGTATTCCGGTTTGATCGCGTTATCCTTGTGGACGTGGAGGACGTGGTCTCCTGTATATCTGAACGGGAGTGATCTGCGCGTCTGGCCGAGGTCTCCAGATTATGTTGCGGACCTTGGGTAAGAAGGTCCCGAGGTGAGTCTCGGTATTGGGTGTTCTCGATATAGTCGCAGCGGTCTCTTTCCAAGTTTGGTTTGCGTGAGACATCGGCAGCCTTGTCTGGATCTATCTTTGTGGGCTCGTCCGTTTGCGTATATGAAATTTATTATCCTTCCGACACGTGACAGTCCAAATCTAAGCTCCATCAAAATCTACCGGTGGCACGGATCATATATTAATATTTTACCAATCGAGGGTTTTGATTATTTGATCTCGGTGGCTTGAAGATCCGTATCATTCTTAACACCTGCAGAATGAATAAATCTTTTATATTTTTAGAAATGGTGTTTACAAAATTGGAACTTGAGGTAGAAGTACCACCGTGTATTGTGACTTATTTTCACATTTTCAGAATTTACAGCGAAGTTGGGGTATCCCTTCATGCATAACTACGCCTATCAGGAATCCTATGTATAATCGAAGCTGCCCTGTCCACTTTCTGGCGTAAGATAGCAAGCTTGCCCTCGCCATGCAATTAACTTTATGATCAAGCACAAAAGATGGAAAATGGCCGAAAGCTTGTCACCCCCCTCCCCCCAACTCCTTGCAAATAAATGAACGATGTGTCTATGCACACTTGCAGGCCTTAATGAGAACAAGCGGTGATTAGAATCTTGGTGGGGAGTAGACTCCAACTAGTTCAAACAGTCGAAGTTGGTGCCGATCTTAGTAAAATAAGAGAAAATACCATATCAGCCTTGCTTTTAAAAATTATACAAATTAGCCTCTCATCTCAAATCTTTTACAAAATAGCCCCTTTTAAAATTTGTGTTAGAAATATTTTAATTAGTATATAAGTATTTTTTTAGAGGAGTTTTGAATATAAAGAGAAGTAGATATTGATGTGCTTTATAATTTTGTTGTTTATAGTTTTTAAAAAATATTTCTAATTAGTGTTATTAGTCTCCAAATTTTTTATTAGTTAGTGAATAATTCGCTAAGATTTTGAGTCTCAAAATATATATTAAAAATATTTTTGAAAAATTTTGTATACAAATAAGCAATTTTTATGTGATTATTATAATTTTTATATTCAAAATTTTTAAAAAATTCTACATAAATATTTTGAGCATAAAAAATAAATATACTTAAAACAGAAATTTGTTTGTAAAATTGAAATGGTAGAGACTGATATGCAAGTTCCCCGTAAAAATAAAATAAAGGGGGATGCATAAGAGGGCGGTTACCATTTATGGATAGATATCTACATCTGTCTGACACGCACATGAGTCTGATATGAGCGTTGTCAGATAAAAAGCCTAGACATGGGACTGATACGGTATTATTCTCTCCGCATTGTGATGTCATTTTTTCAGGAGCTATTTCCCACTTCTTATTTCAAAGCAAACCCGCAAAGTTAAACGTAAGCCTTCTCTCATATGATAACGTAGAAGCATGCGGCAGCCACCTCCGGCGGTCACAATGCCGTGTTCGTTACTCGCTCCACATTCGGGATCGGGAGGACCTAAATTAGTGTTGATGCAGGAAGTATTTGGAAATTTGGGGCTGAAAAGAAATGGCGTTGAAAAGATGTTTGTTTGCTTCGTCAATTTTTGGTATATGATCGTTAAGTTCAGTTTCTATCAAATATTTCGACCGAAAATAAAATTCGTTAAGGTTAAGTCCCTCCTATTCAGATATTTTGGTTGGATTCGAACCCTCTAACATCATTTGTGAGGAGCAAACTATAATCTTCCTCCAGTACTCAACCGCGTCAACCAACTGGACCAACGTTGGTTGGTAGATGTGTTTGTATTTTATTTATTCATAACTAGTTATCTACCCCGAGATAGGTAAATTACATATATTTTTACCGTAAATTGACTGATAAGAAAAATAACATACCAAAAGTCACAGCTATAATTGGTCCATAAGGACCAGGGTGAGATCCAATTTCAACAGGAAGGGCCTGCACTAATAATGCATGTCCGCTTGCGAAGGACACTTCAAAAATTTTGAATTAATTGATTGAATGCCCACCGAGAAGTATAAGAAGAAGAACGTTGTACTACCGAAACTAAACCACAGCCACATTGATGCAATAACAATAATGACTCTGCCTCGCTGGTGGTTCACACTTCAAATGCTCTCATCCGCAGGTGGGAATTTGAGCTCTAGGACCTCCAATACGGTCCCAAATAAAAAAAAACAATAAATAAATAAATAAATAATAAAAAATAATGTTCGTCTGAAGTTTCAAAATCGTCAAGATATGGGTTGGTAGGGGACCTAGGGGTTCAGATGATATATATATATATATATATAAAAGAGAGAAAGAGAGGTTATTTTTAGGTCGATCTGAAAATAAATTTGTAAGATAAGTCGTAAACTATTAGATCGAACATTTTAATTGTGATTGATGGTATAGATCACATCTTCATCAACTGTTCAGATCAGATTTTGGAAGAAATAATTTGGAAGTTAGATCACGATCAAGATATTCAATCCAACGATTTTACGAATTTTATTCTCAGGTTGACCTGATAATAACCTCTCTCTCTCTCTCTCTCACTCTCTCTCTCTCTATATATATATATATATATATTCATTGAGTTCGTATTTAATATTGCCTCGTTATTTTTAGCAGCAAAATATTAGTTTGGTACATGATAGCACAACAACATATTTGGCAGGGAAAATGGATAAGCAGTGGAATGCACTTGTAACATAGTTGATGTTATTAGCAAAACTGCCATTTGTATATATATTATGTGTGCAAATTGATTTGTCTCCCTAAACTAGCTGTTCTACCAACTCCGACTTCCACACTAGCAGAATCTTCTGAAAATAGGTGGATCGGATTGTTTTGGAGCTAGGGCGAGTGGTTTATAAGCCATTCAGATCACTTCAAACGAAGGGTATGCAACTAAAGTTCCTAGTTACATGCAAATTTTACGTCAAAACATATTTATATCTTGAAGTCGGATTTGCTAAAGTTCATCTGAGTGGGATTGATTACGATAAACTCAGATGGCGTCTTCGTGGGCTCAGCTGCAGTAGAGAGAGTGCTCAAAGATAACAAATGAAGCTAGCTGGGCTGCTTTAGCACGTACTTGAGAGTGCGCACCGTGCTTGAAGTGGAACTTCAAGAATTCATGCTAGCTTTGATGCTTTTGTGGTGCAAAAGTTACCGAAGAGTCTATGTTGAAGTTTGATGGTTCGGAATTTGATAGATTTTTAGGAATAAGATTACGATGGACGGAAAACAATCACAAAACACACAGAATTTACATAGTTCGGCGAAAATGCCTACATCTACGTAAGGGATAACGCTCTTTGTTACTATATCAGAGATGAGATAGCCGAGTACAAGATTATCTTTTTAGGGTTAGATTCTAAGTATATATACATATGCAAATCTGCCGTCCTAAATTTTAAATGATTTCCTTCTAATTAGGTAACCACATCCTCAAAATAAGAAATGATGAGCCACCATATTAAGTCGCCATTAACGGACTGATAACGCTTTGCTTTTGGTTAAACCGCGACTCCTTCAAAGTTGATTCCGCATTGGTGACTCAACAGATTAAGTCTGTCAAGTTACCAAACGGCCGCCATAGAAATCTGGTTATCTCTTGCAAGGATCTCCTCAATCGCGGATGGGAGGTATATCTACACCACATTATTGGGAAGCTAAAAAGTTGACAAACCACCTTCCTCAAAAGTCCTTTTTTTTTCTTACCTCTACGTCTGCATGTCCATGTATCATCTCATCAGGAGGCTTTCTATTTGTTACACTTTGATGACATTGATTAATAAAATGCTATTTGTGCTATTTTCCTCTCTTTGACCCAAAAAAAAAAGTTTGCGTTGTCACGCAGTGAGATTCTGGCCGAGCCAGACTCGAGTTAACTCATTGCACAAACGGTCCAGCTGGACACGATGAACTAATTGAATGCTCGGGGGTCATAAAAATCCAGTAAGGAGCTTTATAACGGGAGTTACATAGTTTAATGGATAATATCAAAGGCACTTAGCGGGGTGCATTAAGAGTAGCTTATTGGGTAGCATTAAATATGCAATTTATAATACAATAGTTACAAATTAGAAATGTGTATAAAATATGGCCTATTGTAGATACCATATGCACCTCTCTTTTATATATCTTTCTTGGATAATAAAAAATCTCTGTTCCTCCACATATATCTATCTCTTTCTCATTTTTCTCTTAGGGGTCTGACTGAGCTTAGACAGATTGGGGTCTAAGTGCTGTACGGACGGATTAAAATTTTAGTCCCATGATAAGTGATATAGGAGCTTCATGTTCATCATAATAGTGTTATACATCGAAAATGAGATGATTGTGGTGGAGCAGTAGAATAAGGGAAGGGTCTAGCGAGGGAAGTATCATGCAACACAAACACCAAGCTTGGAAAGCTGGTGGACAAGGTGGCGTAATTGAGCTTGTGATCAAGGGGGTCATGCGCTCAGACGACGGCCTTGAGGTTCGCATGGTTGCCGTGCTGTACAAAGTCCTTGAAACTTAAAAACAGAGGTTCATTGCTTTAGAGACACAAGGCGAGGCGCTGCAGAAGGACAATCAGGGGTTGTAGGGGCAATCCGCATGGGAACTCACTTTAGAGGGACTAAGGTGAGACCTTGCTAGCACGATCGAATTGTTACCGAAGACGACAAGGACGCGATGACAGTGTCGCTGCCATTGGGAGAGAAGGTCACGGACGACATTTTGGCCGAGCCAGACTCAAGTCAACTCATTGAGCAAATGGACTTATAAAAATTCAGTAAGGAGCATTTTGACGGGAGTTACGGAAGTTATATGAATTACGTAGTTTAATGAACAACATTAAGAGAACATTAATTTGATGATATTAATAGATGGAAGACTGAATTAAGGAAATAGTTTGAGTTGGGGCCAAAATGTATTTACCCCAAATTTAAATGCATCACTTTAGTCTTTATTATTGTGCTAGTATAGAAAATGTTGGTTGTGGATGAGTCCAATTTGCCATACACAATTAATGATATGGAGAATTGCGTTTCAGCCCCTCTAATTTTGGGGTCGCGCGTTTCAGCCCCCCGAAACGCCACGTGGCGGCACGCGCGCGCCGCCACGTCGGCGGGGAAACGCGTTTCGGAGGGCTGAAACGTCAATTTTGGGAAACGGGGGGCTGAAACGCAATTCTCCTGGCGTAATGACAGCCTTGCAGCAACGTACTTTTCACGAAAATCATGCACATGATGCATGACAATTTCTTTTCTTCTTTTTTTTCTTTTAATTTTCAATCAATATTGTCTTTCAAATTTTATTTAAATTAGTCTCCGATAAAAAAATTATTTAAATAAATTAGGGTCAAAACTTTATAAATATTCTAAACAGTTATAATATAATATTTTTATTATTATATTATAGTATTTGGACTGCAGTATTTCGAATGAATTATGTTAATATCAAGAACGAGCTGCTATGTAGATGTTTCAGACGAGGAATATTAGTATTGTAATATAAATTATGATAATGATATGAAATTAAGTATCTGTTATTGTGAAGTAAAGTTAGTAATGTATAGCGCTAACTTAGTGTTTTAATTGATGAGTTAATTTGAGACTGTTATATAAAAAACCCATTTAAAAAAAAATGCTATTCACTATGAGGGTATAATGATCCTTTATAATCTCAATCACAAATATTGTATTATAAAGTATATTATGCACAAATATATCAATTATGCTTATGACTAGCAATTTTTTTTTTTTTTAAAAGTAATGCCAAAAATGTTACTATTTTTTAGGGCTATCACAAATTCTAAATAATAAAAATAATATACATAACGTGTAATTTGGATTGTATCATACTCATCAAAGATCCATGATAAATGGCATTTTCTAATAAGAAATCTCCGTCTATAATTCGAATATGAATGTTTAGGCTTTAAAATTTTAACGTAAAATCGATGAGAAAACTCTGCTTTAAGATATGTCTCTTGACTCCAGCAATACATAATATTTAGTTCTACGTTTGCCAGATATTTAAAATATGAGCCCTGTAAAAATTTGGAAGATATTCAGCGTCTATTTAAAAGAACGATATCGAATTTAAGATTTCAAAAATAGTAGCAGGGGATCGGAAGCTAATTAAATTTTAGATTTATTTTCTTCTCAAAAAAGATTTAGATTTATTTATTCACCTATCTTATTGAGAATAATTGATTAATTATTGTGTTTAAATTAACACGCAAGGGTTTGACGTTTGAACTTGCTGGTTGGTATATAATAATACAAATGCATAAGATACAAAAGTAGTAGGATGAGTAGTTCATGTTCATGTGAGAGGAGCAGACCATGATTCATGATTCTTTTCGTCCATTCCAAAATGTCATATTATGCCAGCTGCATCCTATTACACTTATTTTCTAAATAATATGGACATATCCTCTCATACAATAATAGACACAATATAAATACAATAGAACACGTAAGAGAAGTATCCGAATAATAAAAATTAAAAAGAATTTCCGAACAGACATGTCTGATACGCCAGATATTTATGTTAGTTTTTTAAAAAACATTTAGAAATGAAGAAGTGTCTTATACGCATGTTTTGCTTTTTTTTTCAATTTTTAAAGTATTTTTTTTATTTTTTTTAAAAAAAATAAAATATTATATAGTTTTAGCAGTACATACAAACAAGTAATATAATATAATTATATATTTAAATATTTTTTTTTAATTATTTTTATATAATTATATTTTTATTGTTTAAATTTTTCTCAAGGTCATTAATATATGTAAACTTTATGATTGAATGCTATTAAATTTCGGATATTTAAATACTTAGAAGTTATTTTAAATTTTTAAATTTTTTATTATCGCGTCCAAATCAGACCAGTGTTCTATATTTTTTAAATTATCGTGTCCATATACTCGTGTTAATGTCTGTGTCTTTTGGAATAATTTGATACAATTTAAAGTATATGTTGTATATCGTAATATGTATAATATACATTACGATATGTAATTTATAATTCAAATTATATCAAACCTATTAGAATCATGATGAATAGTATTTTTCTATGAATAATGCTACAGATCTCAGGACCTCTTCTTAAAAGTTTAACAAAAGCCAATCAAGTTCCCTGAAATTCAATTACGCATAACTTTGGGTGAAGTTCTTTTTTTTTTTTTTTTTTTTTTTTTTTTTTTTTTTTTTTTTTTGAGATAATGAGGTGAAATTCTTTCATGGGTTTTCGCTAACTCGTAAATTACAGTTTTCTACACACACTTATAGGACCACTTTGGATCCAGATATATGCAGGAGAATAAAATTCCGACCTGATGTCCGTCTATGGACCAGGTATGGAGTACTGGGAGTTATCCAGCCACCAGCTTTTTCGCAACCGCTGTAAACTCGCGGTCACGGACACATCCGCATTTCAGCCACCTCGAGAGATCGAATTCGGACGCTTGATTTCTGAGGCGAAGTTAATACACTATGTTAATATACCATGTTGATGTTTCTCGATTGTAGTTTCTTTCAATAATGTTAGATGAGCTAAAGTAACTATTCTGATAGCGCCAAGCTGGTTGTCAAAGTTTACTATTATATCAGCAATAATAGTTTAGTGGTAACTCTCGTCAAGTTGAATTTGAATAAAATAGCTATGTATATATATATATATATATATATACATATATTCCCAGAAAAGACTTTTTTTTTTAGTATGCTTGACTTAAATCAGACATCTAAATATATTAATTTAGTATTCAAACACACAAGAATAAAAGATTTCAAACCAGACTTTCAAATAATAATTTTTTTTTTGTATATTGAGAAATCAAAACTCCAAGTTTTGTACTTTATGAGTTATGACCACTTAATTGCATAGGTTAGTAATGTATGGATTAAAATATTATTTTTTTTATATTTTAAAGCTTAATTTATACTTCAAGAGATGCTAAAAATATTCTTTAAACTCTTTCCAAATCCACTTGTCTGACATCCACTTACCATGTCTCTCAGAAAACCATGTGAAACTTCACTGCTGCACATCTTCCTAACTCTAACCACTTTAAATGCCTCTCATTTGAATTTCTAAATCCTATCAACTCTCCATATTAAATTTCATCTAAATTCCATATTAAATATAAATATTTTGTATATCCAAAATATTTTCAAAAGCTCTTGAGCACCATTTATTAGAAATAAACAAATTCTATCATAGTTCAAGTATATTGTAGAGTAATAATCATATTATTTTATATATGAATAAAAATATAAAACTCTTAAAATATCTAGCATTAGTTATCTAAATTAATATTTTTTCCACATTATTGCACCATCTACTCTTCTAGCCAGCCAGGCAGCCAGCAAAGAAGCCCACTCTACAGATGTCCTATCACCATTCTGCTGCTGCTACTACTTCAAACTCCATTATTGATATTAATGTATATTTCTATTTTTAAAAGTTCTGTAAAAATATCAGCTTTACAACCACCCCATTCCATTCCGAGTTCTCAAAATTCTCCAATCATTCCCACCCTGGATGCCTCACAATCTCAGCTGCATTCTCCTTCATTATTAACTTCAATCATTCTGTTACTAGCTCATACATATCTCAGCTAAAATCCTTCCCACTTCACACTTCATCCCCAAAATCCTTGTTTTTATGCCTACAATTCCATTAATTTCTTCAAAAACTCCATAAAGCCACAATCTTTAATGTAAATTCATCTTAATTCTAGTTTTTGCATAAATCTCCGTCTAAAATATCATCTAATTATAGTGAATTTTCATTAACAGTTAGCTCAAAAGAAGAAGAACAGAGCAAAGCAGTCATGGCGTCGTCGTCGTCGCCATTCCTCAGTGACGAGCTATCAAAACGCACTGTCATCTTCGGACTTCACTTGTGGGTAATTGTTGGAATCGCTATTGGCGCCGGCTTCGTCTTCATCCTAGTTTTAATCTCGCTCTGGATCGCCTCCCGCCGTGCCGCCACACCTACAGCCTTCGTTCACCAGCACAAGAGTTCAAATCCAAAGCTAAATTCCCGGCCAACAATCCCTACGATAGCAAAAGATATCCAAGAGATTCGAATAGAACCCTTTGAACTCAAAAAACCGCCCGAATCAAATTCTGGTTCTGTTTTGGTGAACAGCGATGAGCAGCAGAGCTCAGTCGGGTTGCAGAGGATCCACATCGATATCGGTAAAGATCATAGAATTACATATCCCGAGCGTGGGGGCGGCGGGGGCTCGTCGTCTCATGGGAGTGGGGAAGTTTCCATGGCGGCTCCAGAAGTTTCGCACCTAGGGTGGGGCCATTGGTACACTTTAAGAGAGCTCGAGGATGCCACCGACATGTTCTCCGACGAGAATGTGATCGGAGAAGGTGGGTATGGGATTGTCTACCATGGTGTGTTGGGAGATGGCACCCATGTTGCTGTTAAGAACTTGCTCAATAACAGGTATTTTTTAGTGGTTACTTTCTCTATTTTTAAAATTTTTTTGCTTAAAAATGAAAAACAAATCCTGAATATACTAGTTAGTGGTTAACTTATTGGTGTTAATTGAAAGTACAATGTAATTATGCAAGCATTTTGAGATGTAGCATATTCAGGAGATCATGCCTGATGAACATTCAGATTAAAATACTATTTATCTCACTTTAAGAAGATGTAGTCAATATTTCTTTTTTCTTAAAAAAAAAGCGTATCTCGGATACTCAGATTGAATATACATCGTATTTCCAATAATTTGTGATTATTACAAATTGCAATGAATATAGTGTTTGTGGTTCGAATGAATGTAGTGTTAGGGGTGAACCAAGTGGCGCACTAATTAGAATGTACCCCATCAGTGCCATGGTGCGGGTTCGAATCCCACCAAAGGTTGGAGGGATTCACGCTTCACGAGTTAGCGGATGTGTGCGTACACGTGACCCCCCCTCCCCCCACCAGTCTGGATAAACACCGCCGAGTAAAAGACTGGTGCCTTAATGAATTTAATGTTACCATGTTTAATCTTGCAATGGCTAAAACACTTAGACCGTAAAAGTCGAGCTCAAAATTTCTCCAGAATGCGTGATCTTATCGTTCATGAATTGAACTTTGCACAGCTCAAAAGGTACTATGTAATGTCCGAAAGTAAACTTGATTGATTCGGGGAGGATTTTTGGGAGGTATAGCATAAATGTTTCCAGGTTAAGTTACAGTCAAAATTCTGGTTTTGCAGAGGGCAGGCAGAGAGGGAATTCAAGGTTGAAGTAGAAGCAATAGGTCGTGTTCGGCACAAGAATTTGGTGAGATTACTCGGTTATTGCGCAGAAGGTGCTCATAGGTACGTACTCTGATCATCCCATACAATGCAGCTTTGACTTATATGAGTGCATGTTTACTTTTATTTGCTATTTAATGTTTATCAGGATACTTGTTTACGAGTATATCGACAACGGCAACTTAGAGCAATGGATTCATGGTGATGTTGGACAAATTAGCCCTCTTACTTGGGATATTCGCATGAATATTATACTCGGAACAGCCAAAGGGTATATTTCAAAATTTCAAATGCTTGTGCAAAACCGAAATGCCACAGCTCCCAAAATTCTTCCAAAAGCTATGTTTTAATCTCTGCAAATTATAACTTTTCCGCTATAAATGAATAATTTGATGTTTGACGTGAACTTTATCGATTTGGGAGAATTTTGGGAGCTCTAGCGTTATTCTTCGTAAATTTGATGTGATATTATTGTTAAAGGATTAGCATATATACTGAAGACTCGGACTTATGTCGATACAGATTGATGTACTTGCACGAGGGACTTGAACCAAAGGTAGTTCACCGTGATGTGAAATCTAGCAATATTTTGCTAGACAAACAATGGAATCCGAAGGTGTCGGATTTTGGGCTAGCTAAGCTCTTGGGCTCGGAGAGGAGCTATGTCACGACACGCGTTATGGGGACATTCGGGTTAGTAAATTAGCATAGAACTTTAACTTGTGAATCGATAACAATTAATACGGGCTGATGGCAAATATGTGTTTGTTTTGCTAGATACGTAGCTCCGGAGTATGCCAGCACTGGCATGTTGAACGAGAGGAGCGATGTGTATAGTTTCGGTATTCTTATCATGGAGATAATTTCTGGAAGAAATCCTGTTGACTACAGCAGGCCCCCGGGGGAGGTTAGTGTTGCGCTAAATTTTACTAGATGAAGCTCCTAAATATCAGAAATTGAGTAATGTATGACCTCCCAAAATTTCTCCCATAAATCAATTAACTTCAGTTGTGGACAGCACATATTTCAATTCAAGCAGGGTTTTTGGGTAAATTTTTGGGAGGTATAAATTTGTTACAATGTGATTACCAAGATTTTTTTTTTCTTTTTTTTTTTCTTTTTTTTTTTTAAAGAAATATGCAGTTATGAACTTGTGTGACTGCTATTAGGTTAATCTGGTTGAATGGTTAAAGAATATGGTCAGTAATCGGAACTCTGAAGGAGTCTTGGATCCGAAGATAACCGAAAAACCTTCATCAAGAGCTCTAAAAAAAGCGCTTTTAGTAGCATTGAAATGTGTAGATCCTGATTCACATAAGAGGCCAAAAATGGGACATCTGATACATATGCTCGAAGTTGACGACTTCCCATATCGAGATGTAAGTGACTTTCGATGTTTTTTTTTTCTCTTCATGGGGTGATGGTTGGTATGGTGGTAATGTTCTTATTCAAATGTCGGCTTGTTTTACTAGGAAATAATTCAAGAAAATGTAGTCGTAGGAAGACTATCAATCCGATGGAAATGAAAAAAATATGTATATCTATAGCTTTGGTACTTTATTTCATCATCTATTAAAAGCTAGGTTTAAGATGCCGATTTGCACACGTCATGCCGCCTAGCACATGCCGGGTTCGGCACAGAGACTGTCGGAAAGACCGTTTCGGTGGCTGGATCTAGTACAGATTCTGGCCGTTTCGGCAAGTACAATTTTTTTTTTTTTTTATACTTACATAACTGTCAGTGGTGGATAGTCAAATATTTTATCCATGAGTACCACCATATTTATGCTTGAGATAGATGAATTTATTTATTATGTCCAAAAGACATATAGAGTAGATTTGAATGCTTTGAAATTTACAGATGTCTTCTATTGGCTACGTCGATATTCTATATAACGGTGATTACTATGTACTTGTAGTATATAATTAAGACTTTTATATTTCATTTATTTATTAATCTTGTACTTATAATAATATTTTAAAAATAAAAATTATACGGATCGGTACTGTTAACATAGTACAACCTGCACGTCTCGAGTTTGGAATTTACCGAAATGCGGCACGAGACGGCACCTTATACCGTGATTGAGAGTCCATTCTATGCCCCACGAGTGGAATTTATAGAACTCTTTCAAGTTCTTACCCCTTGGACTTAAAACCATTTTCCATTGCTCATTTTGCATAAAGCACTTGCTTCTTCTTTTTTTTTGCAGGACCGAAGAACCGGTAAAGAACAGGGACGAATATACCGGGAAACTCATCACAATACAGCAGGGTTAGCGGATAAGCCGGCGAAAGTATCTGCTGCTAATGTTAGTTACGAGAACGAGAACCAACCAATTAAGCCTCCCAGCTGAGAAGAAGAAGAAGAAGAAATCCGAGTGTATATTTCAGCAAAAGCTCAACTTTTTCGCGAAGCGTAAGAATCTTGTTTGAAGAATGGCATGGCTACGGTTACCTCCTCGCGGGCACCAATCAAGTTTGCATCCGTCGATAACCAGCTATTTATTTCGGTTTTGCTGATAAAATTTTGAATACTGTTTGGTACTCTCATACAGTTTCTGTAGTTATATTGTTGTTGTATCTCTTCTATACTTTGGAAACAATATTCGTTTAGATGAATATCTCTTTGTACCATTCACATTAAAGACTTGTACAATAGAAGTTTGAGCGGATGTTGAACTCCAGAGTGGTTTATTTGGTTTTAACTTTTAAATCTGCCAATCCTATTTTTCAGCTTTATTCTTTCTAAAGATAAGCTCACATAGGACAGTTCATCCGTAACAGACCGGATGGGAGACCATCTACGATCCCTACTGGATCGGCTAAAAGTTGTACTGAACACGAACAGATCTGTTAGACTGAAAATATTATATTATTTATTTTAATTGCAGCTAAAAAAATCATATAAGTATATAATATTAAAAAATACATAAAATTTTTAAATAAATTTATTTGATAAATATCTTTTAAAAAATAAGTTTACTAACAAAAAGAAGGTCTTATGTTCAAAAGTGTTGGTTGGTCTCACTCCAGGCCTTGACTAAATTGGGTCCAATCTAGTTATCGGTCTGAACCGATATATAAACACTCTTAAGCTGTGGTAAAAAATATTTACCATAAGTTATCAGGTGTAACCCCATGAGAACCGGAGTCAAGCTTCATGCCGCAGTTAATATTCGGTTGTCTCTAGAAGCTCACTAGCAAAGCACCTTCAATTAGACTCAAATCTTTTGTCCCCACTCTTTACCCCGTCCTCTATCACAATTCTTCAAAACACATATTTATAAATATTTTTTGAAAAAACTTTCAATATAAAAATTTTGGTGAGATCTACAACTTTCATATTGAAAGTTTTTCCAAAAAATACTTCTAAATATGTGCTTTTAAGTCCCAAAGCGTTAACGGATTTCAAAATAGTTTTAAAATCCGTTAATGTGTTAAGATTTTGGAACCTAAAAAATATATATTTAAAAGTATTTTTTGAAAAAACTTTTAATATGAAAGTTGTAGATCTTGATGATATTTATAACTTTCATGTTGAAATTTTTTTCAAAAAAATACTTATAAATATGTGTTTTGAGGAATTAGGGCAAAAGGCGAGATGAAGAGCGGGGGCAGAAGATTTGAGTCCCCTTCAATTATACCAGCTAGACAAGACTTGTATACCATAGATCCATAGCTATTGAATAATAAGATAACAATAACAACTAAGCGATATCTCGCCCAGACGTCCAGCCACACCCTAGAGAATGTTATTTGCTTAGGATCATCGGTCGCCGCCCATTCGACAATCACTCCAAAAACATTGTATGCATTGAGATAAGATGGTAGGCTACCATCTCTAGAACAAGCATATGGGAAAGCGAAGCTACACTTCATGGTAGCAGGGTGGCCACATTTCCGCTAAAACTGTTGTCATTCCCTCAATTCGGTGCCAAATAATTGACGGTTGTTGCCAAGTTAGGTCCACTCTCGTCTATTTGTCATGAAAAAAGAAACCCTAGCAATCACCTTGACCATTTACGCTTAGTTCTTCAATAATCAATCTATTATTTGTACCCATCTCAAGACTAGTAAATTTTACTCATCCCACCCTACATGCCCCCATGGGTATTGCTAACGTGGGATCTACAACATTGCTCACTTGTCATTCTTTCACATGCTAGCGCAACCAAATTATGGTATTGTTTTGAGGAAAAAAAAAGAAAAATTTGGGTGTTGATCACTAGATTTCCTAAGAAATGGTTACAATATAGTACGTATCGATGCACACTAGCTGCTTTTAATGCATAATCTTATGTTCGTTGGTTTTCCACACTTGCAAAAAATTTTATCCGCAAGATAGAAAATCAAAGGTTATTTCTTCCCTTTGTTTCTTTTTTAAATGCCGTAAATTTGCTCACAATTTAAAGTATCATGTTGAACTTACAAGAACTAACCATCTATATATTTTATCAGACCTAAATCAAGGCCTATCGCACACAAATAGAAGTAAGTATAATTACCAACAAAGCCATGAATTTATATAATTGGATTGCTGAAATATAAATAGATTTACATAAAGTATTGTGTTGCACCTACAAGAACTGACTGTCTATATATTTTATCAGACCTAAATCAAGACCTATCGCACACTAAGAAAAGTAAGTGTAATTACCCACGAACCTACGAATTTACATAACTGGATTTATGATCCCTGACTTATCCACTAATACACATTGTCGTCCTTTTTATATATGTTTATTGGCATAAATTTAGGCCCAACTGTGGGATCCCTAGCATGATTTAAGAAACATTGGGTCCTAGACAGCATCCGAAAATATATTTATTGAAATATTAAAAGACCTCACAAGTTTAAAGGATTAGCTCCCATGAATTTCCAACAAATATTCACAACCGATACGTCTCAAACCCAGCTTGCCACCTCTCCCAAGGGGTGCTCAAACTGCCCCACAACCATTCCTGACGTGTCTCCGAAATCCGAACACATATGAAAAAACAGACCAATCAATGCCCTAGTTCGAGTCGCAAAGTCCGGTTAAGTGACTGTAGGACCTCAGGATGGTTGTGCTCGAATCTGCTCAAATATCTCTTTGGAAGGAGAGGTACCAAAGTGCTCCATGCCGATCGATATTAGTCTCCTTCATATGGAGTGAAATACTCGATGGAAATCATGGCCGTGCAGTTTAATTCCACACAAACATGTCTGTTGAGAAGGAAGGTTCGTAATCGCTCCACTTTTCACAAGATATTAGTCTTGCCCCTGTGGGGCGGAGATACTCGTTGGGTAAACAAAAAAGAAAAGACTCATTACCCTCCAATGAACTCTTGCACATTGTTCTTTCAAAGATTTAGTGGTGTTGCAAATAATAATAAAAAAAAAAAAATCTGATGAAGCCGAGAAAGCTTAGGAGATAGAGCAAGACTTAACAAATACTATTTATAAAAAATGTGAAGAATCTTCACATTTATTTATTTTATATTTTTGTGGAAGATGACATGAACCTTTCGATCTGTACAAAAATAGAAGATTAAGATTTCTCGGTTGATGACATAGGTCGATGCAATTTGTAAAATATATCTAAAATTAAACCGATTACCGACATACTTTCTCCTCCATAATCTTTTTTTTAAAAAAAAAGAACGTAAGATATGCTATGAATTTGCAGTTACGTTATCATGGAAATAAAGATATGCTATGTATTTGCAGTTACGTTATCATGGAAATAAAGATATGCTACGCATTTGCAGTTAGAATTGGAAACAACCAACAACAACTTACCAATCTCAGATTTTTATTGCCACGAGTAGTTGACGGTGATCTAGTTTTGTTCAAGCAAATGCAGCTTTCTACAGTAATTAAAATGCCAAAATCCTGTTGGCTGAACAGTCTCGGCAACCGGTATAAGAAATCATCTCATGGCAATAAAAATGTCAACAACAGCGATAAAAATCATAACATAAATCATTTCTAAAAACTACTATTCTTCCGCAATTTAAGGGAAAAAATTGTACAGGTATACCAAGACATTCAAATAAAATGGGATATTATCATCGATAATATCCCAATCACCCACCACCTCTGAAAAACTCGGTGTGCAGCGCTGGGGGAGTCCTGAACCGTGGATGAAGGCGTATGAGATGGACGGTTTGTAGCCGGTGAGGGAGGCACCTCACAAGAGCCAAAGGTTCCATTAACCTGTCTCACATACATGACAAAGTAAAAAGTTAAAAAAAAAAAAGAAAAACAAAATTAAGTGTCATGGAAGAAACACAGATGATTCTTAGAAAGATAACGTGATCATACCTTGCAGTAGGCAATATTATCACATCCACAAAGCAGATGCCCGTTGGCAACATCGACAACTTGTTGTGCACCACCTCCGTCACTTTTCTGAATCAGATTCAACAAGACTCAACCAGAGACCTTTAAGGTAGGTCATACAAATTTGCAGTAAATGAAGATTGTCTGGTAGTACCGTGTAGAAATCAACAGCGATAAAATTTGGATATCGGTTGCCAGATGCATTGGCACAGGTTTCAAGCATCTTGGCAATAGGAGATGAATTGTCAGAGCAGGCAGAAGTCAGATTCGGAGTCGATAGGAAATAGTTCATCAAAACCAGCGATTTAGACTTTGTGCCCAAAGATGACGACTCCGCTCGGTTAGGGCATGAACCTGGGATGACTCCCATGTCGCCATCTGATAATCACAAGTAAGTGTATAATACGTTTTTTGTTTGTTTATTCAATTTATGTTTAGTGCAGTGGAAATAACCGCCAAAAATGTTAATCCATAGCTACATAAATAGTTGGGAATTGATCTAACGGTTTGGTTGATGGTGAAAACTGCCCCACTACGTAACGTTGGTCAATAAGCCCTTTTTAAGAGCAATGCTAAATGATCCAAAATATTTTACCAAAAAGAACCCAAAATAAAGCATCTCAAGCTGTGATCCTTTTGCTGCATCTCAAGTTGCTTGCAGATAATGGGTTGCTTGGGTTAAACATCTTGGTTATCAAGCATTTCCGTATTTTAAATTACTCAAAACTGCATTTTGGTGTTTCAGTTGAGGCTTACTTACATTGGTTTTCAACAACATAGTTCCACTCGTACGCGATTCCTTCAGAGGACTCTTTCTGCTTTTTAGAAGTGAAAACTATCAACCGTTGGTTCTTACTGATCATATCGCTAAGCAATGGCCAATCACTGCCATTCTTAGGCATTTCAGACAAGGGGAAATAATACTTCATTAGACCTGAATCATTGAACACTTTGGTAAGCCCTTTAGGAGACTTGACATAGTCTTCAATGAAGATTGTTACGACCTCAGAAGGGTTGGCTTCTAGAAAATTCTGAATTTCTTTTAGCACGTTGATGGCTGGTTGCTGATCAATTGCTATTCAGCATTAGTGGTTAGTTCTCTTGAGAGACAGATGATTGTAAAAAGAGAGAGCAAGGACAAAAGCTTACAAATGCAGTAAAGTTGTAGCAGTTGCCTCCAAAGGAATGGCACAACCATATGTCATTCATAAAGTCATACATATCAAGCATGAGGCCCCTGACACCATTCTGTTAACAACCAATAAAAAAGAGAGAGGATGATATATCTATGATATCGTTACATGATATAGAATCAAGATGCTGGCATACACGATTTTGAATATGCTTAGTCAGCATATAATTCATTGGGTGAGGAAGGACAGATTACAATGTCAAGTTATCAACACATAAGATGAAGTTCGAACTACTCTTAAATTTTTAAAGTTTCATATCAATGCAGAATTAACAAGCATGCTTCATGAGCATTAGATATGGAATTGTATGTTCAGTAGGTGGGACAATTCCATACTAACACTTTCTGACTTCAGTTGAAGCAGACGCAAAACTAAAAGTTTAAAAGAAGATGCCTTAACAGAGAACCAAATAAATTTCCGGTTTCAATCAGAGTTGCTGAGGTTCACAGTATATAAATACTTGAACAGACCTCATCATTCATTCTGGTCTATATGATGAACGCTAACTCTGCTTCCTTATCCCTATCTCCTATACATTCTGTTTGATATACGACAATGGCATCAAAGAGGAAGCACCTTCACGAGTTTTTAATTCATGTGATGGGCCATTTACAGTTGTATTTCTTCTGTTTTGCCTCTATAGCTGCTACCTTTTTCTACTCATTTAGTTAGAAAACTATTTAAAGAGAAAAGAGAAGAATGACCGAAACTGAATTTAAACTAAAGATTACATGTACAAAATAATCAACAGAGTTGTACACTGTAATTAAGAGAGTAATGAATGCTATGTGAATCTCCAAGGCTGAGAATGATTAACATGAGCATTGAGTTTCGATAAGCTAAATTAAGAGAATAAGGCTACAAAATGTTAGAATGCATTGTAGATACTTATAGCAGCAATGAGGACAACACATTAATCATTTCAGTAGTCAAGGATACTCTAGTTTAGCATCGCTTTGGTTTTTATTTGTTGTTTGAATGTAGTAGAATTTGAACTAAGCATGCTTCAGCGAAAACAGTGCGACTGTGAAGCTTCCTCCTAAACTCTTCCCCGAATTTATATTAAAAAACAGGATCATGTAGAAGATACTATATATGTGGCTTCTCCATTTTGGAGATTTGCTCAACCTCAACCACCAAGTTAGTGAATATATAGAAATGTATGTGTGTGTGTGCGCGCTACTGCAGTCAAGGTTCTCAATTCCATTGGTAGATCTCCGCCAATTTCGTCGTTCGAATCTAAATAATTTTTTTAGGAGTGTATAAATTTAATCCCCACTGTATTTTATAGAGAATAAAATAGAAGTCCTAGTTTGAATAATCAACTGTTAGAACCTCCCAGTTAAGAAAATATAGTTTGGTTGACCCAAAAAATAGTTTGAAGCTACCCGTAAACATATGCATCTATAAATACGGTCGGCTCGGTAATGGATAGGACTTCTCCATAATATTAAATTAAAAAAAAAAAGGTAATTATCCCAAGCCTTAATGGCTCCCGTGTGGTGCACGTGCAAAAGGAATCCAAAGATTCCAAACAAAGCGGCTCCACAAAGCCTCTGCTGCCCTTTCCACTTCCCGACACGACCTCACGGCCACCGCAACCCTGACTGTTTTCCCAGATGATGAAAGATTCCATCACCTCCGGTGAACGGAAAACCAAAAGCAAAGAACACTAATAAGAGATGAGGCCTGAGGGTGTATAAAAACGCACGTTAAGCTGCGCGGTGACGGTATCAATCTGGTTGGTGGGGGCGATTATCTGGGCTCCAATGGGCGATTGCTGTCCCCTCCTCGCGAACGAATTGTGCGTCGTCAGCCACGAGTACATGTTGAATGGCTGTCCCTTATCCTTCTCACAAGACAACAACAACAAATGAACAACAATTACTTCGTTATTTTCAGATCCAATGAAAATCGAGGAAAAAAATTATAAAGAAGGGGAAAAATTCGATGGAACCTTAGTTTTTGGATCGAGAGGCTTGATTCTGACGCACTTGTTCGGCAGGCCGCTACATCCATCACAGTGGAGCCCCGCTTCACAGTCGCGATCGCTGCTACATGTTTCGCCGATCTGTGGTCGTTTCGAAGTCGATTATTGATTACGAACAACATATTCGATATTACATTACAAACACTAAAGAATATTAAATGGAACAATAAATTTACATGATTAAAACATCGTTGAACTGATTAGATCATGACTAGTAACTCTAATTCCAAATAAATATAAATATAAATGTATGAATATTCCATTAGAATTGGGTAAATGAAATCATAATGATCAACATAAGAGATCAAAGATATCATAATGTAGTTTCTCTACCTGTTTCACACGCATGGAATTATAACATGAAATGAGCAACACCCATAACCAGAAAAACTAGCAATATATCACGGACATCGCGAGATGAGGTTACCAGAACGTCGATTGGCCAAATGTTCCAATAATTAGCAAGCATAAAATCATGTCTACTCAAGAAAAACTAAAAACAAAACAAAAGGATAAGTATTAAGCGTCCCTAACCGCAAGGATTATGATAAGAGAGCCTCGATCTCTCGTCGCGTGGGATACATTCAAAATGCGATAGATGAATAAAACTTCGCACAGAGAGAGGAGGAGAGAGTCAGTGAGAGAATTCAAACCTTTGCAGCGGCGGCGGCGGAGAGCATAAGAAGAAAGCAGAGAGAAGAGAGGAGCTTGGCCATGGCGAATTGCGATTCTCCTCCGCCGCCTGAAACGAAAGTGAAATGAAAATTGGTGTGTTCAAAACTTGAGAATCTCAAGTGGGTGAAGGACGGGCGATTTAATTATTAAAAAATTAAAATAGGTGGAAAAAATGGGAGAACTATTCTCTATTTTACGCTGGCGGGCCGTTATTGCGTAACTATCAATCGCTTATGGTGTTACGCCGGAACCGATTAAGCATTTTAATGTTTAAAAAAAATGATGTCACCTCAATTATTGAATAAGATCCAATGTCAAATCGCCAGACTAAATAGAAGGTTTAAATTTTAATAATATTTAATTAAAATAATTATTATTTATTGTTCAATATTGAACCAAAATATAAATATAAATTCAATTCAATTCAATGGTCAAAATACACAAAAAAAAAAAATACCACGAATCTTGATAATTTTATGTAATCTATAAATTACATTTTATGCATAAAAAAAATACATCCAAATGCAAAATTAATGGTTCTAATAATTTACAAATTAAAAGTAAAGTTTTTCGTACCGGATGGATCGGAGTTTCGATAAATTTTAAAATCAAAATATGCCTAGCGTACTGTACTGACCTGTATAATTTTATATTTTTAAAATATTGTTATAAATTATAATAAGATAATAAAAATAAAAATAAACTAAACAAATAAAAGAAAGGTCACACATCTACATGCCACTAACTAGATCTGCACGATATAATCTAGTTGCGTCGCGCACGAGCGATGCAGCTTAACGAGTCGCAGAACGCAACCTCGGATCATACACAGTAATCTTGTTTAACAGTATCCGTAAAAGTATTGTTTGTGAGGAAGATTAACATTATCATTAAACTTTTAAGAAAAAAAGTCTTTGAATCAGCATGGCACAGCTCCGTCTTGGTGTCAGATCTCGACGATTTTAGCTCGTGTCTGATGGTACTGTATCGTTTCGCACGTAAAACTCTGAGTAGAAAATTCCAAGGTTATGTATGAATTAGTCTAACAAATAGACTTGGCAAACTTGGACCTGCACCCACGGATTTAAGAGGTCCAATTCTGTTTAGTTATGTTGTACCTGAGGGATAAATGATTAGAAGTCGCAATCTAAGGGTTGAGTGTAGCTTAATTATCCTCGACCTTTTTCCACGTACAAACCGCGGTCCATGGGGCTGAACTCTGAGAAATGCAGACATTCTAGATTTCTGTTTCAAAGTTTTTAATTTAAATAAATATTAACGAATACACAATAATTAGGGATTTTAGAAAATTGCAAATCGGCCATTAATTTTTTATTTCAAATTCTT
Organism: Xerophyta viscosa; assembly: GCA_002076135.1. Taxonomy (NCBI): domain Eukaryota; kingdom Viridiplantae; phylum Streptophyta; class Magnoliopsida; order Pandanales; family Velloziaceae; genus Xerophyta; species Xerophyta viscosa. The sequence continues at coordinate 1,625,277 of MJHO01000043.1, forward strand.
AACGAATTACAAATGAGTTTATATTTTGAAATCTCTATCACTTTTGAACATTATATAAATATTTAAAAAAATAAAATAAAATATTGATGTGATCTACAACTATACAATAATTATTCTCAACAATTATTTTAAAAATACTTCTATAGATTTTGAGGCATCAACTATTTTTTGTGTTTAATAATTAATTCACTAATTTTTTAAATTTTGGAGTCTCAAAATGCTATACAGAAGTATTCTTTTAATAAATTTTTTAATGTGATCTACAAATTAAAATTCTTCAAGTTATTAATTCCAAACTAATATTTTGGGACGTTAAAAAAATAATGGGACGTTAATGAAGAATTTATTTGTAACTCGTAAATTGATGCATGAGTAATATGTAACTCTCCTCATGGATTATATCATATTAGCTCCTTATCTTACTTCGTCTCTAAAATTCGTCCCTTAATTGATAACACTAATTTAGTCATATACGATACTAATTTTACTTTATAATAACACAAACTTAAATTTTGAGATACTATCATAATTTATATCTCAATATTAACACAACTCCTCAAAATATTTTAATTAAAATACTACGATACGGTGCTTGCAACAACACGACAATATATAAATAACACACTACACTAACTGACTGAAATACTTAGAAATTTCCAATCAGAAGTTTATTTGAACAATTTTTTTATCAGAATTAATATGAATAAGGATTAAAAAATGTAGACTAATTTGAAATGATTCCAAATAATTATAAATACCACCTACTTGTCGTATTATTTTATAAATAGTAAAAGTAGTATTAATAACCGGTAACAAAAGCAAGAAACTTAGCTAAATCTCAAGTCGAATCTAACTTTTACATGTATGATGTATCTGAATTTGTAGATAGATTGGACTTTTATACTTGCCATGATTAATCTATATACATATTCTATCAAAGTCGTTGCGTTTTGTGACATTTTAAATAGTTTTTAATATATTATGTGATACTTATATTAATTGACAAAAATTTATAAAGTCATATAACTTATTTAAAAAATAAAAAAATTAATATTAGAAATAAATACTTAATAAAACTAATTTATAAAAATAATCATATTATATATTATGTAGTATATATATATATATATATATATATATATATATGAGAAAGGCTATTCTCAGCTCGACCTGAGAATATCCTTAATAAGCTAACATCTCAGCCGTTGATTTTCTTAATCTAACGGCTGAGATGTTAGCTTATTAAGACTATTCTTGGATCGAACTGGGAATAGTCTTTATATAAAATTAAAAAATTTTACTTTAATATTTTTGGAGTCTTGTAACAACAATTTAGAAGAATTTTAAAAAAATAAATAAAATAGGTGTAGCAACCTTATTTGTTGTCAATGACAGTCATACATGCTTGGATAAATTTGCATCAAAGCCATTTTGCTTCTACTTTTCAAATCCAAATCGTCGGCCTCAGCTTCTTTTCTTTTCTGTCTCAGATAAATGGCATATGTCCTATTTCTTATATATAATTACAAAATAGTAATTAATAAATATGATATATTGAGTTTTTCAGTGTTACATTTGTATGATTTATCATTGGAAAAATTTGCGACAGCCCTTGCTTTTCCAAGCTCTCCCCATTCAACCCCTCCATTTTCATCTATTTCATTTAGACCTCTCTCGAAAATCATTCCATTTTGACCATTATATAAATATTTTTTGAAAAAAATTTTAACGTAAAATTTGTAAATCTTAATAAGATATACTTATCAAAACATGAAAGATAAAAGATATTTTTATGCTCCGAAATATTAACGAATTTTTGATCCGACCTATTAATTCGCTGAATTTTTAAAGTCCCAAAATATCTACTTAAAAATATTTTTTTAAAAATATTAAATATGAAAGTTCTAAATCTCATCAAAATCTACAACTTTATGTTGAAAATTACTTCAAAAAATATTAATACAGTAATCAAAATATTATGTCACGTTTTTTGAAAAGAGGGCAAAACGGAAGAGTTAAAACTTGGGGGCTTATTTGGAACAGGTTTGGCCCTCTAGGGGCTGAAAAAAACCGAGCCCTTTATCATTTGCATCTATGCAATTTTGAATCACATTAACAAATTACAGGATACTCTTGCCCATACACTTTTGCATCTACACCTTTTGAATCACTGTTGATTCCTCACATTATGGCTAGCACCTATCCAACCCACCTGACCCAACCCTGCAAATCCGAGTCTGACCTGAATCCAATATCATTTGACCGAGCTCAAGCACAAGCTGACGTAAGATGGGCTGAGCTTGCATTTCATGCTAAGCCCTCTAAGCCTGTCGGCGGTCCGATTAATATTATATATATTTGAATTTTTTATATTTATTTTTTAGAGTTTATAATTTATGATGGAAAAAAAAATGAAGTCCAAGAAAATATTCATCAAATAGAAAGCTTGCTAGATGTAAAGACTAGCGTTCGTATTAAATTGCTATTTCTTTAGCAAATATAAATCTAATGTTTGGTTGCCTGCACTTCGTGCAAACTGCAGCAGTTCGCTGCAAACTGCAGCAGTCTAAACCAGCGCGCGCGTTTGGTTTGCCGCAGTTTCGTGGGACCCACTGAATGAGTGCTGCAGTTCGAGGATGAAACGTTGCGGTTCGAACTGCGCCGAGAATGGCCGCAGTTGCAAATCTGCGCGAGGCGACGCGCGTTGCAGACCCACCCGCAGTTGAAACTTCCGTTCTTTCGCGATTACCGTTCTTCGCGAGCGATCGACCGCAGGGGCCGCTTGCCACCGTCGCTGATCGCGCGGCCGCGTTCGATCGTGCGTCCGAGCTTGATCGAGCGGCCGACGCTATCAGCACGCGGCCGCGTTTGATCGCACGTCCGCGCTGATCGCGCTGCCGACGCTCGATCGCGCGGCCGCTTTCGATCGCTTGGCCGAAGCGGTGCACCCGAAGCGGCGTGAGGGGTCCGCCTCCGGAGTAGCTGCGGTAGCGCCGGCTCTCTCTCTCTCTCTTATTCTCTTGCTGGCTTGTTCATTGTTGTTGCTTCGCAATCAAATTGATTTCAATCCGTACGAAACGCGCATAGGTCGAGATCAATGGCGGCAGCAGCAGCGTCGGTGGATCTTTCAGACGTGCCGGATATGGAGGTGATGACTGAGTTGCTCCGACGATTCAAGTGCCGCGAGAAGCCCGACAAGCGCGTCATTCTCATCGGTCAGTCTTTCTGCGTCTTTTAATTTCCAGATCTTGTAACTATTGTTCATATTTTCGTCTGTGCCTGATTCTGCCCCAGATCCGGATCTATTTTTTTGTTTCTCCTGGAGATCTCGAATGTTTGATTATTTTGTATGTAGATTCTACAGAAAGTGGTGCAATTTGGGCCAAAAAAGATTATATTTTGCTTATTTCTTATGGCAAAGTGTCAAATTAATGAGCTTACTCAAAATTCATGCTAGTATAAAAGTAAATTTCCCTCTTTATTCATTATCATAATTTCAAGTTATACTACTTTTAAATTTTGAACCCCCACAGCCCCCTTTGTCTTCTTAATTACTTAGACCTTGTATGATTCTATACCATGCAGGTCCTCCGGGATCCGGAAAGGGTACACAATCGCCTATTATTAAAGATGAATATTGCTTGTGCCACTTGGCCACTGGTGACATGTTGAGAGCAGTTGTTGCTGCTAAGACCCCTCTAGGAGTTAAGGCTAAGGAGGCCATGGACAAGGTAGTCTACCCAATGCGAATTTACTCGATGCTTTGTTGAAGAACCTTTGTAAAAAAAGATTAAACTTTGGTGGTTAATTTTATGTTTCAGGGGGAGCTTGTCTCTGATGACTTGGTGGTTGGAGTAATTGATGAAGCTATGAAGAAGCCATCATGCAAGAAAGGTTTCATTTTGGATGGCTTTCCCAGAACAGTTGTCCAAGCACAGAAGGTTGTGATTTTTTTCCCTTCTTAAGGAGAGTTAAATACCTTTTTCTGTATTTCTTTTCTTTACAGATTTCTAATTATGTTTTCTTTTCTTTGATACAGCTTGATGAAATGCTACAAAAGTAGGGTGCGAAGATTGACAAGGTACTGAATTTTGCAATCGACGATGCCGTATTATAGGAGAGAATAACTGGTCGTTGGATTCATCCTGCTAGTGGAAGGACTTAAAATACAAAGTTTCAGCCTCCTAAAGTCCCAGGGAAAGATGATGTAATTGATTCTCGCAATTCTTTTCGTTCCCACTGTTTATAATAAGTGCCCGCCTTCTTATACTCATTGTAAATAATGTATGGTATTATTGGCCTCTTCGTTTTAATACAGCTAATTGCTTGGGTTCAATATGACATGCAGAATTTGCTTTATCCTCAATGTGCATAGATTTTTGTTGCTTTAGCATTGGTTTTATTATATGATCTAGAAATGTACAGCTTGGATGGACTAACTGGCATGCAACCTTTTGGTATAGCATGCTAAAAATTAGTACATGGACAAGAATATGAGTAAGATGGGGGTTTGTATTCTCTTTTGGTAGCCTGCATGTATCTAGACACATTACAGTCTGAGTGATGCCTTCATTTATACCCATCATTTCATGGGGAACAAGAATATGTTGGTGCCTTGTTTACATGCTTCTACTAAGTGTGTTAATTGCAACAAGAATGAACCTTCATTTATAATAATAACGCTTAACTAAGAATTTGGAAATTTTTATTATATATATTATTTAATATTTTATACATTATATATAATTACAATTTTATAATATTTTATAAACCAAAAAAAAAAAGAAGGTAACTCTACCGCGAGTTATCATATCCACTCAACTGCATCAAACCAAACACAGGATTTGAAACTGCAATACTTAACTGCATCAAACCAAACAGATTTTTTCCAACTGCAGTAGTTCAAACTGCATCAAACCAAACAGACCTACTGCATTATCAACAACAGCAAATACAACTCCCAGCACTTCTAACTGCTGCATTTACAACTTCGATTTTCAACTGCACCTAACCAAACAGCACCATCATGCTCAAAGAAGTGTTATCTTTTGACCCAAAAAAAAAGAAGTGTTATCTAATCAACTTATGAATATCTAGTAAATATTATATTTTTAACATGTAGACATGTATAATATCTATATTCATTAATAAAGATTTGGTTTGGACAGCTCTACATTGTAAGTACGAAGAACAAGAAAAATAATATTAATCGGAAAATTACGTATCAGCCCTTCTATTTTTGGGAGTTCATAAATCACTCCCTGAAAACGTATTTTCGGAGGGATAATTTGCAAAAAAAAATAAATCAGCCTCTGAAAATATCTTTTTAGAAGCTAATTCGCAGAAAAAAGAAAAACTGTGGACTGATACGCAAAAGCCCCAAAATTAATAAGGCATTTGTGTTTTCATGCCATAATTTCAAAAATGCGTTTTATGCATTCCTTAATTCAAATTGGTAATTTTATGTCCCTAGACACTGTAAAATTGATGAAACTCTCGTAAGTTTTTTTTCGTGAACGATAAGACTAGTTAATTTGACAAAAATAATTTTATTATTTTACACGGTTAAAAAGAATAAAAACGTTATTTCGAATTAGAGGGATATATTTTTGTAATTGTAAATCATTTGGGGTAAAAACCGCAATGTCCCAATTTTTTTATTTTTTTTTTTTTGCCTTAATCGTCGAGTTCGATTTCTATCATACATCATTACATCTCGATCAGATACTAAACAGTAAAAAACAACTAAGAGTTACTGGGATCGACCTCCCAAGTCTGGACCTATCAATCACAACCCAAAAATAATCTTTGTAATGAAAAAAAATGGCCCGGGTCCTGACCGGAGCCCGAAAATGAGGTTGGGCTGGGCTCGAGTTTTGGTTTTTGTAAATGCCCGACCGACCAACAGATCTAATATATTATTTTTTTTTGCAAACTCCCGTTTATAGCCTGACTCTAATGTAGACAATTCGGCCCCAACTTATACGAAGAACAAAAAAAAATGTTTAAATTTAGTTAAAAGGTAAAAGTTTTAGGTGCGAAACATTTTTTCTGGTTTGTTCTTAACACAACTGAAAAAAAAATCGTCCCAATGGCATCCTTCCGATAACGTACCTGATGGATCATCCGACACATATTAATATTATTATTACAACTATTTGATGCGTAGTTTTTTAATTGAATTCGATTACCATCATACAAATAGTTGAATTATATAAAATAATATTGATCGGTCAAAATCTGGACCGGATCGAACTAAGCTAAGAATTAGTTTCTGTCATGCATAGATTAAATAGATTAAAAGATGGAAGAAATTGTACCGATGCCATTTAGTTTTTAAATAGATTTTTAGAAATTTGTATTATAAAATTCAAAGAATATAAATATATTATAAATTACATGATACACGCAACCATATATTTAAAAATAATAATTCCATATAAAAATGCACCTTTAATTTGATTCTTGATTTTAGCAGATAGGACGAACCGAGTGGACCGGTCCGATCGAACATTCCGGTTGGCGCACACTATCACACGTTAAACCGGTTCCACCACATTCGGCGGGAAGAGGGCGTGGCCCCGCACGAGAATCGGCGAGAGAGGAAGCCTCCAAAAGCACTCGTTCCGTCAGCCAAGGAGACAAGGAGGAAGAAATAAATAAATAAAATCAGAGCATTGTTTATCTTATTTTCCACACACCGCCAGCTCTGTGCCTAGGGATCCGTATCACATCCCATATCCGACGGTCGGTGATCGTGTCGTCCGTCCCACCTCAAGGTCACGCGGTCCAGTTAGCGGAGATTGGTCCCACTTCTCTGCTGAGCTGGCGAGTTTTAGAGTTCTGTTGCATCTCGGGCGCAGGATTAGCATCGCCTCTCTGCTTGATCTAGCAGCTTGTCAACTTGCTAAATTTAAACTGGTACTCGCGTGTACTCTTTTAAAATTATATTATTATACTATATACTAAAAGATCCCGATTTTACTATTCCTCCAATAGTTGATTTACAAAAAAAATCTCTATTTTTTTAAATTGTAAATTTTAACTGGTCAAAACAAATATTTATAAGTATCTTCTCGAAAAACTTTCAATATGAAAGTTGTAGAACTCGATGAGAACTATAACTTTCATGTTTAAAGTTTTTTAAGATTATACTATATACTAAAAGAATCCCCGATTTTACTATTCCTCCAATAGTTGATTTGTAAAAAAAAATCTCTATTTTTTTAAATTGTAAATTTTAACCGGCCAAAACAAATATTTATAAGTATCTTCTCGAAAAATTTTCAATATAAAAATTGTAGAACTCGATGAGAACTACAATTTTCATGTTTAAAGTTTTTTAAGATGACTCTTCTAAATAGGTGTTTTAAAGGTCCGAATATTAAAAGCTTAAATCGTAATTTAAACAAAAAGAGGGTTAGAAATGCAAAAATAGAATTATTGACCGACGATAAAAAGTATTTTGCAAAAAACACCTCCAATTTTTTAGAATTGTCATTTTATACCGGTCAAAATAATTACTTAGAAATATTTTATCGAAAAATTTTCAATATAAAAATTGTAGAGCCCGACGAGAGCTACAACTTTCATATTTAAAATTTTTTTAGATGACATTTATAAATAGGTGTTTTAAATGTCTGAAATTTGGATGCTTAAACGTAATTTACAAAAAAAGAAGATTACATACGCAAATAAAAAGTTTTCGTACGGCTATTTTAACTTTTATTATTATTATTATTATTTTTTAATCCGTTAAGATTTCGGATATCCGAAACACTCATTTAGAAGCATATTTTAAAAAAAGTTTCAATATAAAATTTGTAGATTTCATCATAATCTAGTTTCATGTTAAATTTTTTTTCAAATATTATCTTTAGATACATATTTATATTTTCGATACCGAAATACGATTTTATTTTATTTTGAATACATTACACTCTAAAACTCCGAAAACACTCATTTAGAAGTATATTCTCAAAAAATGTTCAACATAAAAATTACATATCTCATTAGAATTTACAAGTTTTATGTTAATTTTTTTTACAAATATCATCTGTAAATATATATTTTATACGTTTCCGATATCCAAATACGATTAGTTTTTTACGGACTTTTATTTTTTATTTTTATTTGTTAATCCGTCAAGATTTCGGATACCCAAAACACTCGTTTAGAAGTATATTTTCAAAAACTTTTCAACATAAAAGTTGTAGATCTCATCAGAATCTATAAGTTTTATGTTAAAATTTTTTTCAAATATTATCTTTTGACACATATTTATGCATTTCTGATACCGAAATACGATTATGTTTTATGTTGAATATTTTATGTAATCTGAAACTCCGAAAACACTCACCTAGAAGTATATTTTCAATAAATTTTCAATATAAAAGTTATAGAACTCATCAAGATCTACAATTTTCATATTAAAAGCTATTTTAATAGTATTTAGATATATATTTTATACGTTTCTGGTACCGAAATACGAAAACTCATATAATAATATTTTTCAATAAATTTCAACATGAGAAAATAGTAGATCTCATCAAACTTTACGCTTTTTATATTGAAAGTTTTTAAAAATTATATTTAGATATGTATTTTATGCGTTTTTTATACCGAAATACGATTATATTTTGTTTTAAATCCGTTAGGCATTCTGAAACTCATAGAACACTAATTTAGATATTTCTTTTCAAAATTATAACTTGAAAATTATAGATTATGTCAGAATCTACGATTAACATGTTGAATATTTTTATAAAAAATATTTATAAATATGTGTTTTATACGTTTATGCACACCGAAATACGACTTGATTTTGTTTTAAATCCGTTAAAAATTCTATTTTACTTTTTTATGTATTTTATCTGTTAAGATATTACTAAAATACACATTTAAAAAGATTTTTTTCAAAAATATTTTCTGCATGAAAATTATAGATATCGTCAGAGTCTATAACTTTCATGTTAAAATTTTTTTGAAAATACTTTTTGTGAATAGAGAAATACTTTTAATTGATATTCTGAATGTTGAAAATATTAATTTATACCCTTCAGACCACTTATTTATAAATATTTTTTAGAAAAATGTTAAAAATAAAAATTGAACAACTTATCAAAAGCAACGACTTCTATTATAAAATTATTCCTAAAACGTATATCGAATTATATATTTTGATCGATTTCCGTATATCATAATATAATTTTATTTTGTTTTAAATTTATTAATATCGGATAACCACGATACTATTCAGAAGATTTTTCCTTCAAAAAATTTATTTTAAATAAAATCTTATTAAATTTTCAAGACGAAAATTATCTCTTTTTTCTTATACATTTTTAATTAACTCTCTACAACTTTTACTATAAAATTGTAAAGATTTTTTATATTATTGGATGAATAATGATATATTTTTAAATACATCATGATTTATATTTTTTCGGACCGCGGCAACGCGCGGTTCAAAAAAAAAAGCTTGTTTTAATCTATCAGCTTATTTGATCATTTTATTTATTTTCAGGTTCTTTCGAGTTAATATTAAGGACAATGTCAATGTATCCAAAATATCTACCAAAATAACTATTAATATTTAAAAAATATTGACACATACTTGAAAACACTCATTATAATAATGATTCATAAATTAAAAATAATATTTAATTTAATTTATTTTATATATTAATAGCAAACTTGATAAATTTTTTGGATTCACCAGATTTATTCTAATTTGTATGCCTATTGGCTTATTAAATCACTTTATTAGTTATTATCAAATCCAAGTACTCAGTCAGCTATATCAATAGACTCTAGGAAAAAAGGATTTTGTTAAAAAAAAAAAATCTATTTTATAAAATTTAAACAAATACTAAAATAGTAAGCGTTTCATAATATTTTTTTAGCGTGCCCAAAATTTATTTAGCTTGTCTGACGACACTAACCGTATAGAATAGTAAAGTAGATTTTGGAACATCTTGGATTAGCCAATTAAAAATATTTTTGAAAAAGTTAAAAAAATAGAGGATGATTTATATTAGTTTTGGAAAATTAATGATTTTGTTGAAATTATTAAAAAAAAAACTTATTTTTAGCTCCTGCTAATATAGTCTTAACATCTTTTATAAAATTTAGAGTTGCTGTGCTCTGTGCTGTGCTCTAATTGGCAGCATTCAAATCAGGTAGGATAATTTAGGGTAATAATATTGTTTAAAATAAGTTCTAAGCTACTACGTGTAACACAGATTAATTAAAAACAGAAATTAGTAATTATAATACAAATTTTTGTACCTTTATACGTTGATATATTCATCATTATATTAGACGCCAAAATGCTTCATATAATATTTAAAAAAGTTGTTATATTGTACATCCTAATAAAGACACATTGAATACAATAACCTCTTGCTTATTAATTTTCTCAAAATAATAAAATTATTTAGATATAAAAAAACATAAATACATATATGTATGTCAGAGAATCCTGTCTGACGTGTCTAATATATATGTCCGGAAATTTTTTATTTTATATTTTAGATGCTTTTAATGTGTGCAACACATATTAGACTGTATTCAGAGTAGTGTAAGACCGATTGGATGTTGGTCTGATGAATCCTATCCACATGGAGTTTTTTTAAAGAAAAATACTATGCATCCTAAAATTTTCACCAAAAAAATCACACACAGCCCATAAAATCTCATTCTACTATGCTCTTAGTACACAACACTAAATTTTAAAATTAAGGGAGAATTGCGTTTCAGCCCCCCTTTTTCAAAATTGACGTTTCAGCCTCCCGAAACGCGTTTCCCCGCCGACGTGGCGGCGCGCGCGTGCCGCCACGTGGCGTTTCGGGGGGCTGAAACGCGCGACCCCAAAATTAGGAGGGCTGAAACGCAATTCTCCTTAAAATTAATTACTTCAGGTATTGTACATTATCATTTAAAAGTTTTATCAGTACATTTATTGGTACTAACATTACTCCAGTTTTTTTTCTAGTGATTGGGCTTATCTGACTTTTAAAATTGACAACTAAAGATTTATAATAAAAGAGTAATACTTTGGAGCATAGTAATTTTTCACGGATTTGAGCACGAAATACATTGAAAATATATTTTATGTGTCCTATGCTTCGGCGCGTGCGCGGAAGCATTTTTCATAGTAATACCTCACAGCATTTACTTAACAAAATATTTTTTATAAAATAATAAACTATTAGTCCATTTTATTTACTTTATATTCTTTTTATTGCCAAAGGGAGAATCGCTTAAGGTGGAAATATCCCTTTTAATTGCTCTTTTTCTTAGATAATAGAAAATAATGATCTAAGAAAATATATAACATTTAAAATACTTTTGAATATAAAATTACCAGTAAATTTTTTATATTTATTCAAAAACTAACTTAAAAAGTAATATAGTAATGTTATTTATTTTTCTCTTCTTTTAGTCTTAATTTGAAGAAATTGGTTGAAGAGAAAATATTTCTTTTACTTTCCATCTATTTTGTTATCCTTTCTTATAACCTAAATAATTATTTTTTTTCACTTTTTTTAACCTCCTAATTTTTTCCTCTAAACTAAACAAAGCCTTACAATGACTTTTTACCAATAAATGATGCAGAAGTCTGATAAAATGCGCCGACTTCCTCTGCTACCCCAAGTGTCATTAAGGGCTTGTTTGGGAAGAGGGAAAGAAATAGGAGGGGATGGAAAATGAGATAAAATTTTTTCTTTTTCTTGTTTGGTAAGTAGGAAAGAAAGAAAATAGAGAAAAAATATTTGAAATTGGAAGGAAATTTTTTCCTTCACCTATTCTCTCCAAAATGGGAGAAATTGGGAGGAAAAATAATTAAAATGACAATAATATCTCTCATTAAAGATTTGATATATAAATGAAAGAGGGATGTTTTGGTAATTTTACAATTTAAAATATTTTAAAAATTCTATTTCCTTCCAATTCATTCCTCCTTTCATCCAAACAAATTTTTTCCTTTCTTTTTTTTTTTTTTCTTTTATATTTTTTTTTTCTTCCCACTATTCCATTCCATTCTATTCCATTCCATCCCTTTCCTTTCATCCAAACATAGCCTAAATGTGACGTTGACATTACTTTTCTTTACCGACCATTGGATTGTGTGATATCCATAAAATAAAAAAACACGCTGAATGCTGATGCGCTCTACGCGCGGTATCAGCACATAAGTTTGAAACGTAATTTTCTTATAGAAATATCATATAAAAACATTATAATTGTTTTTTTTAAAAACTTTTTAATATACAATTTATAAAATTAATAATATATAATAATATATTAATTTTTTTAAAAATACTTCTAATTAGATATTTTAAGACCTAAATTTAACGAATTCAAAATTAATTCAAACTATTTTAAAATTCGTTTTAAATACGTTAAATTTTAAAATATCTATTTAAAAATAATTTTTATAAATTTTTTTAAAAATATAGATGTTATCAAAATTTATAATTTTTATATTTATATTAAGTGTTTTTAAAGTTAATCACTGATTTTTTTTAAACTCATATGTTTGTGTGTTTGGAATCAATTTCGTGCATTGTAAAGCATTAATACCCATGATTCAGTTATTAAGTTATACAATTTTTAAAAAATTTAATATAAAATTTATATATTTTAATAAAATTATAATTTTTATATTCAAAATTAATTCAAAAAAATTTTGAAATATTTTGGACTTCAAAAATTAGCAATTTTTAAAACGGATAATTGCTTTGCAGTCCTCCCATATTGTTTCAATATCACTTAAATCCTCTCCAAATTTTTTTTTGCACTTTAATCTTTTTGACACTTTCCGATGAGTTTTTAACACATTCCGATGAATTTTTTACATCTCCGACGTGCATCCAACACCTTGCGCGTTGACACCTTTTAGTAAGTTTTTGACACCATCGTGTTAATTTTTAACACCCTTTTGATAAAAAATAACACTTTGACACCTTTCTGATAACTTTTGATATATTCTTGATAACTTTTGACACCTTCCGCGGAAGGACTTAACTGCAATCGAAACTTAGCTCAGAATCTAAATACAATATAACTTGCAAGTTTGGATCTAAATGCAACTCCCTTTTTAAAATTTACATCAAACTCCTTAAATTTTAAAGTCTCAAAATATATTTTAAATATAAAAATTAATTAAAAATTACTTTAATTTTTTTTTAATCATATACATTGATAAAAGTTTTAATTAAATCAGGGACTGGCATTACTCTTGTATATAGCACCGCAGCATCTAAGAAAGAATAACTTCGACCAATAAATCGTCCTAATTTTACGATGGGGAGTTTCAAGACCGGACAATATTTATTACCATCATCTTTTCACCCTTTTTGTGGTGCCATATCATCGGAGTTGCACAGGGTTCGCCCATACATGTAAAAAATAAGTTGCACACTTTAAGATCATATATGCAAATTATGTATCTAGTGGCCCAATCTCAAATTCCGACATTTCAAACACGAATGGTAACGTCGGGTAAGGATTATAAATTTAATATAAGATCACGGCCGTTTAGAATCCTTATCGAGATCAGCAGCCGTCTTAATCTTCGCCGCGGGTGAGCAGAACACAGTATAGTTGGTTTCCGAGGTCTGAAACTGAGGCCGACCGTCACGAGTAGTCAAACTAGCAATAACTCGAAAAATTCGCACAGCACTGCAGCTCAGAGACGCACTACACACTACATTATATTTAACACAGCGGAGAAGCGTAAGCAGCGGTGACCCAAAGCTTTCACTCTCTCTCGTCCAATGGCGGCTGTGTTCGTCTTCCTCATCTTCGCCCTAGCGACGTTTCGCTACCCACTCCAGCTTCTCGCCATACAAGGAGGTAACTTTCTCTCTTTTATGCTGTTTAAAACTCTTTTTTGAGTCATCACTGGATATGGTCACGGGTTTTGATTTCTCTTGACTTGTTTTAATGCACTTTCCATTCATTGTCGTACGGAATACTCGGTTTCAACTTTCCTAGTGTTGATTTTTTTTTTTTTAGTTTTTATTTTTTGCAATAATTACTTTGCTTTCGTTGGAAAAGAAGTTGCTGAAATTGGAAAATGGAGTGTTACTCGTGTTATTAGCTTCTGGACTTCTTCATGTGCAGTGTCATTCTGGTGATGCTGGTAAGAATGTACAAATGCTGTATGCTGGTTTTCAGTCAATTTGTTGACTTTATCTTTATTTGCTGAAAGTTTTTTTTTTTTTTTTTGTATAAAGATGGTCATTTTGTAGTGAAAAAGGGAAAAAAGATGGGATAGTTATTTCTATGTTTAGGATTTTCTGCACTTTAGGCCTGCTTTTCTCTTTCATGCTGCAATGGTGTTGGTTTCTAAAATCAATTTGTTCACTTTATTAATTGCTGAAAGTTTACTCTGAAAAATGATAGTTTTGTGATTAAAAATTGGGTATTTAATTCAACATTTAGGATTTCTATACTTACATGTCTTCTTCTTAATTCAACATTTTATGTTTGCCAATTTTTTATGTCCTTCTGATAACGATTTGTTTGGAGCTGGTGAAATTAATGTTTTTTTTAGTTTCATTTATTCTTTTTTTTTTTTTTTTTGCTGTTTATTCTGCTTTGTTGTGATAGTGAATTGGTTTTTTGTTTGTTTTGTTTCTTTGTTGTGTTACCATCGTGTGGTTTTCATGATATACTGTAAATGGAGGTCGAGAATAATTGTCCAAGCTATGTATTCCTAGCTTCTTGCTTTGAAAATTCTTAGTTAACGTTTTTAATGCTAGAAACTTGATGGGTCAATCAATTATTGCTGATATGTTACAACGAAATTTTTTTTTTATTTTGTTTGCACCATGCAAACGAACTTTTCACTTTTTTATTGTTGACCAAGGAGCAAGATTTCATTTCTGTTACTGCACATTATAATTCACATGTATGCAGATTGTCCCTTGGATTTGAGTTGGTCAAATTTCACTTCCGCAACTGCTGCTTGTTCGAATCCAAATGATCGTGGAAGGTGTTGTCGTTATATCAATGCATTTGTTGCAGTGTCCATTGCACATTATGCTAATTCAACTGGAAAATTAGGTGTTCCTTCTGCATTCTCCGATGTTTGCTTCAATACCATGGCGAAGACATTGCAGTTTTACGGCATTCCTCCCAATGCCACCGTATTATGTGGGCTAGGAACAAAAATTCAGGTTTCTTATCAATGCGAGGGAAGAGAAACTGTACTAGAAATGCTGCAATCTTCTGGTTTTAGTGATGTCGTCGGGAATTGCAAGTTGCCATTTTCGTCGGAAAATGATTGTAAAAGCTGCTTAAACTCTGGAATTATATATCTTCACCACCTTATCGGACCAGAAGATAATATCACGTTAAGTATTTGTCGGGATGCAGCTTTTGTTACCCTTGCTAACCAAGGTGATAACGAATCAGCTATTGACCTAGCCACTTGCTTCTTTGGTGTTCAGGGGCTTAGCATTGTCCCAGGTTGGATGTCTCTCTAGATGTTTCCATTCTATTTTATTTGATTGCACTCTTATCCAAGGTTTACTGTGCCGTGCCGTTTCGAGTTTCGGTAAACTATGATTTCGAGACGTGCTAACTGTGCCGATCGTGCTGTGTCGAATTGTACAATTATCAACAATATTTTTTTTTATATGATTTATAAATATAAATAGTAATGAAAATTAAATAACAAGAAGAAATCTCATCCATTTGTTAAAATTCAAAGCACATATTATAAATTATTACCATATTGAGCGTTGGTGTGGTTTGATATCAACGAAACCTAAAGCATGTAAATCTACCCCCTACGTTGTTTGAATATAATACATACACTTATCCCATGAATAAATATGATGTTACTCATTATTAAAAAAAAATATAAGTGTGCCGACGTTTCGAAATGGTCGGCACAAACATATCGTGCCGACCGAAACGGTTGAAACAGTCAAAAAACAGCTATTTCGACCGTTCCGGTGCCGCCACTTACGTCTCGGTCGGCACAAAGCGTGCCGACCGAGACGTCAAACCATGCTCTTATCTTTATTATTGATCAAATGATATTTCTCTTCGAGCTTTTGTCTTTTTTCTAAATGGATTTGCCAATTTGGTGATTCTTTTAGATATGCCGTCGCAACTGGTTGCCCCTACCGCTCCTCCAAGTCCTGCTGCTGCTCAAGCTCCGAGTAAACAACTGATTAGCATACCTCAAAACAAACAACACTATAATCACAGACTCCGGCTTGGAGTGGTTCTTGGCGTCGGAGTTGTTGTTGTTGCCGCATCTGTTCTGATACTGGCTATCTTGATTTTTCTCATACGTAGAAAGACTCAAGAGTTGAAGTATTCAGATGCTCCCTTCGACAGATGGACTTTCCTGTCGCGTCAGCAGGACCGCAAGCGTAATGAAGGTTAGTTTTTGTGCCTCTGATTCGGGAAGTCATAATCATATGCAAGTTTTCTTCAGCATCACATTGTTCAAATCATCCTCTGGAGTTGGATCTGTTCGTAGAAAGGATCTTACAGCTGCGCGTGTGCAGACCTACAAATTACAATTTAAAAAGAAAACTGTGAAATATGAAAATTGTTGTCTGAACGACATCGCCATGCAACAGAGAACTCTAATCATCATTTAGCAAATAATTTTATATCACACCTCAATCAGATGTTAATGTCATTTACTTGATCTTTTGTAAAATTTAGTTCTTGGGAGCTTCATAAGACACCGCTACTGAAACAAGCGGATCACAAAGATGGTAATTGCACATAGATTCTGCTGCTTCTGCTCTCCTGAAAAGAGACATGCGCTTTATATTAGACTTGGAAGTATTGGTTCCTTCAGATGTGAACTCTTAAGTTGTGGTTCACAACAAACTGATTCGTCAGCTTTCTCAAATATGGGGGCGATGTGTTTATTCATTAGCTATCGTATCAGTTGTGATTTATATGTGGTCTTATAAATTCTTTTCAGGTTCGTCTCCCATGTTTAAAAAGTTTGGCTACAAAGAAATCGAAAAAGCCACTAACAACTTCAGTGCTGTTATTGGAAGAGGAGGCTTTGGAACTGTTTACAAAGCACAGTTCAGCGATGGATCTCTAGCTGCTGTCAAACGAATGGATAAAATTTCTAGACAAGGTGACGACGAATTTTGCAGAGAGATGGAGCTTCTAGGAAGACTTCATCATCGCCACCTCGTTCGTCTCAAGGGCTTTTGCGTGAAGAAAGATGAGAGGTGGTTTTGCTGTTTACTTCTTAACCTTATCCTTTCCGTGGCTGCTTTGTTTAAGCTGATCAAGTTTTTTTATCTGCACATCCACAGATTTCTTATATACGAATACATGGAAAAAGGATGCTTGAAGGATCATCTTCATTGTAAGCATTGGATTCTTCATAAATTTTTTGCATTTATGTCTTTATTCTGTCTTGGGTTGTCTAATGCACTCTTTGTGTGCAGCACCGGGGAAAAGTCCATTGAGTTGGCACAGCAGATTGCAGATAGCTATTGACGTTGCCAATGCTCTGGTAAAATGATTTCTTTCTTAAAAAGCTGCATAATAAATAAGGCTTTATAAGAATGCGTATTTTGAAAAGAAATATAAAAACATAGAATTAAAGAGAAATTGCCATGATTGGAAATTCTATGGTAGTTAAAAGCAATTGATTTGTTTTACGATCGAAGTTGTCCTGTTTCAATTTTTTTCCGTTCGATTGCAGGAATATTTACATTTCTATTGTGATCCTCCTCTTTGCCATAGAGATATAAAGTCCAGTAATATTCTGTTGGATGAAAATTTTACAGCGAAGGTATAGTTCTGAACTATTTTTGTTACCAAATATATTAAATTTAAGAATTACAACCTAGAGTCATACTTGTGTAGGTTGCTGATTTTGGTCTTGCACATGCGTCGAGAAGTGGGACAATTAGCTTTGAACCTATAAATACTGATATAAGGGGAACACCAGGTAATTTATATCAGAGGAGTTTCCAGAATAATGCTTGCATTAGTTTCATTTATAGTGCGGATAGTTTCCCGATCATCTCAAGTAGTCGGTTAAGATTGAAAGCCTGTAAATACTTGTTCATGCAATGATTGCATTTTTCCATAGGAAAGTTTACTATGCAAGGCTCTTACTTATTTAATTTGGTTCAATATAAAAAATATTGTACTAAAAATCAATATTGAATTGGCCAAGAATTGCATGAGTTGTGCGACATGTCATATTCGCTTAAGAGGATTAAGCTGATAAATATTATTTGGAATATTGTTTTCTCAAGGAAATCAATTGGTTGTTGTAACAAAGGAACTTGATAGATGTTCATTGTGTCTTAGGTTATATGGATCCGGAGTACTTGGTGACTCATGAACTGACAGAGAAAAGCGATATCTATAGCTATGGAGTCTTATTATTGGAACTCGTAACTGGAAGACGAGCAATACAAGACAACAAAAATCTGGTTGAGTGGTCTCAAAAATATATAATATCAAATTCAATGATACCTGAATTAGTAGATTCTGCGATCAGAAATTCATTCGACTTGGAGCAGCTCCAAGTGCTGGTAGAAATCATACAATGGTGCACCCAAAAGGAAGGCCAATCTAGACCGTCAATTAAACAAATCCTCAGGATGTTCACAGAAAGATTAGATGCATGTGGTGACGGCTTGGATGATGAACGTGTCTCCATCAGAGGGAGGCCTAGTAGAGGTAGATCATACAGGAACGAAGCAATCCCTCATAGCGGTGACGCAAGAGGTCTTCGTTCGTCTTCGAGCACTTCCAGATCGTATTGCAGCCGAAGTGTTCTACTGGAGAGTGGGTCACCACAATCACCGCCAGGCATGTTCTCTGTTTGAAGCTTCTTCCCATCTCAGTTTGTTGAGACAGTTTCCGACTCATTTAGAGATTTTTTAGAGTTCTAGTTAGAGGTCAAAGCATTTATTAATCATGTTTCATATTTTTCTCCAAGTTCAAACTTATAAAAGTTAGAGGAATACAGCATATCAAAATTCTAGATTCTATTGTGAAACTGTATATACTCTTTAAATTTTGTAACACTGGCGGTAACGGGCTGCAGCATATGTGATAAACAGCTTGTCATCGTATAAACAACTAATTGTTTCTGCAAATCTGTTTCTGGGTACTTGTATGACATATCTTATTGGTGTGTTTTAGATATGGGATAATTGCAGAACAGCCCCCCCTATTTCGGGGGTGCGCAGATCAGCCCCCCGAAACGCGTTTCCGGGGGGCTGATCTGCAAAAAAAAAAAGCAAATCAGCCCCCGGAAACGCGTTTCCGGGGGCTGATTT
The DNA here is from genome assembly GCA_002076135.1 of Xerophyta viscosa. Lineage (NCBI taxonomy): Eukaryota > Viridiplantae > Streptophyta > Magnoliopsida > Pandanales > Velloziaceae > Xerophyta > Xerophyta viscosa. Next base: position 1,644,587 of record MJHO01000043.1, read on the forward strand.
GCCCTAAAAAGAGAAACGGGGGGCTGTTCTGCAAGAACCCCTTTAGATATCTGTGATGTGTTTGTCGTTTTTTTTGGATATTTAGGTGAGGGCTGGTAAATTCCTGTCAATTTTTTTGTTCGTTAATACGTAAATATCGATAAGATTGTGTGTGCCGTCTTAGTGATGCCAATAAAATGGGCCCGGCCCGGACTGCACGGACCATTTTGGTGGGCTGGGTGGGAGCAAGGGTGCGGACCCGGCCTGTATATGGCAAAGAAGTACACAGTACAGAATGGGCCCGGTCAACATATTTCCAAACGGGCCGGACTTTTGGTCTATACTATTGCCGTGGCGTGGGCGGCATCTCTATTTATACAAGTCATGATAAACACCCTTCTTTTTCAAGTTATTTTAGGAATCAGGATGACTACATGTAGCTGCAACGGTAAGGTCCATTTAACGAACGCAGCTAATGGAGATGGGATCGTCTGTGTTTTTAGCAAAAGCACAAACAATTTTCTGTAGTCGGCGATTCAAGCAGTGTATCTATTTCGTACGAAACGAAATTTTATATAAAATTTTTATTGATTCATTTGATTTATTTAAGTATTTTATATATAAAATTTGAACTATAAAATTATAGATTTTGATGTAATTTATAATTTTGTAGTTAAAATTTTTTCGAAAAAATATCAAATAATATATCAAATAATGATCAAATCTTCAAAAGTATTTTTTTAAAAATATTTCTAAATAGGTGTTACGAAACTTACCAGTCTTATATATTTTAAAAATTCGATAAAACGTTAACACTTTGAAAAATTATTATCTATAAAAACTATAATATAATAAAAATTTATAATGTTTATATTAATTTTTTTTAAAAAAAAATATATATGAATATTAATTTATATATCGGTGTACCAAATGCACATATCCAAGATTTATGATTGCCTTATAATCACTGCAGGGGAGTTCCTTCTCGCGGCCTATATTGGCCACTTATCCTAGACCAGCGATCGCCGCCGGCGTCATTCAAACTATCTTAAGTATTTCCTTTTTGTAGTGTTCTCTCCACCTCTAGAGCGTGGCCTAAGCAATGGGTCTTCTCTGGCTTGCCGTTGTTAGATGGTAATAATAACCCAATTCCTGAGAGTTTAGTCTTGATGAAATTTGATTATGCTAATCAGCGGGTAGTCTTTTGAAAATTTGGTGATTATGATAATAATTTTTTATTTTTCTTTAAGAATTAGTTCTAAGATGTTATTGAACATGAAATTAATTTGCTGTTTATTTGCTAATTTGGCTCTTATTAGATAATTTGGAGTGAATATAAACATGTATTGTTTGTCTACTCAAACCTAATTGGTCCGTTATGGTGACTGGTACGAGCATGACTTATAAACTAAAGCGAACTTAGAAAAATTATCCATTAGATTTAATAATTAATAACTTAAAAATCTAATACAGAATAAAATTACTTAATGTTCACAAGCCATATATATTTATAAATAATAAATATAATATTTTATGAATTATTTTTTTTAATATTTTTTATTTTGTATATATTAAAAATGATCAATATAATTTTTTTTATTTAATCTAATTGTGGTGTATGTATATACTTATCAACATAATCTATAAAATATATAATTTTGTATTAAAATATTTTACTGTAAGTTATATTTATTCAGTATGAAATGATTTAGTGAATCTTTTTTTTACAAATAACTATATATTATCTTTAATATAAATATAGTTATAACTGTCAAAAGTTAAACATTGTATAAATAATTGTATTGTTAATATATAATACAAAAGGTTTAGACAAATAGAAGAATTAAATATAATGTTAATGAAATCTGTATAAATTTGAGTGGTAATTTAAAAATATGGCAGGTATTTATTTTTTAAAATGTTTACTATCCCATGACAAATGTTTTACATGTTGGAGGAGCTAAAACTAAAAATCAAAATAGATATGGGCAAAACAAAAATGTTAAGCCCCATTAACTTGAAAACCTCAATCCTCTATGCATCGAATCTCCTCCCCCGTTTCAGCGACCCTCTCTCCCGACCATTTTCCAGGCGACTGAATTTCCTCCTCCCTTGATTGCTCTGCCTCCGGCTTCTGATCCTGCCGCCGAGCGAGGTACTTATCACCGCCTTGGCACCTTAGTTTCACAGTATTTGAGTGGCGTCAATTGACCCCACTGGCTATATCCTATATGGTGGATCCGCCCATGTTTGTAAACCATGGAATACCAGGTTTCGTTTCAGCGGTCATCCTCTCGAGGTATTTCTTAGACGTGCATATTGTGCTCGGTGCAGTGCGGTCTAGACCTCACGAAGGCTTAAAGGCACCTGGTTTGGTGTGTCGTGCACTGTTCTTTACTGGAGATTCCAGTCCTCCCCTCTCAGAAAGGTCTACTCAAACCTAGAGTTGTTAAAGGGGCGGCTAGGCGCACTTTGCCTTGCGCCTAGGCCCGCCAACAAGGTTGTACCCGTCCCGGATTAAGGCGGGCTCACGTTGAAAAAGCGCACACCTTGTGCGCCCCGATGCCTTGCATCTAGCTCGTCCAAGCGCGCCTTTTAAATCAAACCAACAGTAGTCCCAAAAAAGGAAAGAAAAGCGAAATAAGGTTCACCGAAAAATCCATGCTTTGTAAACATGAACTAATCAACCCCTAGAAAGAAAACAATAAGTTAGCTTTCTAGAACACTTGCTTTACTCGCATGGAACACTTAATTTGCTCGCCATAACACTTCAGCCAAAACACTACGATATAAGTTGGTAACACTACGCTAGCCGTCTGGAATATTGAATTAGGCGTCTGAAATATTTTGGAGTATTTGATCAAAGGTTTTTTTTTTTTTTTTGAAAAAGTTGAAAAGGCAGGTACTGACTTGTACGAGTTTGTAAAAGCATGAGTCTTTTTGACATTATTCCAATCTTTTTTTAGTATTCAGGTTGTTTGTTTGAATAAATGGCATTTGCATTTCACCTTTATCTCTCAGGATCCATGCAAATAATTCCTTTGGCTTTTTTTTTTTTGTTCACATCGTTCTTTTCAATTTTGTGCTATAGGATTGACATTAAGCAATGTCAACCACCAATGAAGAGGCGCGAAAAGCCTATGCAGAATTCCAAGAGAAGGTCAAGAAGACTGTATTCCTTGACAATCTTTCTCCACAGGTCACTGATCAAGTAATCAAAACAGCTATTGGCCAATTCGGAGGCGTAGTCAACATTGAATCCATTACAAACTACACCATTCCATTTGAAATCCCCAAGATGGCTCTTGTGGAAATGGAGAATGCAAAACAAGTTGAAGCTGTGGTCACAGAGCTCAGCAACTATCCATTTATGATGTCTGGTGCACCAAGGCCAGTGAGGGCCAAGCCAGCCACGGCAGAGATGTTTGTTGACAGGCCATCTCTACCAGATAGGAAGATAAATGTTCGGTGGGTAGAACCTTCAAATCCCGATTTTGAGGTGGCAAATAGGCTTAAAAGGATGGCTAGGAGACACAAAGCTGAGACACTGGGATTAGTGAAGGTATGGCCTCTGTGCTATACATGAATTGAGAAATGCTTTTTATTTCTAACTTTCAGCTTTATGAAATCTTTAGAAATGAGAAGGATTTGAGTCTCGCCACATATTTATATGCATTATGGGTCCTATCCTTTGAAATATGTGGTGGAGAAGGTTCCACTATTTAGATTATAAAATTAGGGTTGAGTATTATAGTTGCAGCTTTTGTTTCACATCCAAGTAGTTGAGTGTTATGCATGGACTTTGTTAACTAGTGAATCAAATCTTGTGTCTTGCCATCCTCGTTGAATACTCATTGATTTCTTTTTGGTTGCTTCCCTTATGGAAAAGAATTTTGACAGGGAATGATAAGACACATCCAGGTGGTCCTTTTATGATTTAAAGTCTTGTATATTGCCATCCTCTTTGAATGCTCATTGATTTGTTTTTGGTTGGTTCCATTATGGAATAGAATTTTGGTGGAGTATATAATAAGATACATTAGGCGGTTTTTTGTGATTTATTGGTGCAGCATCAAAGGATTAGGCTTCCATTCAAAACCATCCTATTTTTGTTGTTTCCTCTTTGTGTGATTATCTATTATTGTTGATTTCATGTCGTGCTACGTTCATTTCCTTTCTGTTTTGTTGATTCTCATTCTCATCTACTCTGGAGTCCATGTGTGTCATAAGCCTATGATCAATTTTATCATTTGATTTATTGCTAACGAATTTAGTGTTTGCTTTAAGAATTTTTAATCTCTTTCTTCTATGGTGATGTATGAATTTTTTGTAGCGTCTATGGTGACGGTAGAGTCCGAATGGGAGGTTTTACCCTTCATCTAATGCTGCCATATGCTGTGCTGCATCATTTATTAACTAGCAAAGTATGAGAACAGTTTGATGGGGAACTTCTTGCAGAAATGTGGCACTAAGACAGTATTTATATATTCATGTGAAGCTGACATTAATAAATGTGCTAACTGCTAAGCATCTTCTTGTAGAAAAAGGCTGACAGATTGGGGTTGGTTGATATAATTCTCATCAAATGTATAAGTTAAATAATGCATTTTCTCATTTCTGAAATCAGAATTATCAGCATTTTGCCCGCTTTCGTATTTTTGTATTCGTATCATATGTGACATTGAAACTCCTACCCATCTGTGGCCTTAGACGCATTATTCATCCTTCCTTTCCCTCTATGAGTTTCTTCAAAAAAATTTCAGTTTTTCTGCTTATTGCAGCTTCAGCTTGAGGAGGAGGAGAAGCTTGCGAATCAGCAACTGGAGATGCTAAAAGCAAACTACAAAAAGTTTGAGATTATCGACAAAGTTATGAATGATAGTACCGGTCCACGTTTGGCAAGTTATTACGGCGTTCATATCGGTGATGAGTGAGCTACGGAGTGGTTTACATGGTGTAACTGATAAATTCCTTAGAGAAATGATGTGTGCCTCCAATTTTCTCTACCTGTATCTCTAAAGTGATCTGAAAATTTTCCACTCCTGCATGCCGAAAATCATGACCCCCCTCTCATTCCATTATGTGATGCGAGTGAATTTCTGCATTACTTCAGATTAAATTTAGATGTATCTGCTACTATTCAAACTTTGAGGACCTGATTTTCATGTCTTTACCCTGTAGTTTTAGAAAGTAGACGTGGGGATCACTTGTTTGCTGTGATCGTATATACTGGAGACGACATGCAATACTTGGATCTCTTCAGTCTTTTGATCGTTTTTTCATCTGCCGGGTATCCCGTGGGGTCATCGTTCAGACGCAAGAACACGTACGGTGTGTTTGGCATGAGCTTATAACAAGCTTTTAGCATTTGGAATGGATTAAAAATGCAGACTTAAGTAAGAAATTGTATTTGTTTGTTTTTTTTTTGTTTAGACATAAAATTTGTCCGTAATCCGTTTATTTTTGTGCGATCATCGTACACTAGTTGTTTTTTCGATCGGCTATGTCTGAATCCGTGGTTAAAACATACTATTTCTTTTTCTTTGGGTTGAATACTATTTCTTTTAATTGTTAACTTTAGCAGGAGATCACAATCTTTTGTATGTTTTAAAAATTTGAACTATTTACTAATTTACAGTTATTTATCTTTTAGAATACCAGCGGAAGTCACAGGATATCCTTTAGTACTTCCTTTTTTGTCAAAGTCCTTAGTTCTTTTTTTTTGGATTAATTGTATATCAGTCATTTATTTTTAAAGATTATGCAAATTAATTTTTAAAAATAAAAAAATATACTGATATAGCGATGTGTGTGCGCTGATATATCAGTGTATTTTTTTATTTTGCAGACATTGATGCATAAAGTTATAAAAATGGAGCTGATATGCAACGATTTTGTTTTTTGCTGATATGCAACTATTTTGTTTTTTCAAAACTACTAACATCATTTTTCATCACTTTGTCCATCCTAGATAGGAGCCGGCTCCCCTGGTGCTGAAGCACCAGGGTGCAGGCTTTTGAACGGTCACGATCGCATCACGTCAGCGATTACGGATCACGAGACATCAGATAAAATTTTCGTTCGCTTATTTGACCTAATTTTAGGTATTTTTAGGAAAAATTTTGAACTATAAAGTTATAGATTTTGATGTGATCTACAACTTTGTAGTTGAAAATTTTTTCAAAAAATGTCAAACGGTATGCCAAAAAGATAATCATAATTATGATTATCTTTTTGGCATACCGTTTGACATTTTTTGAAAAAATTTTCAACTACAAAGTTGTAGATCACATCAAAATCTATAACTTTATAGTTCAAAATTTTTCCTAAAAACACCTAAAATTAGGTCAAATAAGCGAACGAAAATTTTATCTGATGTCTCGTGATCCGTAATCGCTGACGTGGCGTGATCGTGACCGCCGGATTTCCTACACCCTGGTGCTTCTGCACCAGGGGAGCCGGCTCCTCCTAGATATCCCAACATATCATCTTTCACCCTTCATTACCTTCAGTTAAGGTCATTAATTCGATTTTTTTTAAGTTCAATGTTCTAACTTCTAAGTTGGGTTGTCAGAAAAAAGGAAATTTCCGATGAAAGTATTGTTGATACTTTTTAAATTCATAATAAAACGATACAAGTACGGAAAGACTTCCGAGGAATTAACTTTTTGTTCTTTTGGTTGGACCGCCGTGGAAGGAAGAAGCAAGCGTAGTTAGCAGCAGCTCGAGAAGAAAGAAAAGAATCGCCTTGCAACACCGCTGTTCTCTTGTTCTTCGGACCTAACTGCTTCTCAGACTTCAAGCAAGGTACAATCTCTCTCTCTCTCTCTCTCTCTCTCTCTCTCTCTCTCTCTCTCTCTCTCTCTGTTTGTATGTGTGTGTTTTGATTCACGGGCACGTATTCGATTTTTTAAAATTGGAAATAAGAGTGGAAGAACAAGCTGTATAAATGGTCTATGTTTCATGAAATCTTTTGGTATGAGAGGGTTGCAGAGGAAACTCATTCAAAATAGTCATTAAGAAAGGGAAAACTAAAAGGAGAGATAGAGATGTCAGCCAGTTATAGAATTTTCTGGACTGCTCTGCTTTTCTTTATCTCAACAGGTTTTAGTAATTGTTTTCTTTTCTTACATAGAACTAGATTCTATTGTAATTAATTCACACTATGCTGTTTTCTCTCCAGCATTGTAGTTTTGAAAATTATTTTTTTGATGATTTATTGTGTATTTTAAGGATTGCCTTATATATGTGTATATATTTATAGTTATAAAGCTATAGACGTTCTATGGAGAAATATCGGAATGTTAGGTGGCGCAGAAACTTTAAAATATCGATTTTTGCTCGATTTGAATGAAAACATGGCTCGCTTAGAGCATAGTTGTATATAAGAATGTATATAGTCGACCACATCTAGTAGGGTGGTTGTTCTTCTTCTTCTTGCTGAACCTCTTTATAATATCCCTTGGATGAACTCTTTTTTGGAGAATCTATTTTTTATTTTTACTTATGTATTCTAATGATGATTTGTGAAGATAATAATAGGAGTGAACAATTTTTTAGATAAATTGTTTCAAAAATTCAAATCCTAATCTCCTAACCCTGAGGCTTATCTGATGCTAGCAAAAATAATTTCTTTTTTTTATTCATAGTCCATCATCTATCTTTTCTTAACAAATAAATATTTCAATAAAAATGTGTTTTTCGCTTACATGTTCATGATTTAATAGGTTGGAGGTCATCTATACGAGTAAATTCTGTCATATTATTCTTTCTATTTTAAACAGGAACTTATATAGTCATGAAGAAAAAACTTACAGAAATTAAAACCATGTGTCTGTTGGATGCAGGGATAACACCATCTGAATCTGCAAGAATTTTTACCATAACAAACAACTGCAAGACCACGATATGGCCTGCAATAACTCCTGGCGAAAGCTTCAATGGTGGTGGCTTTGATCTCAAACCAGGCCAGTCTATGGTCCTCACTGCTCCTGTAGCCTGGTCGGGTCGAATATGGGGTCGAACCGGCTGCGATTTTGATCGTAACGGTAACGGCACGTGCCTAACGGGACGTTGTGGTACATCGTTGAAATGCACGGCATCTGGTGAACCTCCTGCATCGCTTGCGGAGTTTACATTAGCCTCGCCCGATTTTTATGATGTTAGTCTTGTTGATGGCTTCAACTTGCCTTTGGCTGTGACTCCTGTCAATGGACGAGGCAATTGTAGTGTGGCCGGCTGTGACTCCGATTTAAGGGATCATTGTCCTGCAGAACTGGCCGTTAAAGTTGATGGTAAGATGGTCCCCAAAAACATGACTTTACAATGTAATCTTTCGTAAGTCTACTTCCTTCATATGAAGTATAATTTTAGTATTACAGAGTAAATATAAAATGCATGCCAAGGATTCTATGTTAAACAAAACTGCAACCACGGATTGTAGAGCCCATTTTGGGATAGAATATTTGGAAGATTATGGATTACCTATATATTTTTTATTTTCTACATTGCATAATTGAGATAAATCAAATATGATAGCTATATGTTGTTTACTTTGCAAGCTTTCATATATTTGCTTTTACTTTGCCGTCTCTTATTAATTATGAAGGATAAATTCAGTATAATGGAATTATGTATAGTTTCAAAACTTATGAACCATTAAATTTTTGTCTTTTGGACTTTTCATTAAGGATCCGTTTAACACTAGTAAACCTTAGCAATCCCGGGGAGGACTTGCAAGTACTATGTGGGGTGGGATTCTCAGGAGGATTGTGAGTATTTGGCAAATCCAAAATCTATTAAAAAATGACCGGGTAATCGCATGATTTTTAGTCCACTATGATATGTCAATACTACTGATTCTATTAAAAATTAGTAATGGTTTGGATTTGTATATTATAATAATAATGCTATTGTTTGACATCAGTTAAACTTGGTAATATTAAATAAAAATCGATGAAACATCAACATTAAAACTAATATTAGAAGTAAAATTTAACATAATAATAACTATAATCATAATAATATGATAATAGTTATTATTATGTTTTAAGGATAGTACTAGCATAAGTTTTATCATTAATGCTAGCATTGAATGATTTTTTTATTTTTTATTTATTTTTTAAAAAAAATGCGATGGTGGACTGCATAGTAATTTCTCAATAGAAACATAATGTAATAGGAGTGAAAGATATTCTAGTAGGAAGATTATGAGTAACTTATTTCCCAATCTAGATTATAAATCTTTATATAAGAACTTATGCATTATACTATTTTGAATATTTGGAGTTAATTTTTAGATCTTCTTTTCATTGCTCCAACTTGCAGGCAAGACAGTTGCCTGTAATAGTGCTTGTAATGTGTTCAATGCTGATCAGTACTGCTGCCGCGGTGTATATGGAAATCCGAGCACTTGTCCGCCAACTTATTACTCGAAAGTTTTCAAGGATGCTTGTCCTGCAGCTTATAGCTATGCTTACGACGATCCTACCAGCATTTTTACTTGCAGCGAAGCAGACTACATCATTTCCTTTTGCTCCAGCAGGTGAGGATCCTCCACTTTCTCACCAGGTTTAGTAGTACAAAATTTAAGGCGAGAGCTCTTGAAATTTCTCCGAAAATGTAGGAATTTAATTATGTTGTGTGCTACTCAAGAGCTATGATGTTCGTTGGGAGCATGGTTTTCGGTGCCGGTCGGCACAGTCCGTACCGGGCAACACATGCTTGTTCCGGTAGTTTTAGGCACGGCACGAACCGGCACAGCACGTGCAAAAAAATCTTATCTTTAAATTTTTTAATTAATTTTTTATTTTTATTTTTATTTTTTAGAAAATAACAAATAAATATATATCGGCACAGTCGACACGGCACCATTGGCATGTGCCGGGATCTAAGTTTACAGAAACTCGGCTCGGCTTGGCACAGAAAATCTTGATTGGGAGAAATTTGGAAGCTCGCATTATAAGAAAACGAATTGCTTCAGATCCCATAAACTTGTCAAGGAATTCCACCCCAAAGATTCATAAAGAATTAGACATTGTCAACTTGTTTTCCAGTAGTGAGCTACGCTATGTTTTTCAAAGCGCTCTAACATTGATTTTTGGATAGAACTTTTAAAAAAAAAAAAAAAAATTTAGACAAGTTGAAAGCTTGAGATGTAGTACTGATAAACTTAATGCTAGAAGATGATGAGACAATCTAATCTTAATCCTTAAAATATCGATTATTGCAAAAATCAGTGTTCTTTCCCTCCATGAATTAATATATTTTGGTAAATTGTTAGAAGCCTAGATTATACTATTGTTAATCTCATCGGATTAAATATGGTTTTCGGAATGATGCTAAATATCGTTAATAATTATTAACGCGTTCGAATGTGTTTATGTATTCCAGGAGACAGCAAGTATGCACATATCATGGCAATAGATTGGTTTGCAGTGCATCCAGCAGTTTGATGGTGTTCACCAGCAAATGGTTGATTCTCATGGTCCTAGGCATCCTGAGCATTTGGTTCTTGATGTAGGAGGACAATAAATTTCAATTTCAGTCTTTCTTTTTTTTTTCCCTCATTGACATGGATTCTTCTATAGTTGAATCCCTGTTGTAGGATTATTTTAGAAAAATAGACAAATATTTGCAGTGTAAACGGTTAAAGCAGCAGTTGCGGGTGCAAATGAGGCAAATGAGGCTTGCTCGATCTCGATCTGTCTCGGTCCATTTCTCACGGAAATACTGTACAAAATTCTTGCATGGCATGATGAAGTGTTGTACTAGTTGTTGTAAAGGAATTCGTATATGTCGAAGAAAAGTAGAAAATATATCATTGCGATAAATAAATAAAATTCATTTATTTATTATTTATTTTTAAATTGTTCTAACAAAATAGAATTTATGTTGATGAAAGACATCAAAGAAAAATTTCATTGTTTTAGAGGCAGTGCAGTAGGCACGAAGTAAGCAGGAAGTGTAGAGCTTAGTTTTGAATTTAATTTTGGCAAAAAAAGATAAATAACTATTGCCAAAAGAATTAAATTACATATTTTAATTTCTGTATAGTTTAATTAACCACAATAGTGCTCATTATAAACCACACTATAAAAAGCTAACTAAAAAGTATGAGTATAATAAAATAAGGCATTTTCAGAAAGAGTGCTTCCAAAGATGCATAATTGACAATACAATGCCCTCATTTATCTAATTGGTAAAGAAAAAGGGCTTGTAAATTGACAAAATTGCTCCTCTTAGGTTGAGCAATTTTTTTTTTTGAGATAACGAAGCGAAATTCTGAGTCTCTGCTAACTCGCGGATCACAGTTTTCTACGCACATCTATAAGACCATTTTGGATCCAGGTGTGCGCATAAAAGTAAAACCCCGGTTTGACATCCACTACTGGACCAGACATGGAATAATGGGAGTTATCCAGCCACTAGCTTTTTCGCAACCGCTGTAAACTCGCGACCACGGCACATCCGCGTTTCAGCCACCCCGGGGGGATCGAACCCGGGCGTTCACTTCCTGAGGCGAACGCCCCGGCCGATCCGTCTAAGGGCTGGGGGCAAAGATGCAATTTTTAAAACCGCCTTATATGTGTAATATCCGCTGCAGCTTTTTCGTCTTTTTTATATCGTTGCCGAGATTCTCTTTCTTCTTGAATCTACGTATTATTTCTCCATTTTTTTTATTATTATTTTTTCATATCTAGATGGAAATACACTATTGATAAACTTATATTGGGGGTTCTCTCATATCAGTCCTCCCTGTTTTTGTTTCGGCCGAATCATTCCCTGAAAACCTATTGACATTTGACACCGCTGATGTTTACAATTTCCTCCTCTTCATTACCACCACTCCAAACTCGTCGTGGAGCGCCGATCCCTACATTGTTTCCACCATCGATTTTTTGCCTGTCGAGCGTATTGTGACTTAGATTCCACTTAATCCACAAAACGTATATAATATTAAATTATAATTAGAAGCGATTCAAAGTTGTTCATAGATTCTCATTTCTTAGTTGTCATATTTTCTATCTATTTGTCTCTCTACTTTCTCCAAATCAGGTGGAAATATTTTTGAGAAACTTATGTTGACATAAAAAATAATCCACCACCACTAATATCCTTCGCTTGCCATCGCTCCAAACTCGATATGGAGCACTAATAGAACTCCTCCACAACCATTTTCATCATCTTGAATTCCAAGATCTCTACACTGTCCCCGTCCTCGACTTATGTGCATATCATCGTATGTCGCATGTCATCGCTGATAATTTTCAAAATTCATCTCGTGTCATCGATCACCACGTACTATATGATTTAAAGTACTTACCATCTGATTAAAATATCTACTAAAAACCCTCAAGAATATCTTTTATGTATATCAGAATGTAAATTTATAGGTCCACCTCCGGATTCCATTCTTGCTAAACTCCTCATAGAGGTGTAGTGTTTCGCTCTATCAATATAATTTATAAATATTAAGCTATACGGAGTTGTTTGGAGGTGTTGTATTGTATTTTGTATTTTAGTAGTTGTTGAGATAAATGACCTTAATAACATAGATGATTACAAAAATGTAAAAATTAAACTTTATTTGAGGGAGTTTTGTTATTTTGTATTATTACCCGTTATTTATTTTTTTTGTCAATGGCTATTTTTAGGCCTCTGCTTGTACCAGTGTAATGGGCCTTGACGAGGCCCAAGCTAGCTTGGAAACTTAAACAGGAAGAAAAATTAACTTCTTTTTAGTCCCACATAATCTGGGTGAGTGCAGGGAGTCTCGAGCAACAGAATAAAACATGTACTAGGTGCTACTTTAGATCATACTTACCTGGACGGGGTCGACGGATGATCAAGAAGGTCCGTGGCCTAGATCAGTGACTCGCATTGCACTTGGCGGGGGTGCCGATCTACCATCACTCCAAGTGGGTGAGTGGACGTCATAATTTGTGGCAGTGGGGGTTCGCGTTCGCGCGACCCCTGACCAATTTTAACTCTAAAATTTTGACGAACGCAAACCCCCGACCAATTTTAACTCTAAAATTTTGAATTTTATCTGGTCCAACATATGGTCCCAGGGAGTGAAAATGGTCCTAGAATCTGAACAGGTAGATCACCTCTAGTGGTTGGGGTGATTGCTGTGATAGGTGTGAGTAGGCTGCAAATTCCAGCGGACACTTCTTCTTGAAAACTATTGCGTGGGTGATCAGGATACCTAAAACGTTACAGGGATAAATCGGTATCCATCTATTTAGGTGGATACCGATTTACCCCCATAAGGGGGTAATAGTTACCCGCGAACCAAACGCGGATAATAGGGTGATAACTGTTACCCGAGTAACAGTTACCACCGTATTACCCGCGAACCAAACGAGGCCTTATGGGGGTAATAGTTGCCCGCAGGTAACGTGTTATCCGCGAACTAAACGCGGGTAATAGAGTGATAACTGTTATCCGAGTAACAGTTACTACCCTATTATCCGCGAACCAAACGAAGCCTTAGTTTTTGGCTAGGTCAAGCAGTTGAAGATTTCCTTTCATTTTTCAATATCTCTTTTTTTTTTTTTTTTTTGAGATTAATAGAAAAGACTCATGCCCACTACAATTCCAGTGGATCCCGTGAGGTAAACCCAGATGATGCTTATCATATTCTGTCGTCAGACACTCGTATCTAAGCGCACATGCTAAGCTCCGCTATTGCAAGATTAAAAATCGTGTACTTTTTACCAACAACTGGGTCTTCTGCAAACAAGCCTACGAAATCGTACGAGCCTACCAGCGTCGGACGATGTTTTAACTTTTCAAAAAAAAAAAGCCTTCTGTGATGCGTCAGTTGATGTTACTCTTGAATATTTATCTTCTAGCATGAGTTCCTGGAACTGCTCCCCCAAATCCAGATACTTAACGCATCCAAATAAATTACTGGAATAAAGGGTTTGATCCGACCATCGCTGAAGCATTCTTGCAACATCAGATGCACTAAACATAATGGCTCAGAATCCTCCAGTGCACTATTCAAGGCGCGCAAGTTCACCATGATAACAATCACCACATATACATTTTTTTTCCCTCAAAAGAATAAAAAATTAAAATAATCACCATATATACATTTAACTAATAGGACTGTGCAGAGGGTTTCGAAAACGAGAAGTGGTACATTTGTTAAATCACTATTCAAGAAAGGAAACCAAGTAAAGCACTAGACCATGCGTATTTTTGCATAATATCGTGTGTATTTGCTATATCTGTTTCAATATTGTCTTCTGTATAAAGTATATGTACATGTTGGCGCTCCCAGCTCGATAGATCACTGTCGACTTCCGAGCTAAGCATTCCCTTTGCGTGTATGAGGAGCTTCTATTAACTGTTCCCTCTTACCAGTTATCAAAACCACCAGGACCACTAAAGTTTTATCCACAATTTTGAGCACTTTTGTCATTGTATGTTAGCCTGTGCTATCAACACTGAATTTTGTAGATTGTACGAGTTTGCCGTCTTTCGCAGAATAAAAACACACCATCCCCGACCTACAAGTTCCTCCAAAAATAGCGACTTCCAACTATGTCATGAAAGCATTACCATTTTCTCCAAAAGATTCTGAATCTTTTTGATCTATTTGCTTCTTAATAACATTTCCTAGTTTGATTTCGTCGTTCTCACAAGGCAGTACAACAACAGGGGCCGCATAAACCGCATCCCAGCGCTCCTTCAAATAGTTCATCAATTGACGAACCATTTCCCTACGGAATTCCAACTCTCTGGTAAAGAGGTCAAGTATAATGATAGCTAGAACATATCTGAAAGGCACCACTAAAAGGATAATAGAAGTAGAGATCAGAACTAGTGCGACCTCCATTGTTACCTGCAAGATGCAACAATCTCTTCAGCGTCTGTTGGGAAAATTCTGAGACAATACACAAGATAGCACTATCTTAAATGTAGATGAACCAAAATAAAAAATCTGAAGAGGCATAGAGAAATAAAATTAACCGGGTATACAATGACTAGGTTTACTTCATTCATGTGCAAATGTCGAAGATTATTAAAATTATAAGGTCATAGAGAAACGCTAGAGCTCCCAAGATTTATTATCCCAAAATAAACCTAATCTGCATGAAACTGAACCATGTGATGCTTTCGACTGAACTAGCGCTTGTTAGAATTAAATTTTATTGATTTTTTAACGAATTTTACATTAAGCATTACTCTACACGTTGGTCTCATTTCAAATCAGAAAGATTAGACTGAAGCATTCATCAGGGATTACCTCTGGTTGACCACATAAAGCAATTGTTCTGAGTTTCAGAAGTGAAACATTCAGCTTCTGAAGAGTGCTTTCCAGTTCAAATGTGGCATCTTTGAGGGCGAAGATCTTCCTGATTGTGCTCGAGGGTAGTTGATCACGTATTATAACTTTACCAAAAGATCTTCCAAGGCGACCTTGTTCTTTCAGCCCCTTTATTAGTAGCATGGAAATTGCCGTAAACATCAACATCATAGGGAATAAATATCGCAGGAGGTTCCTGACAGGAAACATTATAATGTGTTAAATCAGAACAATTTTAGAGGGTCAAAGAATTGAATGTTTTCTTCATTTTATAAAAACTTTCTACTATAACTTTTTATTTATTTATTTTGGGAACCTACGATCTTGCACTGTCAGTTTAGTTTCTTAAATGAAGACCTTAGTCTTTAGTGCAAAAATGCAGATAGCTCGCTTTCAGTTGCCAATGTTTGTCAAGTTCATAGGTATTCCGATGCTATCTAATACCTACCTACTACAATTGAATGTCAGCCGGTTAATGTCAGCAATGTCCAAAAAATGAGGGCGGCGGAGATAAAGATGTTGCAATGGATCTTGTGGTCACTTTATCAAAGACATAATACAGAATGAGGTGATTAGACAAAAGATAGAGACGACGTCTATAGAAGACAAGAGAGAGAAAAGGCTGTTAGGATGGTCTGGTCATGTGATGCGGAGACTAATAATTGCACCCTCTAGTAAATGCAAAAGTTTAACTTACGAGTTAAAAAGAAGAGAAGGTAAGCCAAAAGGAGTTGGAAAAGAATGTCCAACAGGACTTGCGTATTTAGAATTTGGTGAAGATTTCGTGTTGTTTAGATGACTTGGGGTTTTGGTTTGGTTGTGTGTTGCAATTGTGGTGCCTTCTTCTTTCTTCTCACTCCTGTTTTCCATTTTTTGATTTTACTTCCTTTTATTGCTTACTTGTTGCATGGATTCACCATTTCGTGTTTTGGACATGCTCGATTTTAGAATTTTGCTATGCGAACTTTGTGATTGTGTGCTTGTTTACTTGAGTGTTTTCAGGCAGTCCTATAGAAACAATCTCCTTGGGGCATGGCCACAAACATCTAGCTCCTCCCAGATCCCGCTGGGTTCGGAAGGAACTTTTCACTATGATTTTATTGTGAATTTTTTCCTGTATTGTTTTTAGGATCATTTCCACGGCCAGATTGGTCAGTTTGCCTAATTATTTAATCCGTCTTTTCATCACCTATAGACTTCTAACTTACCAACTATCAGAAAGCTACAGCACCATCATACACTTATCACATCAGTAGCCTATCATAACGTAGTATTTATCTCTAAAGAACATAATTGTAGAAAGTACTCGTGTTTTATTTATTTATCATATGGCAGAAAGTAAGATACACAGTAGCATTAAGAGTCAGTGATACCTACCTAAAAATAATAAAATAAACGAACAACAGGAAAGATAAGGTCCAATGTGGCTCCTCCCAGTGCCTAAGTTTATCCAACCTTTTGGCAAAATTCAGGGAAGGAAGTATAAGTTCCTGAAAGTTAAGAAAGAAATGTAATGAGTACAAGAATAAGACAATGCTGATGCACTAGTCAAAAATAAATCGGTAAATTGCATATCAGCCCCCCTATTTCGGGGGCTGAACAAATCAGCCCCTGGAAACGCGTTTCCAGGGGCTGATTTGTTAGGCTTGAAACCTAGGGGAGCTGATATGCAAAAACCCCAAAATGAAGTTTTGTCCAATCAAGAAGGTTTTTGTGAATATAGATAGATATATCTGAAGTTCACCAACTATTACCCTAAGAAGGAAATTTAGACGAGAACTACTCTGTGAAAATCATAACTGGATGCAGTACACATTCCTCTTGATTTATGCATAATCATAGAAATGCTTTTACAGTGAATAGTCCATAGAGATGTTCCTTACATGCCAATCAGAAAAGATAGAACATATCTTTGTAGACATAAAGAAAATTGACGAGGCTGCAGAAAATATTATCAGTGCTAAAAACGTTTGAGTATCACTTGACCATAAACAGCATAATGTACGAAAAAATAATTAACATAAAGAAAAATCAGAAAACAATTAATATTGATGGAAACCGTATAGGTAGTTACTTTAAGATGGTCAAATTTTTTTTGAAAATAGAAATAGAAAATAGAAATCGGGAGGGTATACATGTAAGAAGAACACACCTGCAGAAGATCAATATTGCTTGGTATTCCTTTGAGCGTAGCAGCATCAATTGTCTGCTGAGTCTTTTCAACTTTTCGGCTTTTCTCTTTACATATTAATGCTGCCCTCTCTATGATATTTAAATCAGCAACAACAAGGTTTTTACTTAAAACAATCCCCTGTTTAGCATGTGTACTCTTCCAAAAGGCAACTGATAAATTAGATGACCATGTAGAGGATCTCATCCAATTGCTCAAGAAAATACTTCCATCTACATCAGATATATGACCGCCATATCCAGAAAGTTCTTCAGAAGAGCCAAGCAATTGAGCTGGTGCGTAATCTTCTTGCTTAAGTTCTGATATCAATGGACCACCCCAGAAATTTACAGCGAGAGTCTGAAGAACAACATCACCGTAAGGTGCATTTCGTAGATATGAGAACTGCACTAATTTGATCGGATCATCTGATAGTTTACGGATCGACTGGAGACATTGCAACCTAGCAATACCATTTGCTGCACTTAAAAGAGCTCTTTTTTCCCCTCTATGAGCACCATATACATGATGAATTGAGGGATCGCCATCAGCCGGCCCATATTCACGTATAAATTTATGTTGAGATATAACTTCACTGATAAAAGCATGCCAGACATCCCGTCTCATTTCCCCGCCAAAATCAACAAATTCCAGAATCAGAGGTTCTGACCTGATAAAGTACTACATCAAATCCGCAAAGTTATGATATTTAATCAGATAGTAAGAAATAAGATTATTGTATCCTCTAGCAACTAAAAACCAAATGTCTAGTCCCTAAGTATACACAAGTGCTGCTGAAGCTTCTCAATCATTGGAAATGCTTACTCACTCTTTATCAGATGAGATAGAGACAGCAGAATCAAATAGTTTGGATCCTAAAGGCCCAACTCTTTCTTTCTGAACTCTTGAACCAGGTTCCGTGAGATCTATTCTGATTGATTTTTTACCAACAGTCAGTCCAATCACCTGCCAATCTCAAAGCAAGGGTAACTGTCAATACTGGCAACGGGATCACTATTACATATCAAGCTATATTCGTGATGAAGGCCCTATTACAAGTAAAGCAATTATGGTCGAAACGGGAACAAAAGTGGGTCGATACAAAATGTAGCAACAGAACACTTGAATTGAAAGGTAAAAAAATATATTTTAATCAATTATGCATCGTCTTTTAGACTAAAGCACCACGATGAGTCTATGACTTATTAACAATCTGATCAAGAAACAAAAAAAAAAAAAAAAAAAATTGAAGGGAATAATGAAAGAGAGAAGCTATGCACCTCAAAATACAAGGCCCTATCTGTTAAAGTCAGCCTCCCAGGTAGGGCAATGTTAGCCTCCCATTTTAAAACAGGCCTTTTAGGGCTTGAACCTAGACATAGAATTTGCTCATTGGACCAGATATCTCCACTCTGATATGACTTCCTTCCTTGATGAACTCTACAGCACCAAAAAGAGAGGGTGTAAGTACTGTCACCAAAACATCCAATGATAGTGCAGAATATTCATATATCTTACTTGGTGTCTCTGCTTTATTCGCTATTTTATAAATAAGAAAATCCTTCGGGTTTGACAATGGGGACAGGCACTCAAGGAACATAACAAAACAAATATTGTCCCTATCTATGGAATAGGTCCTCATTTTAAGAGATTACAGGGTTAATAGCTTGAGCCAAATTAGCAGGATCACCAAATGAAGATAAATAAATATAAACTCCTAATCGAAGAAGTCTTTTTTTTCGTGTTTATGCATGTACAGGTTACACCTACAAGACCGTGAGTAATGGTGACAGAGACTCAAAGATCATGGTCTCTTAATCATTATATTGCAAAAGATCTTCCAGTAGAGGATCAGTTCAAATTAATAGCTCATCTTTATTTCAGCTTCACCCTGAAAAAAAAACCGCATAATTTGATGCTATCTGTTTCTCTTACACTCTGATGGTGTATATGTATGGTTTTTAGAAGTTATGCCATATATATATATTGGCTAATCAAACAATTGCTTCTAGGACATTTATAAAAGAGAAAGGGAAAGTGTGAGAGAAAGAAAACAAGCTAATTAGATAAGTTACAATAGTTTCATGATGAAACTCACTTGAGAAGTTCTGCAATATATGTAGTCCATGAGCTCAAAGAGATCCCCTTTTCCAACCCTGAGAGGGCTTTGAAAAGATGATGTGCTGTAGACACATCAGCTAAACCTGCAACTGCTGGAGCTATGCGAACAAACGCCTCCTCTCCCACCAGCCTTCTCTAAAAGGAAAAAATAGGAGGAAACGTTAGATGTTTTCTTTATCATTATTAGAAAAGTTGCCTATCTAAGAGGTAGTTAACTACAGCTGTAAGAGTCTATGAACAGTTTTAATCTAAGTTACTATATCAACTCCAGTCCAAATAAAACAGGATGCATAAAGTAAACTGGAAGTAATATATGTAAAATGTTCCAATTTTAGTGGAATAACTAGCTAAGACAAACTTAATGAAAATTGCTAACTTGGATCTCCGGTTAAACATTCTAGAAAAGAGAGTTCAGATGTGGAACTACCTGCAAAGAAGAATTCTCTGGCGAATGAGATATATCACCATCTTCACAATATGGCTGCTCCCATGCGAGCATAGTCACATAAAGAAGTCTTTGAAATGCAAGCTCCTGAAAATCATGAAACTCCAATTATATGGTCAATAAGTTAATATGTAGGCAAGAGAGATTCTCAGAGCCAGTATTGGAATCCAATAACTGACAGACGAATAAGGCGGAGACTCTAAGAAGAAGCTTTAAGAAAAAATTGCAGAAAGTATGCAAAATTCAAGCAAACAAAACAGTGGCTAGAACACTGACCTTCAACCTAGGATTGATGCTGGAATTATCTCTAGACAGGTATCGAAAGCAGCAGTATTCTACCAAGCTTCTTGCATCATTCTTCACATGCTCTGGCGCAAGTGAGTGAAAAATCTTCTGTATCTTCCTCCCCGTCAAACCATTCAACCTAAAAGAAGATTTTGCCTATCAAATAGCAACATTCTCTATAAGCATAACCAAAAGTGCCTATCCTAAGAAGACTCCATCTGCACAACCAAATTCTCCAAACTTCCAACACTTTAGTAACCAAGAATAGAATTTGGTCAATGAATAACAAAATCATCTTAAAAACAACCTAGCTTTTTTTAAGAGATCCAAGGTGAGCCTCCCCTCCCTCCCCCCCTCCAAAAAAAAAAAAAAGAAAAGAAAGAAAAAACAATAGCAATCCCCGCCTTTGGGATTGAACCTGGGTACTCCCCCTATGGGGTAGTGGAGTGTCTTTACCAACTGCTCAGGATCATTTGCTATAAAAACAGAGAATTTTGAGCATGCCCAGTAAGTAATACCTAGCAAATTGCTCAATTGACAATATGGCTGGCATGGAGAGATATCCATTAGGCGTTTCCCGGTCGAGAGTTAGCTCAGAGGCCATGAACAATTCTTCTTTGAAGGCAGTTCTCTCAAGCTGTTGTTCGACTGCTGGTTTGCATGGCCCTTGTGCCGGGTTCACCAGCGGCGCTGCCGCCTGTGTCAGCAGTGTTTGTGTCTTCAGCAACCATGAGCTCAGTCTCTCTTGCACAGCCTCTAAACCATCAAAGACACATTAAACTCAGCGAAATGCATCATAACATGTAATTTTTACAGTAGTAAGGCTCATAGAAAATTTAAAGGCATAAACTTTCGGGGATGGTTAGCTCCACTAATCGCTCCTAGGACCACTCGTAGGTGTACTAACGTGTGATATGGGTGAAGTTCACCCTCCTGGGATCGGTGTCAGCAGATGGAACAGTGATCTCCGGAGGGGCACAAACACTTTCTCCAACATTTAGAGAGAGAGAGAGAGAGAGAGAGGACCTGTATCGAGACTGGGGATCTTCCATGGTCTGCGTGGACCGCCGCCGCCACCGGAGGAGCAGACGACGGCGACATGGCGGCGGCGGGGAGGTAAGCTTGCCGTGGAGGATCCGAACAAAAACTTGGAAGGAGATGGAGACAGAAACATCATCAGCTTAGCTAGTAAACGTTGAAACTAGTGTTCCATGGAGATGGTGGAGTTTGTAGTAGTACAGAGTTAGAAAGAAGCTTTTGGTGTTGGTCTGACCTCCAATTGTTAGATGATCAGAGCTTGGTCAGAAGGAAGCGAGAAGGTTCTGATTGTTTGAGAGTTCGTTGTCTGCAACAATGCCGCCGGGTTCAAAGAGAACGAGAGATAATGGCGGTGGCCACTCCAACATCGTTCGTGTGACTCACCCTCTGGAGTCTGGTTCTTTCCTGTTTTTAGTAATATGTAATAAATATTATATTAAATTCTCATTATAATTAGAAGAAATAATAATTCTACCTATCAATATTATATTAAATTGTCATTATAATTAGCAGAAATAATAATTCTACCCATCAGCCCATGGTTAGCGCAGCTAGATCTCCGGAGGAAAAGCTATTATTATATGAAAAAAAATTATTCACTTTTAATAATTATACACTAAATCACATACAATCAATTTTTACTATATATTCGTCTCGTAATCTGTATATTTATCTTATGGTATGTATAAATTATAAAAATTATAATTATATTTAATTGTAATATGTGGTCCTAATATTATAATATATGTTATGTAATTTATTATTTGATTTTTTTAGTAAGCGTAGTAAAAACCCTTATTACATATCTCTTATAAAAATAATAAGTGAAAAATTTGAATTGTGCTTTCTCGTGCCACAATCCAAAAAGGCATGTAATTCGAATTTTCTAACTAGATAAAAATTTGCGATCAAGCTACTGCAGCATTATCTTTTTCTATGAGAAAATACTGGATCAGTCTTTATTTTTAAAAACTATCATAAATCAGCCTCTCCTTAAAAGTATTGTGCATAAATATTTTGATTAGTACATAAATTTTTTAGAAAAAATTTATAATATAAAAATTATAAATTTTGATGAAATCTATAATTTTTATATTGAAATTTTCTCAAAAATATTTTCATGTAACTGTTATAAAATTTTAAAATCTTCGTAAATTATCCACAATATGTTAAAACTTTAAAATTTTATAGCATCTATTTAATTTTTTTTTTAAAAAAAAATTAAAATTGTAAAATTTAATAAGATATGTAATGTTTAAAATTTTAAAATATACTTCTAAATATATATTTTAGAATATAAAAAAATAAACGAATAGATCCGTAAAAAATAAATAATAATATGCAACTCTCCCTTTTTTCCATTAACCAAGTAAGGAAATCATATCATATTTCCTCGAATAAATTTTTAAGAAGGATGTTAAGAGAAACCCAGCCAAAGGTATCTAAGTTAATGCTACTCAATTTAGATGCTTTGATTTAGATTTGAATAATTAAAAAAAATGACAGTCAGCCATTAAAGAATAATAATTCGATCAAAATCGTTTTTCCACAACAAGTAGATACACATCTACCGTAATCC
This sequence comes from Xerophyta viscosa, assembly GCA_002076135.1. Lineage (NCBI taxonomy): Eukaryota > Viridiplantae > Streptophyta > Magnoliopsida > Pandanales > Velloziaceae > Xerophyta > Xerophyta viscosa. Next base: position 1,667,526 of record MJHO01000043.1, read on the forward strand.
TGATTGGGTTTCTATTCCTCTCAACCGGAATATGACCGATTTTAGCTTAATATTTGCTCCTCCCAAGCTGGAAATGTTCGAAACAAACAATGTAAACCATCGAATTGGCGTATCGGATAATTTTTAGCCAACTTCATATCATTTTATCAGTTTTATCTTTTTTCTTTCCTCATTTCTTTAATAAGTTTGGTGACACTCGTTCGGTCTTCTATTTATGTTACATAATTTGCGGTTTCCATTGGCCGATTTTTGCTTATATAATTCAGATGTTGCTATTTTTGAAGAGCAGACAGAACGAATTAAGTTGTGAAAGAAAATTTGACACTTTTTTTTTTCTCTTTTTGGAATTATGGAAGTTGTTTTGAATCCAAAACTAAATAAAAGTGTTTAGCTCTGCATATCAAGATTGTTGCTACTTTTAGTTGCTTGGTAGGAAACTTATGTTTTATTGGTAGAAAAAAGTAGAGTTTAAGTGCTAGTATTCAGCAAGTATGTTACTACAATTATCTAAATTAGTCAGTTTATTTATTTTATGCAACTAAAAAATTGTTGATAGAATATGACCGATTTTATCTGTATGTTTATTGTCTCTATAGAGCTACTAAATAAACTTGGCACAATTTTTTCATAATAATGAAAAAAAAGTTGGGCATTTCTCTTTTTTGTCCCCTTTTAAATTGATTTAATATTTTTGTGTCCATTAATTTGATTTTCAACTTTCATGTCCATTAACTTATGAAAAATATTAATCTGTCTTTGGATCTGAACGGTGGAGATCGTATTGGAGATTTCTATAGTGGTGAATCGGGACTGTTTTTACAGACCCGTTTGGTGAATTTTTGTACTTATTTGTGTGATTGTATTCACTTTATGTGTTTATGATTTTGATCAAGGATTTTGTGAATCTTAATTGTACTTATCCGTATATCTCTAGTATTATCTAGAGAGGACAGTTGTAATCTCATGATGATTAGTGGAGTATTTTGGATTCGGTTCCGTAGATTTTTTACTCTCCGATTTGGAGAGGTTTTTTTACGTTAAATCGGTTGGTATTTTTTGTAACTGTTATGCTTGTGTTGATAATTTGTGATATAGTGATCATGTTATAATTATGTGTCTTATCTTTTCTTGGTTCAACAAAATTTAGAAAAAATATATGTACCGTAGGTGTTGTGATCATTTTTTCCATCAATTTTTTGGACACATCAGGACAACTTTGAGAAGAATTTGGTGAGAGCTTCAGTGGTCTCCAGATGGAGCCGAAGTTATTGCTGGTTGCTCAGTTCGGATGGTGTACATTTGGGACGCTACATTCATATTTTGTACAACCTGCCAGACCATAATGGTTATGTAGATTTTAGCTGATTCGATTGCACCAAAATTTTATATTAATTTTTTTTAAAAAAAAATTATAATAAAATTATAAATTTAGATGAGATATATAATTTTAATATTCAAATTTTTTCCAAAAAAATATTTTTAAATCAGTATATTGGTACTCCAAATTCTTAACGAATTTTTGAATTATTTAAAAAACGTTAAAATTTAGAGTCCCAAAATACCTACTTTGTATATCAAAATTGTAGATTTCATCAAAATATATAACTTTTATATAAAAAATTATTTTTAAAAAAATAATTTTATATAGAATTTTTGGAGATCTACTACTTTGCTTTTGTTTATATAATGTAATTAATCCGGATTCCTTTGTGGATTTTTGACAGATTTAATAGTAAATGTAATGGTTGGATAGCAAGTTACATTGTTTCATGTGTTTGCATATAGTAGTTATTAATTATTTATATATTCTTACGTGTTTCTGTGCATGTTCTTATATATTTTTACATATTTTTATGAATTTATAGGCATTTTTAGATATTCATACTTGCTTCAACGTATTTTTAAATATTCATAGATGTGCCTACTTGCTTGTTTGATTTAGAAGAATCGGGAAGTAAAAAAATAACGGCCTTGATTCAATCCATCATACACATATGGATTACGAGATTTATATAATTTTTTTTTATTTTAATATATTTTTAAGTATCTTTAGTAAAAATATTAAATTACAAAGTTTGTAGATCACATAAATTATAATTTTGTAGTTTAAGTTTTATGAAAACATATTAAACAATATGCTAATGTGATTATAATTTTATAGTTTAAAATATTTTCTAAAAATATTTAAAAATATATCAAATACATAGATAAAATTTATATAAAATTTTATAACCCGTGTATGCGTGATGTATTAAATGCGGATCATTATTTTCTGTACTTCCTGATTCTCAGGAGAATCACGCCCCTCCTTGTGTGTATAGAGTAATTAACACAAGCACAGGACGTCCTGTACTGCAAGATCTTGTGTGTTGGAGTCTTTAAATCTCCCTGCTGCAGAGCATTTGAATTTGAAATTGTTTTAGGTTCCCTTATTTTTACTTCTTTTTTTTTTGTTTCCTTTTTATGATGGAAGGTAAAATTTGGAATGTTGGGCAAAATTTGTCTAACCATTATCCAACAGAGAGATGGTAAGTCCGGCAAAATCCGTTAGTCTAGTTGTAAATGGCACATGTTTGGTACATAGGGCCGAGTATTATCCGTTTCTATCTAAAAAATCAAACCGAACAGACGCAAAAGCGCTAAATTTCGGGTTCCGTAGATAAATGAATTTTATCTCCAAATTAACAGGAAATAAGAAGTATAGTGGTTTAGGAATTTGTAAAAAAAAAAAGAAGATGGTAAGAACAAAAATGTGGCTCATTTATCTGTACTAATGTATATATTAATTTATAATATATAGCATATATTAAATATAATATTTATGAACATAAAAATATTTAAGACTAGGTTCTACTGAATAGATCCGAAATGATCTAATTTGGATCAATTCGGATTAGGATTTGCCTTTCTCAGTTCGGTTGGTACTGATGGGTTTAGGTTAATCCGTATGTTCAGTCATACTCTTCGTGTAGACGGAGGTTGGAAACTTACACCATTTAGTTAGTCACAAAAGAAACTTTATGAAAAAATAATAAAATTCTTTCAAGAAAGTCCTGCTAGAACAAAACCTTAAGGAATCAGTCCTTTTTTCATTTCACCCATTCGTTTTTACTGATGCGGTTTACTGAGATGGACGTACTGCCACATCAGTAAAATAGGGGCTAAATGGAACTCTAGAATTTAGACGGTTGATTTGGAATGGTTTACTATTCTATCAACTTTCTTGACATTAACCCTTATAATAGCATTTGATATAAATTTTATCCTAGGCATCTTTCTTAATTATAATCCTAGAATGTCATTCATTTTTAAACATAACAAACTAATTTGTTTCTCTTTTTTCTTTTCTCAGAATGAACTTGCACTCAATTATAATCTTGATAAACACAAAAGTAATCAAATATAACAAAAAGAGAACAAAAAAAGTTGTGAGGGCTCTTGATTAGGTACATAGAGATCAATGACCCAAACCTTGGGAAGTGATTATTAATTAAGAACTTTAAGTAATTAAATTGAGCTACAAAACAAGCATTTGCAGACAATCCAATTAATAAATGAAAAAGGAGATTTCTCTCAATTGCAAGCAGTTATAGATAATCACAAAAAGATTGGATAAATTATTAGCAATTTAAAACTGAATCAGTAGCTCTTGATTACATGATTACTTCTAATGGGCAATCAATTACACCAAAACCTTGGTAATATCTTCACATAACAAGGTCCTTCATTATTTTTAAAATTTATTGGTTAAATAATTTTTTTATTTTTTATTTTTAAATTTTGATTGCTATTAGGTGGTAGTAAGAATGTGAGTTATGAAAACAAGGCTAATTGAAGAATAAAGGCGTCAATGGGGCGACAGGCGCCTGTCTGAGTCCAATATAGTTGATATAAAAATATATGGTTAAATAAAGTTTCGATAATCTCGGGTCCATTGCAATGATTGATGAGATTGTTGTTCATGAAAAATGGGGTTCCTTGCAGAAACATTAACATACCCTGAAGCTCTTTAACAGTTGCTCTTTGTTTCTTTATCCCTTTTGCTCAGTCTTGGATGAAGCTTGATTTCTGAAAATTATAGTAGCACATGCATATGCTCCTTTTGCAGGCAAAGATGATCAGCATCATGATGAAGCTCTCTCTCTCTCTCTCTCTCTCTCTCTCTCTCTCTCTCTCTCTCTCCCCCCTCCCTCCTCCCTCCCTCCTTTTTAATTTACTTAACACAAGCTTTCGGTGCGGAGCACAACCGTGCCTATGGTGCCGTATCCATGTGCCAATCGTAATATAGTGGCTATCTTCAAAAATAAAATTTTTTTAATAATTTATATATAGTTTAGGTTTTCGTCGTGCCCATTAGTATCATGCCAATATTGGCAAAACAGGTGCGTGCCACGTGACACATATCATGCCAACACATATAACTATGTTTAAACATGGCTCTGGTTATTTGTCACAAAAACCATAGCTAAAACAATGGTTTTAAAAACCGGACCGGAGGCCTCCGGTTCCGGTTCAACCGGCGTCGCGTGCATGATTCCGGACTCGATAGTAATTGGAAGCTTCGAGCTGACACTGGGCTGGCAGAAGCAGATGGCAAAAAGCCGCAAACTTAGCAGAAGTCTAAGCAGTCGGCGGTGAGCAAGCTCCGGTCGGACTCGTCGAAGCGAACTCAGCAGAAGTCGAGGCGTGCAGGAGCGTTGTTAGAACATAGCTCGTCAAACAAATCCTATGACTTAGCTCGTGACTTTCAGCATAAAACGATAAAGTCCGGTTCAAACCGGTTTTTTCCGGTTCGGCCGGTTCACCGGTTCGACCGGTTCAACCGGTTCGAATTCGGTTCTCGCATCTGCCGGTTTACAGCATCAAATCGGACCGGACTAGGTGCCGGTTCCTGGTTGAACCGGTTGAGCCGGCCGGTCCGGTCCGGTTTTTAAAACCATGGGCTAAAACATGGCATGAGATGAGGGTGCTGATTTAAGAGTGAACTATATGATTTTTTACTAAATTTTGGGAGCTCTAGCACTAGTAATTTTACAAAATTATTAGTAATTTTCAATTATAGTAATTAGTAAATAATGCACTATTTTATTTAAACAATATATAGACATGTCAATAATCAACTTCACTGTCAATTGGTAATTAAATTGTCAAATTAAAGGCTGAATTAAGTATTTAAACCAGCCCATTAACATCAAAAATACTTTAATTAACCCATAATCTAAAAGTCATTCCTCACACAAAAAGAGAAGCACTTCTGAACCTTGTCTCTAGAAAAGAGAAAGACCCATCTCCCTCTCTCTCTCTCTCTCTCTCTCTCTCTCTCTCTTCTCAAGAGATTCCACCTACAAAAGCAGCAACAAACAACCCTTCAGGAACTAAGTACTGCAGGCCACCATTTTCATTCATTCTCACCTCCAAATCTCTCCCCTGCAATGACTACTGATCCTAAGAAAGATAGAAAAATTAAAGCCAGCAAAGAAAACCTCAAGACCAAGAAGAAAGACAATGGAGCTCACCAAGAGAACATCACTAGCAACACTCCAAGAACAGCTTTCAGAAATTTGTTCAGCTGTAAGCACCAGAATGAAGCCATTGACAGAAGAAATAAGAAGAAGAAGAAGATCGGTTGCTCTGGATCTCTATGTAGTATGAAAGATAACCCTGGAGTTATACAGAGAGCATCTTCTTCTTCTTCTAGAAGATTCCTTAAGACTCCCCTGAGGGAGATCAATGGAGTTGTCAGCGGCAATCTGACGGCTTCACAATCGTCGAACTCTTTGGGAGCTGTGTGTTCGTCTTCCACTTCTTCAAACTCTAATGGCGGATCATTCAGAGGGATGCAACTGAGGAGATTTTCTGGGTGCTATGAGTGTCATATGGTGGTGGATCCAATACATGGAGTCTCAAGAGTTCCTTCTCTTAGGGCTACTATTTGTTCATGCCCTGAATGTGGAGATGTTTTCATGAAAGCTGAGAACTTGGAGCTTCACCAGGCAGTTAGACATGCAGGTATTGGGTTCTCTTGTTTTCCTTTTTCTTTTTTTTTTAATTATAATTCTTCATTATTTATTTTCGTATTTCTAAACTTCATAGGCTGCATCCTATTTTTGTTTTATGTAGTTAGCTCGACTGGATGGCCCTTCTTCAGAATTTCTCCTTATTGTCTCCAGCAACTCTCTACCCTCAATGTAAGATTTCTTCTTGAAAGATCCATTGGAGGCCATATTGAGATCCTTGCGAGAAGATTCTGTCAAGCCACTATAAAAAGCATCTAGTTGCTTCCAACCAGCGAGATCATGATATGGGCATTGAATCAACAAATCCTTAAATCGCTCCCAAGCTTCTGTCAACGTCTCGAACTCCTGCTGCTTGAAGTTCGTGATTTCATTCCTCATTCGAGAAATCTTGGATGGTGGAAAATACTGGTCTAAGAATGCTTCTTGCATCTGTTGCCAAGTCGTGATTGATCCTCCCGGTAGTGACTTCAACCACCTCCATGCTTTATCCTTCAGAGAGTTAGGGAACAACATCAATCTAACCGCATCCTGTGAAACCCCGTTCTGTTTAAAGCTATCACAAACATTCAGAAATTTGTTGAGATGCTCATGGGGATCCTCCTGATCATTTCCTCTAAATACCACCGAATTCTGAATTGTCTGCCAAACGGACATTTTGATCTCATAATCCCGAGCTTGGATGGCCGGTAGTCTTATGCAAAACTGATCGACTGGTGTCTTTGACGTCGTGAACTCCTCCATCGGTCGATGATCAATATCCAAAGCAGCCTGATTATTATTCCGCAATGGAACCTCCTCAACAAATTCATCTCGAATCCTTTGCGCGTTATTCTCCATATTTGCTTGGCGTGCGAGGGCGTTCTCACGAAGAAGTTTACGAAAAGTCCTCTCAATCTCAGGATCAAAAGGTGATAGGTTTACAGATTGACTTCTTCGCATACACCTACAAATAAAAGTAAATTAAGTTAAAGACTTGATCGTCAATTAAATTGTCGGTATCAAAGGTAGAAGAATTATTAGAAAACAGTTCCCCGGCAACGGCGCCAAAAATTTAATGCTTGCCGAATGCACCAAAATAATTTTAACTCTATTTCACCTAACTAACTCGTAGATAGGGCAAGCAGAGGTCGATCCCACAGAGAATTGCACTAATAATTCTAACTAGCGTCTGAAAATAACAATCCAATCGAGGTCAAGCAACAAAAAAAAATTTCCAAGTTGAGAATTAAATATGAAAATTAATTTAACAGAACTTTAAACTATTAATCAGTCAATCAAATGAATCTAGAGTATACAACTTCCCCAAGGGCAAATTCTAATTCGATCAAGTCTCTCACTTACATTCAAACAATTATCGTGTTAACCTGAGGGTTATTATCTCCTAGCACTTCTTCCGATAGTTACGAGGACGTATTCCCATGTATCGAGTCGATTACACTATTCCTAGGTAAACGACTAGTGAGAACCCATTATGAACAAACCTTAATTGGTTACCTAAGGTTGATTGATTTTCCTAATCTTCACAAATCAATTATGTTTTCCAACGTAAATCAATCTTAGGTTATTTTATTCTGAGACTAAATCATAAATTCCTCTTACATAATTCATTAAGATTTCTAAATCATTCTAATCGGTGGCCAATAAATTAGAAAAGCATTAAGAACGAAATAAGAATAAACATCAAATAATCAATTGAATAGTTAGGAGAGAAAATCACAAATTAGACATAAACTCTAGGTTCCATTGAAACTCCTAGAAAAATAAATTAGTTCATGACCGATCTGAAGAAACATCCTCACGAAATAAAATTTAATCAAAGACATGATCACCAGAATCAAAAGAGAAAAAAGAAAAGAATTTCTCGCCGGTCTCTCGCCCGATCCCCGTATTCCTCCCCTCGTCTCCTCTTTTTCTTTTCTTTTTTTTTTTTCCAATCTCCAGCTCCTAAATCTCCGCCCCCGAGATCCTCTCCTTCCTCCTGAGTTTGAACGCCTCCTCCTCATTTATGGAAAGTGCTGATTTTTCGGCAGATTTTGGGTGACAATTTCCAGCTATTTAGGGATTCAGACGACTTCATAATGCTACAATGTCTTCAGCAAAGTTGTTGGGCTGGTTGTTGATGTCCAATAGAGTCGGGCCTTGCACTTCTCTGAATTTCAGAACTCCTAGAGCAGGCCGAAAACTGATCTGGGTCCAGAATTCTGATATAATTTCTGTTCCCCTTGTATGGCCAATTTACTTGTCCAAAACGAATTATTTGACCTCTGGGCTTTTAATAGGAGTTGTAGATCTGTTTGTTAGCTTTCCAGAATGGTAAAGAATGCCCCAAACTGAGGTCTGTAGCTCCTGATATAAGCCAAAAACTGAACATATGTCAAAACAGGCAAGACTAACTATCCTATCCTGGTTAGGAATTGAATTCCAGCTTATGACTTGACTTTGGCATTTCTAATTCAGTCCGGTTTCAATCAAAAAAATCCTGCCAAATAAGAAGAAAATGTTCCAGAATAAATTAATTGCAAAAGACACAAAAACTCACAACGAAAGTGCTAAGACTATATGAATCATCTCAATTTATGTTCATTATTGATCATAAATGTGTGAACTAAATTCACATATCAGCCGCCACTTGCTGCAAAACGTGAAGAAAAGGGGAGTAATGACACCGAACACGGGAATCAAAGAAAGAAGACACAAAGATTACTCCACCCTATATGAACGCCAGGGAAAAGAATGTTGCAGCAATCCCACGTCGCCAGGGTGCGCAGCTCCTGGCGATCCTCCTGAGTATGTGGCTGATAGACAAAAAGCGACAGCATCAGAGATGTTCTTCAACCCAGAGGCCCCAGTGGTTCTCCGCCTAGCGGGTACGGGGATAGAAGCAACTGTCTCCGGACGAGCCGATAACGAGGGAGCACTAGGAGCAGGAGCCGGCGTTGCCCTCTTAGAACTCGGGGCAGGGAGAGGGTCGGCTGCTCGTTTGGAACCAGCCACCGAGGGCTGGGAAATGGGAGGAGTCGGCCTCGATCCAGTTGAAGGCTTGGCTCGGCTCGCGAATCGTTATACCCCCTCCAGAGGCACCCTTAGAAGCCGTTTCTTGGGAGGGGGAGCCTTGGAACTTCTACTTTTTGCAGCCAGGGCTTTCCTCACGAACTGGTCCATGGCCGGTGATGAAGCTGTCCCCGGGGTCTCGGCAGGCCCGCAATGGAAGTACTCTAATAGCCTATAACCGCCTCGGGACTTCGGGCGGTTTTTGAGTATAGTCGGCTTCCGGGGTTGGCTCGACCGGGGCTTCTGGAACAGGTGCCGCCGCTCGAACGACCTTCGTGGCCGACTGCTTCGGCGGAGCCTTGGTCTGCGCCTTCCGGTCGTGGGTTCCGGGAAGCCTTCCCCTTCTTCTTCTTCTCTGAGCCGCCTGCCCCCGGCCCTGGTTGGACAACAGGAGAGCTGTATTGCTACTAAACAAAAACCGAGAGAACGAGTCGATACAAAGATTAAGACGAGACCGCCGAGTCGAGGAAACTAAGGTACCCTCATAGTCGACGAGTGACCCCGCAATGAGGTTGAAAGTCATCCTCGGTGAAGGCAGTCACATCAAATCGTCCGTCGAACTGAAGGTATCTACCTGAGAGCCCGGTTGAGGCGTCCCCGACAGAGTAGGAGGGCACGATCATCGCCTCCGGATTCGGCATACGCCACGGCTGATTGAATTTGTAGCTGGGGTCCAGGCGAACGAAGAAAAACCTTTTCTTCCACCCTTTGACATTATCGGAGCGACCCACGATATTCTGGGAATAAGAACCCCTCCTTCGGAGGTAGTACCATCCAAGGGAGTTGGGGGACTCGACCAACTCAAAGACAAGGCGGAAGAGATCGAGGGTGGGAGGCAGAGTTTGTTTGGCACAAACATACAGGAAGGCCATGATGCAGAAGACAGCGTTCGGAGTGATTTGGGAGGGCATAAGCCCGAAAGCAGTAAAGAAGCAGATGAAGAAAACGTTCAAAGGAAGACGCATGCCGAATCGGACATGATCATACACAACAGCTATCTCGTCCTCGTAAACATCGTTCATCCTCTCCTCCGGGAGAGGGGGACGAGCCCCAATGTCCTTGGGCCAGGCGAACGTTTGCCTCCAGGACTTGAGATTGGTTTTGTCCACACGGGAGGCCACGGTCCCTGGAGCCACAATGAACTCCTCAGCGGAGTCCTCGGCATCCGTAGGACGAGCGGGGTGAGGGTGAGAAGAAGGCCCGACGGGCAAGCGGAGGTGCCCGCCGGAGGAACAGAAAAAGAAGGTCCGATGAGCGAGACGGGAGTACCCGCCGGAAGCATGGAAGGCAAAGGTGTGGCGGCTTCTGAGGAAGTCACCGGAGGGGAAGGAGCGTTGGCCCCGGCCGAGGACTCCTCGACAGGGGCACCCTCAGAGTCAGAGGACTCGATGATGAGAGGGCGACGAGTTTTGGCCATTGAAGACTAACCTGAAGAACTTGAAAGTTGGAGGAGAAGGAAAGATCGCCGGAACAGCAACAAGGACGCCGGAAGAGAAGACGGCTGATGGAGGCAGACGGCAGAGGTTTTTCGAAGGGTTTTGGTGAGAACCCAGGCGTGATCTTTCGAAACTATATAGCGCAAAAACGTCCTTGCGATTGGGACGCGTTCCCCTATCCGAAAGTATGGGCACGCGTCGACAGATCACAAGGTGACGTGACGTGCGGGCAAGTAAAACTTCCGCCGCAAGCTTAACACTTGTTAGCGGGAAAAATAACCTTCTCACCGAAGTAATGAGAGGGAGGGGCAAACCCGAACACCAGAAACGCCGAACCGCGTGAGGAGTCCGATCCGACGACCTCGCAGAAGAATCTCCGGGCTCGTCGGGGGCATTTGGATATAGCGCAGACGGGGCTTGCCAACGTGTCAGCTTCAGAAGGGCTTAGAAATAACTAGAAGTCCGTATCGCAACTCCAATAGGTTCGAGTCCGAATGGCCCGACTCGAGAAAATGCAAGAAGACCCGAGTCGGTATCCCCCGCCTTCGAGTAATATCTGATGACCCATACTATGGTTCGGCCCGAAAATTGTCGAAATCCGGGCCGCCTCCGACTCCCGATTATCTAAAGACCCCGGGACGGTGCCCGATTCGGGAGTTCTGCAGACCTAGAATCGGTTACCCGATCTTTTGAAGTATTTGAAGACCGAGTCGGCGTCCGACTTGGAAACCTCTAAAGACCGAGTCGGTGACCTTACTCGGGTATCACGAAGACTCGAGTCGGCCGGTCATCCGCAGCTCGACTCGAGAAACACTCGAAGACCCGAAAGTCGGGAACTTCCCTAAAGGCTCGACTCGGGAGGCACTTCCCACCCATTAACACCCACGCTCGCGGAAGTTGCGGACCACGACGCGGACGTGGTACACGAAGGCGACCAGTCAACCCCACCTTTGGAGGAGATCCTACTTCCCTCAACGGCCTGCTGCCAGCCCGCCTATAAAAGGCCCATAAACAACACCGTTAAAAGGGGATCCACACTTTGATTCTCTCAGACTTAGGCGATTTCTCCGTACCATAGTATTCGAGCATTCGGTAGTCTGAGTGACTGAGAGCTTGAGCGATTGTAATCTTTTTCTCATATTGATAGTGAAAACTACGTTGGCATTACGGTGAACAGCCCGTGGTTTTACCTTGTTTTCCAAGGGTTTCCACGTAAAAAGTTGAGTGCACTTACGTTCTGTCTTCTTTGCTTCTTCTAGCCACTCTTCTGCTTTCGAACACTTTATTGATCGGTCGAGAACCAGCTCGATCAGTTCTAAATTATGAATCGATTTTATCTACTATATATAAATAGCCAATCCTTCATCTACAATTGTTTCAATAGTGAAATTATTTGAACTTTTTCAATTTCCACCCTATTTTTTAAAATTTTGTTTTTAATAAACACCGTTAAATTTCGAAACCATAACACATAATTAAAAGTACTTTTCTGAAAAAAAATTTAAACACATTAACATTATAAAGCTCATCAAAATCCTACAACTTTTGTGTTAAAATTATTTCCAAAAAATATACTTAAACGTATGTTTGGTGCACTTGTATGTATCGTAATACGATTTTCGTTATTTTTAAATATGTTAAAACTTTGAAACTTCAACACTAATTTTAAAAAAACAATTTAAAACAAAATTCAACATAAAATTTATAGTGGCTCATCAAAATTTATAATTTTTTATTTTGAATAGTGAAATTCTTTGAACTTTTTCAATTTCACCCCTACCTTTTTTTAAAAAAAAATTCGTTTTAAAACCCGTTAAAACTTCGGAACCACATAACACATAGTTAAATGTATTTTCTAAAAAAAATTCAATATTAAAATTATAAATCTTATCAAAATCTACAACTTTTATGTTGTAAATTATTCCCAAAAGAATATCTAAAATATATGTTTGGTGCCTTGTACGTATCGTAATAATGATTTTCGTAATTTTAAATAATGTTAAAATTTAAGAACTTTCTTACATTAAATTCAGAATTAAAAAAATAATTTCAACTAAAATTTATAGTGCTAATCAAAATTTATAATTTTTTATTAAAAATTTTACCAAAAAATACATATAGATATATGTTTGATACGCTCGTGTGTACAGATAATATACGGGTTTAAAAATAAACATAAACTAAAACGTTGAGGGGCAAATTGATAAAGCTTCCTTCAAATTTCTGTAACAGTAACTTTCGTTGAAAATCATTTTCAACTCCTGTTGGTTTTTTAAATTTTATTTTTAAATCTGTTAAAATTTCGGAGCTTTATAATATCTATTTAGAAATATTTTTTACAACACTAAAATTATACATCTCGTCAAAATCTATAAATTTAACATTAAAATGATTCTGAAAGAATATATCTAGATATATATTTTGGTGTACTTGTGCGTATTCTAATATAATTTTTATTGATTATAAATTTGTTCAGAATTTTGGAAGCCCTATAATTACTTTATAAGTGACGATTTTAAAAAAATTTCAATATAAAAGTTATAATTCTCATTAAAATTTATAACTTTTGTGTTAACAATTTTTTAAAAAAATATTCATTGATATATGCTTGGTATGCTCGTGTACATACGAATCTAAAATTATAACTAACAGTTTTTTCTGAACAGTTCTATTTTTTGGACTTTTTTGCAAATATCATCATTATATTTTTGTTTTTTATTTTTAAAATTCTTTAAACTTCGAAACTCCCAAACACCTATTTTGTAAGTTTTTTTTTTTTAGAAAAATTTTAGATCTCATCAAAATCTATAACATTTTTTGTTGAAACTAATCTCAAAAATTTTTCAGTATTTTTACATTTGCTATGATCTTGAAGCCCCAAAACACTAATTTAGAAATAATTTCTCAGAAAACTTTCAACATAAATATTATAGCTCTCATCGAAAATTTAATAATTTTGTGTTAATAAATTTTTCTAGAAAATTACTAATATATATATTTGATATGGCCTCGTCCTATATTGTAAATATAACGGATCTAAAAACAAATTAAAAAACATAGGGGTGCAATTGCAAAAAAAATGCCTGCTTCAACGGTTATTTGGACAGTGAAATTTCGTCTAGAATTTTTTTTTTTAAATTTCACCCAAATTTTTTAAATTTTATTTAAAAATATTTTTAAAAAAATTCAAACATTAAAATAGATCTCATCAATTTATAACTTTTATGTTGAAATTTTACATAAATTTTATATTTGACATATCTTATGCATATCGTATACGATTAAAGAACTAAATTATAAATTTGTCAAGACTTTAAATGCCGCATACCACTAATTTAGAAGTAACTTTTAAAATTTCAACAATAACAGTTTATAGTTCCATCAAACTTTATAACTTTTATATTGGACATTTTATTAAAAATATATAATAGTTATATGTTTTGGATATTACATATACCGCAATATACGGATTAAAAGAGAGAGAGAGAGAGAGAGGGCAATTGAAAAAAAACATTGTTAAAAAGTGCATGCAATATTTGCGCTTGAATTGTTTCAATTTTACAGCACCAAAATATTTATTTACGGTTAATTTTTTTAAAAAAAAATTTAATATTAAAATTATAAATCTTATCAAAATTTACAATTTACAATTTTTATATTGAAACTATTCTTAAAAAAATACACCAAAATATATATTGGGTATGTTTGTGCGTCATAACACAAACTTCGTTGTTTTTAATGTATTAAGAATTTGAAGCTCCAGAACGCTAATTACAAGTAATATGTTTTTAAAAAAAATTACATAAAAGTTATATTTCTGGACAAAATCTACAATTTTTGTTTAGAAAGTTTTATGTGTGACTCTAAAGTCTTAACATGTTTAAAAATTAAAAAAAAATAATAATTTCATTTTGAGTAGCAGTCCAGATCGAAACGATATAGTCCTAATTTAAGGTGCTCCATCATAGAGCGGTGCTCACTTCGCCGACTTTCGATTTGCTTATCTAGCGACATCGATTGAACAGTAAAAAAATTCAAATACAATTCCAGATTTTTTATCATCTATTCAAAATATTCAATCAGATTTTGTACCATCTATTCATGCATATTTCATAACTAATAATTTATTATTTTTATTTTTTTAAATACTATCATCAATTCTAAGTCGACGGGCAGTGCTCGCGCATCGCGCGTCAATCTTAACTAGTTTTAGTAAATATCTAAAAATCGATATTAGAAATATAAATACTTTTTTAAATAACATTAAACTAATTTAAATATTAAATTAATAGATTTGGATGTGCTCTAAATCTTTTATATTGAGTTTTTTAAAAATATTTTAGATAGATTTTAGGCTCCAAAATCTTTACTGACTATAGAAATTTTAGAATATCAAAATATCTATTTAATTTTTTTTTTTTGTATTAATACACCTATTTAGAAATCATTTTTAAAATAAAATTTGGGTTTTTTTTTACGCCATCTCTTAATTGGACGTGACGTTTTTGTGCTCCATAATCTATTTCAATCGAAATGTATATTTTTGTCATTGTGAAATGACAAAAATATTTTCAAATTTTTTATTACAAAAGTTGCTATAATATTTATCGGTGTCGTCTATTTATTTGTTACGATGGTCGTTAAAAAATATACTGATTACGATAAAAAAAAGTTCATAATAATATAGTAATAATAATAAAAGCCTAATAAGATGAAGAATAGAATAGGAAATTGACACGAGCTCTTAAATCATCAGCAAGTTCTACCTGGCATACTTAATCTGGAGCATCCTTGCCCCCTATCTGGCAAGCAGAAAGTTATTGGGTTCAACAACAGTCTGAAAATAATTTGAATAGTATTTTTTCGTGCATCATGATCAGTAAATTTTGTATCTACGATTTATCGATCCCGAGGTATAAAAAATACAAATCGGACTATTTTTTAGGTCAAATATTCGGCCCTAATAATATAACTCATCTGACAAACACCATATGAAATTGCCCAAAACAAGCACCGACCATCTGCCAGCGTGCTTCTCTTGCAAGGACAGTCTTTTGACATTACAAGTGAAATTATGAACTGACCTAGTATACAAGCTAGCATTTAAAAATGGGAGAGCTTATAAACCTCATAATGAATGGTGATGTCTAATGTAAGATAACAATTCCCAACATCATCGCCATATAAGATGATCATCGTTTTCGGTGCGCCGGGCACGACACGAACTGGCACGGTATATGTCAAAAAATCTTATACTTAAATTTTTAAATTAATTTTTTATTTTTTAAAAAATAACAAGTAAATATATTTCAGCACGGTCGGCACGGCTCCATCGGAATGCTCAGCACGTGCCAGAATCTGAGTTTACCGAAACTCGGTTCGGCTCGGCATAGAAAACCTTATAAATGATCGAGACAGAAATATCCAAATACTTACATGACCAGCTACTCGGCACATGTGAGAGGATCATAATAATAAAAAAAAAGTTATGAAAGCCGCATACACGGAGATATTTAGATAATTTATTCTTTAATTCTTGTATTCAGTTACTATATGAGTTCTAGGATTTACATGCAGCTATGAAGACTTACTAGCCCTCATATACTTCTCTATAGCTCTCTGTAGACATAACAAATTTGTTGAACCACGTAAATCTGTGTGTTGTCATATAATTTTTATTTTTTCTACCTAATTACGTAGCGTGACTCTCATCATCGGTACTAACCCTTAATCAGATAACAATACTGAACATCATCACCTTATGAATTATGAGCTTCGAAATTCAGAGTTTTCTTGTAGGATTATTTAGCTATCCTGGTATAAACACCCTCGTTTTTCATATTGATACAACATGTTAAAGACTTACTACTACTAATTTTCCATATGATGACTATTGAGCTTAGAAGTAGGGGAAATACATATAAGCCCTGCACCACGTCAGCCCGACCATGGGCTAATTTGCACACTAGGACTGATATGTAAGTTGCCCTATGAAGTAAGCTAGTGCTTTTATGTTAAACATAATATAATTTTTATGTTAAAATTTTTTCTAAAAAAAGCTGATACGATTGTCAAAATAAGAAGACACGAAAAACAAAAGATGGGCTAAGAAAGAAACAAGTAAAATAGGGGGCTGAAACGGTATACGTTTGTAAAGTAGAGGCTGTCCGATCATTATCCCTTTAGTCTATGGAGTATCAAATACTAATAGAATGAAGGCCCAAACATAAAGTGGGGAGAGTGGGAAGAGTGAAGCAGGGGCAAGAAGCACAAGAAGAGAATATAATTGTCCAAGTTTATTATATTAGCATAAACAATAAGGGTCTGTTTACTTTATAAGAAAGTGAGGAAAGTTGAGAAAGTGGTTAAGTCATTTTCCTCACTTTCTCCACTTTTCTTGTTTACTTAAAAAGGAAAGTGGAAAAAGTGACTTTCCTCACTTTCCATTTACTATTTTTTTGTATAGGGTTTCTTCATTCCCTACTTCTCTCCAAAATGGAGAGAAGTGGGGAAAGTCAATATATTATATACATACATATATATATATATATATATATATATATATATATTATAATAAAAATAAATATATTATATATTAAAAAATATTGCTAATAATAATTATTAATTAATTAATAAGATAATTAATTAATAATAAAATATACTATTAAATTAATTAGTATTTTAAAAATTATATTATTTAATACTTAGTAACTATTAATATGTTAATATAATTAATTTAATGTATACATAATAATTATATGTTATTATTCAATTTATTTTATTATTAATAATTAACATATTTTAAATAATATATTAATATACTTATTATTAATAATATATTTTTAATGGATATATATTTATTTTAATATTAATACTATTATTCAATATCTTATATCATTTATGTTATTTATAATATATTTTTATTAATATATTATTATATTATTATTAGCAACCTAGGTTTAATGATATTCTATGTTATATTAATACTATTATTTACCAATATCTTAATTAATGTCTTTATAAATAATATTATATTTAACTAATAATAATAATCGCAATAAAATTAATTAATTATTAATATATAATATATATATTATAATGCCTTTTTATATTAATATTTATTATATATTTATATATACATTAATATAAAATTATTATTATATAATATAAAAATATATTATTATTAAATTATTAATTTTTTATAATATATTTAATTTAAATTTATTAATTATTATATAGTATTAAATATATAGTAATATAAAATTATTATTTATAATATATTTAAATTTTTTAATTCACACTTTCTTTCTCTTTCTAATCTTCAAGTAAAAAAAACAATAAAGTGAAACCGTATCTTTTCTACGCGACTTTCGCTCTCACTTTCCATTCTCTCACTTTCCTCCTACTCACTTGCCCTCAACTGCTCCACTTTCTTCAAAGTAAACAGCCCCTAAAAGAAATAATTTGCATTCAGCTCCTGTTTATAAACCTCTTCTCATTTGCCCTCTAGTTTGAGCTTTTCCATTTTAGCCCCTCTTTTAAAAGTCGTGTCGTACTGTTTTGATCGCTGTAGTATTATTTTTTAGAAAAAATTTTAATATAAAAGTTATAGATTTTTTATAAGATATACAACTTTATATTCAACATTTTTTCAAAAAATATTTTTAAGTATATGTTTTGAGGCTCCGAAGTGTTAACGGATTTCAGATCCGATCCGTTAATCTGTTGAAATTTTGAAGCCTCAAAATACCTGTTTAGAAGTATTTTTTGAAAAAAAATATTGAACATAAAAATTATAGATCTTATCAAAATTTACAACTTTTATATTAAAAATTACTTTAAAAAATACTGAAATAGTGATCAAAACAGAATGACACGATTTTTGAGAATGGGCTAAAAAGGAATGTGCGAAACTATAGGGGTTGATCCGGTAGAATTTGCCCCTTTAGGGCCAGTAAAAATGCGCCCTCGATTGATGTAAAAGTGTCGGGCGAATTTACAAGTGCCATTTATAGGAGTTGGAAATTTATTTTCTTGTATCACTAAAAGATGATACAGATTTTTAGATCAGTCCAAACTAAAAACTTGTATCAAGTATAAGACAAGACCAAGTGTACGCCTCAACGTCGAATATTACATGTACTTTTAACTTAGTGTAGATTTTTTGAATCTTTATAAAGCTTGATTAACATGCTTGGATGCATTCCTATAACTTAGCATTATATAGTACTTTATCGAATTTGTATTTGGTGGTTTCATTCACTATTAGGTATCATAATATGATGCCCGACTGTCACGCAATGAGATTCTGGCTAAGTCAGACTCAAGTCAACTTATTACGCAAACAATCCAGCTGGACGCGCTGGCCTGATTGAATCCTCGGAAATCATAAAAACCCACTAAAAAGTATTATGACAAGAGTTACGGAAATTACATGAGTTATATAGTTTAATAGACAATACTAAGGACATTTAGTGGACTTAATGGATGGTATTAAATATATAATTTATAATACAACGGTTATAAATATTTAGAAACTCGTATAAATATAACATATTTTAGACAACACAAACAACTCTCTTCTGTATCATTTTAGATAACAAAAAGATATTTTGTTTCTTCACATTTTTCTCTCGTTCTTTTCTTATGATTAGACTGAATTTCGGCTGTGTCTAAATGTTGCATGGGTAGATCAAAGTTCGAGTCCCGTAACATCGCCGGATGGCCCAGTGGGTTGGGCGCTCGTCATGCGAGCGCATCGGTTGTGGGTTTGAAATCCAACATCCGCAGAATTTTAATTTTATGGAGTGTAAACAAGAAGAGTATATCTACGGAAAGTTTAAGCGCCAAATACAGTGCACAATCTCCAATCCAATGCATTATCGCCGGCGTCCGTAGGACGCATAAAATAAGTCGGTTACTGGTATGATTTTCTTGTAAATCTAAACAAAGGGAGTGATTCTTGGGTGTAATGGTTACATCACGTCACTCCGTGTAACGGCTTCCAAAAAATATATTTAAAAATATTTTTTTAAAAAAAATTTAACATCAAAATTATAAATTTTGACGAGATTTACAACTTTCATGTTTAAAATTTTTTCAAAAAATATTTTTAGAAATATATTTTGGGACTTCAAAATTTAACAGGTTTGAAGCGGATTTAAAAACTGTTTAAAAATTCGTTTAACCCGTTAAATTTTGAAGCCTCAATACACTTATTTGGAAGTATTTTTTGGAAAACTTTTGAACATGAAAGTTGTAGATCTTATCAAAATTTATAAATTTTATTTAAATTTTTTTTCTAAAATATACTTATAAAATTTATTTTTTTTATTTAAACATGAATAAGATATATGCTGACGTGGCGTTTCGAATTTTTCAAACAAAGGAGGATGATTAAATAGTACCACCCAACACTATTGGTCATGTGATCTGAATGACGCTAAAAAATAAAATGTGTAGCAGGGCGGCAGGGCCGCACATGACTCGCGTTTTCAATTTTTTTTAATTTCCAAACTTTTGGGGGGAAGGAACTGAGCGCTCCCACTCCGAGTGACCTGCAGGCCGCCGGCCACCTCGTCCAGGCAAGTGGGCAACTGTTAGATTGCTGAAGATGAAAGCTGCCATTGATATCCTCCCGGCGCTCGTTCCCTCCTCGACCTCGGTAAGTAGATCTATGCTCAATCAACCAGCAGATCATCGATCATAAGTACTTAGTCAATGGTTTTTGGTTGTCATTTCGTCGAGCAGGTGGTGGTCCTGTCGGCGTACTTTTTCTATCTCGCCATTGCCGGATCTCTTCTTCCCGGAAAGATTGTACGCGGAGCCATCCTCTCTGATGGCTCCCGACTCCACTACAAATGCAACGGTCACCTTCTCATCTCTTTTCCGACAAACAATTATTGCTTCCCAAGTATCTCGGTCTCAACTGATAAATTATTTTCAGGGCTTGCATCATTACTTCTTCTGCTTGCACTTTTAGGGGTCGCTGTTTGCTTCAATTTGATGTCTCCTACGGTATGCTTCTTCGACCCACCTCCTTTATATGCTATAAATAAGTATCTTTGAGGCTTGGGAGTAGCCCCATAACATGGTCTGTGATCTATGATTTATTGCAGGTAGTAGCTGATAAAGGAATTGAACTACTCTCAACGACTTTTATATTTAGTCTACTTGTAAGTCTATCTATCCAATATGCTGTTGCTTTATTAATGGATTTTAGTGTAATGCAGCTCTTAGATCTGCTATGATAGGGTATTTAAAATGGGCTCACCATATCGAAAGCGAATGAGTTGTTGGGTATTGTATTCCAGTGCTCTACCAGTATGAATCAGCTCTCAATTCCAATGGTTTGGGGACTCCTTAACCACCGAGACAAACCACAGACCTTAAAATGTGACAAATTAAAGATTTTTACTCGTGGTCTTCTCTTTACCGTTTATCTCTTTGTATGACAATGTGCTAGCAAAGCACTTAGTTGGATCAAAAATGTATTTTTCCTGTAATTAATGCATTTATTTGGTTCAAGGTTTCTTTGCTACTTTATGCTACTGGTAAAAGCTCCCGTGATCAGAGTTCCTCGTTGAGACCACATGTTACAGGAAGCTTTCATCACGACTTGTAAGTTCCTTTCTGAATGTAGTTCTTTTTATATATCACTTATGTGTTATTGCAATTTGGATACTAGTGCAACTTCTTGGTGATGATTTATATGTCTAATGTTGTGCATTGTAGCTGGTTTGGGGTGCAGCTGAACCCTCAGGTTATGGGAGTTGATCTCAAGTATGTTATCTATCCTGTATTTGTCACATATTTTACCATTCATGTCCATCTAAGATTGTAGTCTTTGTAGATAAAAAGAAAGCAATTCTGTGTATCCAAAGCTTCTGAATAAGGGGCCGTTTACTTTGGAGAAAGTGGGCAAGTGAAGCAAATGGATAAGAGAAAAGTGAGAGAGAAGTGGGAGAGTGAAAAGTGGTGGAAAAGTAGGTTTGAGTTCTCTTATTTACTTGTAATTAGAAAGTGGGAAGAAACTGTGATGAAATAGATTTAAAATATAAGATAAATAATAATGATATATTATTAATAATTAAATATATTAATAATATATAATATATATTAATATTATTAAAATATATAAATTAAAAATATTATAATATTAAAAATAAATAATTTATTAATAGTATATTTGTATTAATATATATTAATAATAATATAATAATAATAAAAATAATAATATTATTATTATTAATATTAATATTATTAACAATATATTTTCTTATATCATTATCTAGTAAATATAATAATATATATTTTATTATTATTAATGTTATTTTAATCTATCATGTATTTTTTTTTTATTTGTATTATTATATTATTAGTATACTTGATTATTAATAATATTATTTTAATGATATATTATATTTATTATTATTATTTAATAATATATTAATATTTTATTATTTTAATAATATACTAATATATCTTATTATAAATCATTTATTTCAACAATAAATTAGTTTATATTATTATTATTATATAAAATTGTACGTAATAATGATTTTCCCCACTTCTCTTCAATTTAGAGAGAAGTGGAGAAAGTGAAAAATGTATTGAAATGAATAGTAATTGAAAAGTGGAGAAAGTCACTTTCTCCAAAAATTTTTTTAAGTAAACAGAAAAAGTGAGGCAAGTGAGTTTCCCACTTGCCCCACTTTCCTCACTTCTCAGGTAAGTAAACAGGCCTAAGTGTTTCATCAACCAACATATTCTTCCTCAAAAAAGTAATAAGCTGGACCAATGGCGTAATATCCTTTACGGTTTGCCATACTTTCTTGTGAAATTAAATTGGTTCAATTGTGATAGTTAAATCCAAGCATTTCTCTAGCTTGTATATTCGATTTTCTTTTTCTAAATCGCCCAGTTTTATGACTTAGCTTTAACTTTTGGAAATACGAAGTCAACCAGGTTGATGCCATGCCATGTTTTGTAACTATTATTTTTGGGTGTAGATTCTTTTTTGTTAGGGCTGGAATGATGGGATGGTTGTTCATTAACCTGTCTCTCTTGGCGAAAACCATTCAAGAAGGAAATGCAAACATCTCAGTATTCCTTTTCCAGTTCTTCTGTGCGGTATCAAGTGTCAACTTTTTATGCTAATTTTAATGAAGGATTCTTCATATGATACCACTTACTGATATTTTTTTTGAAACATAACTTTTCTTTTTCCACGCAGTGGTATATTATAGACTACTTCGTCCATGAGGAGCTCATGACCTCAACGTAAGTGACGTTTTAACTCTGATAAGGCAAATCACTTTCTTTTTCTCCTTGAAAATGTTCTGTGATGCATATACTAGTATGATGGAGCTCTCTAATTGTTTTCGTCTTAATTGAAAATTGAATGAGATAGATTGCTTAACTACCGGAGTTCAATTTGCACAAAATTATGTTTTTTTTAAAAACTCAAATACTCTTATATTTCGAAGTGCATGGTTATTGTCGAGTCTTTGTAATTTCGCATACCTTTCTTCAATCGTGCGTAACAGCACAGTACAGTGTGCAGTGTTATTGGCCTATGATTCATAGTGTGCGTCCTACACGAATTGCATAATGTAAGAAGAAGCATATCAGCCATCAAGTAGGTAGCAGCCTTTTTGTTTTGCTTTTATTACGAATATCATTAAGCGGGATTTCTTTTGATATTGGATGTTGAAGATATTCTCAAGTTTCTTATTAGCAAGTGACATTTTATTGGTCTTTATCTTGTTCAAAGTTTGCACTTCCCTTGTAGTGACATGATTAAATACTTTTCTATATATGCAATGTATTGAATTTGACATTATCAGTTTCTATCTTCTGAAATTTTTTCTAGATGGGACATAATTGCAGAGAGATTGGGCTTCATGTTGGTCTTTGGTGATCTCGTTTTCATACCATTCACATTTAGTATCCAGGCAAGTTGAAATAGAACTCGATATTATTTAGATTTTCATGTCAGTTAGTATAGTTGTCTTCATGCATTTTATATGGCGTGCAAATGATGCGTGTTATTAGCTTTGGACAGGTTAATACTCAATTTCCCTTTTTCTTTTAAAATCATTTTAAAGCAGAAAAATATGATATTTGATATTTTAGAAAGTCTCTTGCCACTGTAATGATGCTTTACCTTACTCCATTATATAGCACAAATAATGTAGGAACTAACATCTTGGTGGCATAATCCCATTATTTATGCTTAACTACTGTCAATAAGCTAGTCCCCATGGAGCATAAAAGCTCAAAAGTGTAACTTAAGAGAATTCTTTTTTTGGTAGAAGTTTAGGGGGAAGGCATGGAGCCTCACAAAGGAGCATATTTTACGCTCAAAACATCTTGGTGGCGTAATGCCATATTTTATGCTTAACTACTGTCAATAAGCTAGTCCCCGTGGAGCATAAAAGCTCAAAAGCGTAACTTAGAGAATTCTTATTTTGGTAGAAGTTAAGGGGGAAGGCATGGAGCCTCACAAAGGAAGTTCTGGGATTTGAGTTATGGCGTAAGAATTTGAGTCATGGAGCCTCACAAAGGAAGTCAGGGCATACTCATACCTGAAAAAGGCTAGCTTTTTCTGGATTTATGGCGTAAGACAGGAAAAGAGTAAAGAAATTTGATTATAATAATGAGGTTTCCTATTGGTGTTTGCATATTTTAAGCATTTATAAGAAATGAAGCAACACCAGCTTTGCTAGTAAAATTTGGTGAATCTTATGGAAATAAGGTAATGCTGTAAGCTACTTAGAAACATCTTCGCCTTGATAAAAGCACAATCACATGCCGATCAGCCATATCCTATGGAAAAATAGTACTTGCACCCAACCAAAATTTTCATATATAGCTAGATATAAGCAGGTGAATGCAAGTGCATCATGATATTCAATTTATCTCGGCACCTTGACTTCAAGCTGGAATCCACGTGTGGGAATTATCGCATTAGCTGTCTAGTCAATTTTTTGGCATTAATTGTAAGAAGCTGCTTCGAAGTGATTCTTTTGGTCATTTAAAGCAGTTCCCTGTTTTGAATATACTATCAAATAAAGTTTTGTCTCGTGCTTTGTCAGGGATGGTGGCTTTTGAGAAATAAAGCGGAGCTACCAATAGCAGCTATCGCTATCAATTGTCTTCTATTCGTAGTGGGGTAAACTCTTGAAAACTTATTGTTCCAATCTGTACTTGTTCTTTATATTCATGTCAAACATCTTGAAAATTGTGGATTGCTGTTTCAGTTACTGTGTTTTTAGAGGAGCAAATAAAGAAAAGCATGTATTTAAGAAGAACCCTAAAGCTCTAATATGGGGTAAGCCCCCTAAAGTTATTGGTGGGAAATTACTTGCTTCTGGCTACTGGTAAGCTATCTGAACATCTCCCTCAATTGTTTATTTCTAGTCTAGACACATGTGATATCAGTATTGTGGTTGTACAATCGTTTGGCTTGTAAATCCGTCATCCCTCATACTTGACCATTTATGTGTACCCGTTCTTGCACCCACCATTTCGTTTTCCTTAGATTGTTGTTCCTTGTAATAGGGAACTAGATTTCGGTCTTGTTATTTTTAGTGTTGAACCTTTTTTTTTTTTTTTTCCTGAAGACAAGTAGTGATTTCTGCTTATTTTTCTTCAGGGGCCTATCGAGGCACTGCAACTACCTGGGTGATTTGCTGCTTGCACTATCTTTCAGTTTGCCCTGTGGTGCAAGGTGATTTGTCCGTGTTTAAAGTTAATGGTACTTAAGGAGATGGGATCGTCTCTGCTAAGAAGCACAGACGATCCGGTGTGGCTTTTATCTGGGCCGTTAAATTGGCCTAGCACGTATCACAAAATTTTTTATTAAATTTTCGTCGATTTATTTGACCTACTTTTATACATTTTATGAAAATTATGAACTATAACGTTGTATATTTTGATGTGACGTATTATTTTGTAGTTAAAATTTTTTTAAAAAAATATCAAACAATATGTCAAAATGATGATTAAAACTTTTGATCATCGTTTTGACATATTGTTTGACATTTTTTTGATAAACTTTGAACTACAAAATAGTAGATCACATCAACATCTACAACTTCGTAGTTCATAGTTTTTCATAAAAGTATATCAAATAAGTCGACGAAAGTTTAATAAAAAATCTCGTGATACGTGCTGGGCCGATTAACTGCCCAGATAACGTACCACCCGGAATCGTCTGTGCTAACAAGCGCAGACGATCCCATCTCGTACTTAGGATGCAGCCTGTAATATTTACCGTGGATGTGTATGCAGTTCCGCGATTCCTTACTTTTATCCGATATATCTTCTCATACTTCTGGTTTGGAGGGAGAGAAGAGATGAGGCGAGATGCTCGGAGAAATACAAGGAGATCTGGGCAGAGTATTGCAAGCTTGTTCCATGGAGAATACTACCCTATGTGTATTAGAGGAAGCAGCAGATTATGAGGGTGTCAGTCTTATGTCAAAAGTTTTGTTAAGAATTGTCGTATGAATTCGCTTTTTTGAGATTAATTTAGTAGACATACGAAGATGGTAAATTTAAGAATCTTTGTGGTTCAAATTGTGGCTTCATTTGTTATGAACCAAGTAAAACGTACCAAGTAGATGTAATATAATTGGATATAGTTGTTTAATAAATGTGGACAATGGTAAAATGGAGTTCTGATTTGATAGGGTGGAAGCATTTTTTTTATTTAATATTATTCTAAATAATTATTATAAATTTAATATTATTTTTAACAAATATATGCAAATAAAATCTGCTCGTCATTTAAAATGACGAGCGGGTGCGACCATGGCAACCACACGCCACGGTGGCAGCCTCGTCTATTAGAATGGCGAGAACGGATCTCGTCATTCTAAAAGATGAGAATAAGCGGATGGTTAGCATGCATGACACTCATTCAATAGTATGTCATGTATTCTAGCCATCAGCCCATTCTCGTCTTTTAGAATAGTTAGAATGGATCTCATCTTTACAATGGATCTCGTTTTTTAGAATGACAGAAAATGGATCTCGCTTTTTAAAATAGTTTAAAATGGCAAGAATAGATCTTGCTTTTTAGAATGGCGATGGCGAGAATAGATCTTGCTTTTTAGAATGGCGACGGCGAGAATGGATCTCGCTTTTTAGAATGTGGAGATCCGTTCTCGCCATTCTAAATGATGAGATTGCCATTTTCGTTCCACCCAAGCATCTGTTGTCACAGTAACATCCGCTCGTCATTCTAAATGGCGAGCAGGTTTTAATTTCTTAAATTCGTTAAAAACGATATTAAATTTATAATAATTATTTAAAATAATATTAAATTAAAAAATTCTTATGGGAGGGAGTGCAACTGTACCTTTTATATTAATATAACTGTATATGAATATTTTCTCAAAACAGTTTGAATAGAAAAAATATATAATTTAGTATGTTTTACATTCTTTAAAAGATATTTATAATTTGAAAGTTAGTAAATCTTAAAATGTAGTTTTGAAACAAATATTTCAAATATATATTTTTTAATTAAAATATTAAAATAATATACTATAGCATTATTATTATTGTTATTTTTTTTAATGTAACCCCACAACACTTCGCACTAACGATAAAAGAGGGAGGGCTGCTAGTTTACGTATTGATAATGTTGATGTGACCCCACAACACAACGCACCAATGCAACGTAAGTGCGTACAAACACAGGATGCGGTATTTTATTAATAATATTCGTCTTCGAACAAAAATTCATAGGAAGAAATCAATCAAAAAAAGTTTAGGATTTGATTTATATGCATACCCTAGTAACAACTCTAATATTAAACTCATGGGCTGTTTGGTTTGATTTAGTTGAGAATTGGAGTTTGAAATGCAGCAGTTAGAAGTGCTGGGAGTTGTTATTTTCTGTTTTCATAATGCACAGGTTGTGTTTGGTTTAGGCGCAGTTCAAACTACTGCAGTTGGAACGGTTGCTGTTTGGTTTTGATGCAGTTGAAGTCCTGCAGTTTCCAAATCTGGTGTTTGGTTTGATGCAATTGTGCGGATATAGTAACTCGTGGTATAAGTTACCCTCCAAAATTATTTTTTTAAATTTTCTTTTATAATAATTGTATTGTAGTAATATTAATAAAATGTAATGATATTATAATAAAAATTCTTAAATGACTAAGTTAAACTTTATTCTTTATTGCTTTATTTTTTTCATTTTTGTTTGGGTGGAGTTGGTTTTATGTAATATTGAAACCTCTTATAATATAATTAAATATATATATATATTAATGATATAAAGTATTGAATATATATATATATATATATATATATATATATAATATCATAAAACCTAAATATAATAGATGTAAAATTTGCAAAAAAAAAAAAAAAAAAATCCTGGAAAAAATAATATTGAAAACAATATCATTTACACTGTTATTTTCAATGTCATTGATGTATACATGTATTTAAAAAAATATACGACTTACAAAATGTTTACAAATAAATTCGTAAATGATAAATATACAAAAAAATTACTTCTCACATATAATTGGCTTTTCCATTCCGCTATGTTGCAAATCTGTGTTGCCTCATCTGGTATTCTGCAAGCGCTCTCGTACCTTGAAATGTTGCCATCTTTTGCTCCCAGTTGTCCAAAAATATAAAAAGTCTCACAGAAATTATCATCGAAAGTACTTATGTATCACTTGTATGTGGTTAATTTTTAGGTACCTTACGGTATTGCGCCTAGTATTTAGACGTCACCCGAAACTAATCTATCTATCAGCAGCACCAAATCCAATTCCGGAATCGACCCCTGTCGATGAATAGAAGGCATGGGTTCCTGTTCACAATACTGGCATAAAACGAAATATCTAAAAAATAAACCAACTAAAAACTGGTGTAATACAGAGTTAATGCAGATATATCTTAAACATGACAAAACAGACTTTGCACTTTGTTGGTTTTTGCTTGGTTCAACCTTATCAACACTTGTTCAAACTAACTACCAGCACCATACACCTAAAAACGGTACCACTGGTTAAGCACAACCTGCAGCTGCACATGAAAGCAGTTCTTGGGACTGCAGTTTCAACGCCAAGCACAACTACAACAGCCTACTCCACTTCATACATTCTCTGCCATATCAGTCCCAGCACATATAATAATTGCCAAATAACTCATAACTACATATTCCCATAATTTCATACACAAACACACACTCCCCAGCCACGAATCATACACAAAGAATTGCACATTTTCATAACTGTGCACTGCAAGAATAACACAGATCACTGCAGTCCCATACAAGTAGCAGTCCCAAGAATGCAGTCCCAGCACATACACATACATGATTTATATTTTCCTTGCAACATCCTCACAACTGCAGTCTCATAATAACAACACACATACAAGCACCAGTGCCAGAACTGCTGCCATAATCACTGCACAGCAAGATGTAACATACAAACACCCATACACAAGCAGTACCAGAACTGCACTCCACCAAACATAACTCACACACATTACCCCCTAGCCTGCAACACAAACAGTCCCAAGCACATTTATAACAGAAGCCAAGCAAACCAACATTGAAGTCACAGCCTGCAACACAAGCAGTATCAACAGGCAAGCAAACCATCAAGTGTAATTCCTAAGCAATTACAGAACTCAATAAACAGCACCAAAGAATAATTCCTAACAACATCTTGCATAGACAGAAGTCGCAGATCCGCACTCCACCAACACATAATAATCCCCAAACAAATGCCTTGGACATCTAAAAAAAACAGATATGATATACATCTCAAAAAATATAGATATGAAATTATCCACCTCAAGAAATCAGATTGAGAGCGTACATCTCAAGAAATAGTGATAATGCAATCAAACTGAAAATTTTAGCTAAATAAGAGTGTGATTCTTAACTTACGAGACCGTCGGGGCAAGATCGGAGAGCAACAGCCAACCGAGCACGGCGATCGCAAAAACCCTCACAGAAATGGAAGTAGGGGACAAAGAGGGACGAGAACCGCAAGAAAATCAACGATCGCCGCAACCTCCAAGGTAGGCCGCCGCGGAAAATCAACGAATCTACGGCAAAATCGATTCGAAGAGAGGGGAGCGATTCGCTCGCAAAAGGAAAATTTACCAACTACAGGTGGAACAATAATGCAGAGGTTCTAAAAATCGGGATTTCCAACTACGGTCTCGGCGGCCGCGGTTCGAACTGCGGCAGATGATACGCGAATTGCAGCAATCGACAGGCGGGCCCCACTCAACGCGGCAAAGCAAACGCGGGCGCTAGACGCGAACTGCAGCAGTTGACGCGAACTGCGGCATTTGGGAGCAAAATACAGGCAACTAAACAGGCCCTCAGTTGCGAAGAAAAACAACATTTTCATAATAAAATAATGTCTAATGACATACACCTAAAGAATAAAACTGAGACATCATTAAGAATAAGTGTTGCCTGTTTGCATTTAGAACAAAATACATTACCATTCCAGGAAAATTATGATGAGTCTGATGTTAAAGAGCAAATTTCGAAGACAATGCAGTGCCCATCCCCTAACCTTCACTCATCAAAGTCACAAGAATGCTGTCTAGGAAGCATAACCTTCACTCAAAGTCACAAGAATATTGTCTAGAAAACACGGACATACCTAAAATTTATCAGGTACTTTCCTACACTGACATTTTGTAGAGGCGTATCAGGCACGCCAGAAAAGTGTCAGAAAAATAAAAATTAAAAAAAAAAGGACACACGTGACAAATATCATATAGGAGTGTCCGCCACACATGTCCGTATCTATGTTGTTTATTTTTTAAAGAAAAGCTTATTCTTTTAAAAGAAGTGACATATTTATAATACTAGCAGCACATATCAGTAAATATATAATATAGTGATATACTCAAATATTACATTTTTTTTTATTTTTATTGATGTAATTAGACTATTCATATTTAAATTTATATGAATGATATAAAATATTATATTATACATGTATTTTGTTATTCGAATATTATTGTATTTTTCAGATGTTCAAATACTTAGATTATTTATTGATGTGTCCGATCCGTATCCATGTCCTACTTTTTTAAATAATCCTATCTCGTGTCCGTATCGTGTCATATCTCCGTATCTTTATCCGTATCCATGCTTCCTAGAATGTTGTACAATATATATAATAGCTATAGCAAGTACTTGGAAGATGTGAAGCTCGTTAACCCAGATCAAATGAATGATTAGAAGGCTTTAACTAAAACAGGATTTAGGTATAGGAAGGGAAACCCTGTAAGTGAAGGAACTGGTTAGGATAGAGTTAGAAAAAACGCACTTGGAAACGGTGCCAAGAAAGAGAGGATCGAGAGTAAATGGACTCCCTTGACTTGGAACCACTGCGAAATGCAGCCGTCGAAGAAATTTCTAGAACAGTTCGAGGACGAGGGATGAACAACGTACCTGCAGGGCGAATCAAGGTAAACAAGAGCAACATACTATTTTTGTTCTTTTCCTTGCATGTCAAACTTGCCTAGCCATAAAGCTCAATACTGAACATCATTTGCTTCTCCCAACAAGGTGAACGTTATCCATGCTGGGCTGAAATAGCAAACTGGCTAGACACATAAGACATACAACGATACACATTTAAAAAAAAACTAGTCAACAAGTTGAAATGACATATTTATTTCAAACATTAAGGTGTTCTATAATGCATATGCAGAGGTCCAGAATGGTAAAACGATATCCCTACTTTAAAAAAAGAGTTCTAGTTAGCAGTAGCACATTGCATAATCTACATATATCATCTCTTATGTTATTTGATAAAGCATGAACAGCAAAAGGACGACTACTATTATGAATGCAAGATGAAACTCTTTTTCTTGAAATAAGTATTTATGACCAAAAATTTTGCTGGCGGTCTGAATCTGGTTACTTCTCTGCAGCACTTCCTTGATCGCCTGGTTAGAGACCATGGAAGCATTGACTTGTACATATGTATGATTTACAACATACCTCCCATAATAACATACCTCCAACAATATATAAGTCATAACTTCAAATGCATCCATCACACATTTGGAATATTTGGTTACATATATAACCAAATATTCCAAAACCTGATAGGCTCCTTGCTATAACTAGCACCTAAAATACAAGCTGTGATACTCCAATCCGTCTAGAATTGTATTAAAGGCAGCTCATCAAGTTATAAATCCTTTGAATCTCCATATCTATGAGAATACTTTCTTTTGATACTATTAGTGACTACCCTTTAAGCATACGCGGTTTGGGACTCAAAAGTGTGGAATTTGTTCGCCTCTTAACTCTGCATCACCTACCTTTCCTAACAAACAATACTCTTTAGCACAAAAGAGAAGGGCAAAACTTAGAACTCACAAATTTTCATTTTGTCTTTCTAAGGTTAGTATTGGTTCGCCTTCAACCTTTGCTGGAGTCCCTCAAGTTGCATCTTCTTGAACTGTGAGTATATGCGAAGAGATGTTTCCAGCTTACAATTTTAAAATAAGTTTAGCATCTAAAGATTTTTGTTTGGACAATCCTTCCTATCTTCTCATGTTGAATAGGTACCCTGTATTAGAGACCATTCAGAAGTATCTTTGGCCCAGGTTATGTACACTTGATCAGCAGACTTTGTAAGTTTCCGCCTTTTCCATTAAATCAATTATACAATACTCATATACTAAATAATGATTGACTTAATAGGGATCTACTGTAGAAGGAGTTTCAAATATGTCTTTGAAAAAACTCACGCTTCGCTAATACCTACAGCTGTAAACAAACTCACGCTTCACGCGTTATCACATGATAACATTTGGAAAAGGTATGACACAAATGTATATAACTATATAAGATATATGTTGGGCTGTGTTGATAGGGGAAGTTATCTGATCATGATGCAGGTATTTATTCTGTACTAAAAGCAAGCCAAACTGCAACGCATGCCGAACGCGAGGAGAGTCCAGACATTTTGCAAGTGCATTTGCTAGGTATTAACTAGATGTCATATATGGTAGAGCACTAAAAGTTTAAACATCAGATGTATATGAATATATTGGATGCCTTAGCAATATTCTTTTAGAGCTTACAATTATACTGGTTTTTTCTATAAGATATACAGAGAGCAGTTCAACTTTTTAACTCCAAAAGAGAGATTCTTTGCAAGTACATAATATTTATCATAATCCATAAGAAATATCTTGAGCAACTATACAGGCTTGATGGGGTGTAATCATTGGGACTCTCTCTCTCTCTCTCTCTCATCTAGCCTATGCGGATGATTGTATCATCTTCCTCAACGGCTCCTCTCGAATTTAATCCATTGTAAGATTATTAATGGTTGTAATATTCATGACTTCGAATTCCATTTCTTCGGGACAAAAAAATCAACACCTGCAAGAGCAGATTCGTTGTCTCTAACTCAGTCCCAGGAAGCAAAGCATACTCGATTCAGCGCATCACAGGCTTTATGCAGCAGGACCTTCCTATGATCTATCTTGGGGCTCCGCTCCATATAGGCCGACTTCGATCAAGCCTCTACCAAGACTTAGTAGACCAAATTCAGAATCTCTACTTGGTTCTAACTGCCTGCGGGTCGATGTTATATTAATTATCATGCTCAGATGTCGTTCACCTTCTATGTTAGCGCACTGTTTGCTAGGGTTTTTTTAGTTCTGGTTGTTTGCGGTTAGTTGGATGTGGAAGGGTTGTATGGGGCGGGGGCGGTACGTTTAGGCGCAATTGCAAGCTTGTGGAGATTTAAGGAACAACGGACTCTATTCTCCATCTTCATGAAGGAAAAGTATGGATCTCAACAGCACTGTTCCTTATGGAGGGCACGACCATCAGATTCACCGACATGGAAGAGACTTCTTAACGCAAGGGAGCTAACTGAAACCTGGATTGACTTTCGCATAGGTTGTGGAAAGGTGGACTTTTGGCTTATGACGTTTGGGTAGGATCAACAACTCTGAGCGCTCAACACAATAGCTCGGTGGCATACAGAACACAAGTAAAACACTTCTATTGTGGCAGCGGGTGGGACATGCGGGCGTTAGAGGCGACTTTACCACCACTAACCTGTGAGGCGATCAGGTTAATCCAGCCTGATGTGGATCGGGAAGACCGCATGTTATGGAGGCCGTCCTCGACAGGAGTCTTCTCTCTGAAATCTGCTTGGTCGATCATGAGGCAGCATAACCAGCGATCTTTTGTGTTTAAAGCTATATGGCAAAGTCATTTACCTCCGAAGGTATCGTTTTTCCTGTGGCGATTGTTACACAACCTCCTAGCTATTGATGACAACTTACAAAGCAAGGGTATTATATTGTCATCTATATGTAGCTTGGGTAGAAAAGAAGTTGAGTCGGCCATGCACCTCTTCTTATCCTGCCCTTTCTCATCTCAGCTTTGGGGCTTATATGGGGAAATATTCAACATGGCGTTGATTGAACCTCACAGCATATACACTTTGTTAAGCCAACTCTTGGCGCTGAGTGGTCAAAAACATTTAAAATTTGTGGTTGCCTCTTTGTTTCTTTGGTTCATTTGGTTAGAACGGAATTATGTTAGATTTCAATATCTAAATCCAAGTTGCTCTCGGGTTGTACAGAGAGCTTGGTCATTGATGAGAGACATCGCAAAGGCCAAACCTTTGCATCACCTTAAGGGCTTCGAAGTGTTGGCCGATGTTTTCCAGGTGCAGCCCCCCTCCCGGCCAACTAAAACTGAACATAATAGTGCATTCCACTGCATATCACCATCGCTGGTCAGCCCCTCCCGCCAACTAATTATTGTATACATCATAGCTTCTCCACTGCTTCACTGCTGGTGCAGCCCCCTCCCGGCCAACTAAAACTGAACATCAACGCAAGCTTTGCTCATGGAGGTGCAGGAATCGGTGGTGTAGTCAGAAACCATGCCGGTTCTGTCATCCTTGCTTTTATAGCCCCTATAAGCTGCTGCTCTGTGGATCAAGCCGAGCTCCTTGCTTTGAAGCAAGGGCTTCAATTCTGCAAGGAAAAAGGTCTCTACTCAATTCAGGTAGAGACAGGTTCTCACACTCTGATTTCCTGGTTGCACACCTCGCATCTACCTTTTTTTGATGCACGGACATTCAGCAAGTTAGAAAAGACTCATTACTCAGCTCGAGCTACGGTGCCTGACACATCTTCATGGAGGCAAATGGTGTCGCTGAACATCTGGCGAACCTAGGACGTCATTTGGACCTTCCTTTCATTACAGATTCACTTAATTTTTTGGATGATTTTTGTAAAGGTCTGTTGCGCCTAGATCTGGCAAGCGCCATACCTTAAGGTTTTTTTTGTTTGTTTTGTTCTGGTTTGTTTAAACGTTAGACGACTCGGAGTTACTCACCTTCTACGTAGGGTTGGGACCGGGTTTGCTATCAGTTTAAACAAGATTATCATCTTTTAATGAAAAATAATTTTTTTTTTTATAAAAAAAAACCTCTTAACAATACTAAAACATCACAATCATACAAATCATATATATGCATCTGCAGCACATCAGCACCTAATCAGAATGGTTGTCAAACACAATATGCATATAGAAATTTGAATAATTTAGACAAATTTCAATTACATTAAGATTTACTTGCAAAAAGAAAAGAGATACACATAGTATTCTTTTTACAAAGGGCATGTTTGTATATATTTTGAATTGATGATTATTGTGTCTTTGTAGGATTCATACGTGTTAGAGGTTTTGACAGGACAACGCGGGCACCAAAACCTCTATATGCAAGACTTGGATTTTCCACCCAGCAAACCGCGGAACAAAAATACAACCTAACAAAGACTGAACCAATTAAAAATAATAATTACTAGATTGTAATTGTGGACTAAGAATTGATTGTTTGAGGAAAAATCTATCATATATCGTTTAGCTAAGCTTATTTTCAGTGGGCAGACATGTAATGAGATTTTGTAGATTATGATGAAGCAAATAAACTATCAACAATTATGGATGACTCTATAGCTTAGTATTTCTCACATCCAAGGACTGGTGGTTAAGACGCTTTTCACTATGCTAGGTGAAACTACACAATTGATGGAACCACCAAAATCATACTGTGATACTCATGAGACGGGAAATCTAGGTGACAAGAATGTCTACTTTGCTTACAATAGTGTACGAGAAGCACAAGCTCAAGTAGCGAGAGGAACACTTCTAGTAATAATACCACAATTTAATACACTACTTTAGTTATGTTTGAATTCGAGAAAGAACGGGGTTAAAATTGTTTACAATTTTTGAATATGTATTCTTGAGGATCATATTGTTAGATATGTATTAGACGTCTTACAGTACAAAAGATTGACAATTTGACCCATTTTAACAAATTCATTAAATATAGCTAAACTTGAATTTACATACCAACATAACACCCCAGAGTAATTGATTTCTGATATTTCACAATGTGAAAAGCAATATCGTAAAGATAATGTAGTACAAAGCAAGAAACTACTATTTTTCTGTTAGCAAAACGTTGGTTATTAAGAGCCTAACATCATAGAATGTGCGTACTTCTCAAACAAGCTTCTATAACATTGCTAAGTTGAGACATCAAAACAAAGTCATGGTTTCGGTTAACTTGTAAAGCAAATTAGACTATCCACCTTTGTTAATCTACATAATGCATTTTCTTTAAAATTACAATTGTAAGATGGTAATTATTAGAAGCCATTAATTTTTACTTGAAGTTTAGGTATAGAGGGGCAATCTGTTTGCTGTACAGAATGTATATTGTTGGGGGACATGACTTATGCATAAAATGCATTTTATGATGCCAAAAAAAGAGAGCATGGTTGCAGAATGCTATAGAGATCAAAGAGTCATCTTTTAACAGGTTAATTGTTGAAGTTACAATTATGATGATACACATATCCTAAAAATTGCTTTATTACCAAAGACGTTGTCTTTTGTATTAAAACTTGATCTATGGAAGGAATGAAAGTAAATTAACTATTTGTCGTCGTGACGCCAATATTAACAGATACCATGCAGAAAGAGCAGCAATGTGAGGAAGATTTCCACTGAATGGCGCTTACTTTTAAATTAACAAGGTAAGGAGCTTGTCGTCCTAATTTCTATAACTATATGTTAACATTTAACAAAACCTTCAATTATGCATAGTTTAGAATACGGAAAGCCAACTAGTAGTTCTTGTGAGTCATAATTTACTTGGTCTAAAGAAACTCTAGATGCAGGTATTTGCATATCATGATTCCACAACCCCATCAATGTTCCTAGGAGATGCATATGGAATCTCCCTAGGAGAATCGTTTACTTTAAGACGTCAGTTTTAACTTTTAACAATATTTAGAGGTATTCAAATACTGAATTCTCTCCATACTGATGAGTTCAAGGGACATTTGGAATGACGTCAATGTTCTAGAGTTAGCAAAAAATGGGGGTAAAGAGAAGTTCAATAAATTTGTACATTGTATGTTGTCAATCGCTAACTTCACAACTTGACAACCTAAAGGCAATCGTACAAGTATACAGTAGTTGATGCTAAAACCTTGCAATCTTACAAATGGTATACCGTATCCTTCTGCAGCACATCCATCACCTATTCATAATATGCATATAAAATTTTTGAATAATTTAGACAAATTCCAATGAGATAATAATCTTTTTGTAAAAAGGAAAGGGTCATATTCCTTTTCCAAATGGCCTGTTTGTATATTTTTGAATTGATGATTATTGTTGTCTTTGCAGGTAGGAGTCGTATGTGTTAAAGACAGCATTCATACATGTTATAGGTTTCTACAGGACAAGCAGGAACCAAAATCTCTATATCCAAAACTGTATTTATCAACCAGCAAATCGAAGAACAGAAATAAAACCTGAAGAAGACTAAACCAACTAAAAATAATAGTTCATATGTCGTAATGCTAACTAAGATTTGATTATTTCTGAGGAACGATGTGTTATGTATCATCTTTAGCTAAGCTTACTATTAGTGGGTAGACATGTAATGAGATTATGTGGATTTCGATAAACTATCAAACAATTATGGTTGACGCTGTAGCATTGTATTTCTCACATCCGAGGATTGGGTGGTTACGGAACTTTTCACAAAAAGAGGATATGGGTTCAACTTTTCAAATTGTAAAAATAAAAGCAGAATCTAAAAGAAGGTATTTCATTTGCATTCCATAGATGGAAGATGAATAAACGAACCTTGTGAAGGCGAGTACATCTTCATTCTAAAACAATGGCGACTGAGATCTTCTAAGAGAGAGAACGCGGTTGCTTCTTTCCTGCATTGTAACTTTGTGAGAGAGAGAGAGAGAGAGAACGCGGTTGTTTCTTCTGTGAATTGTAATTTTGAGAGAGAGAGAGAGAGAGAGAGGAGAGAGAGAGAGAGAGAGAAGGGGGGGGGGGGGGGGGGGGTGTGGAGAGACAGCTGTGTTGGATTTGGATGCGGATTATCCGACCCGACGAAATTGATTATTTTGATTAATTAAATAATTAATTAAATAGAAACAAGTCCAACTCATCAGTCTGTCTCATTAAACACTTGACTTCACACTCCCACAAGTACACTCAAAAGTGCGAGGCTATCTTCCCTCTTCCCTTCATCTTCGCCTCCATCTCCATCGTCGTCTACCTCCCCTCGCCATTAAATTATAACAATATTGTACAGCTCTCTCTCTCTCTCTTTCTCATTACCTTCGGCTGCAGTAACAGCGACTAATGGCAGCTACCAACGGCACAGGAGGAGGAGGAGGAGGAGGGACGAGGCGCGCGCGGCCAGGTCCATGGCCCCCAGCGCCGCCAGACCAATTTTCTTCCCACCAACAACGGCCCCTCTCCTGGGCCCGCCGCACCGGCTTCCGTCCTTCCAGGCTCTCCGGCGAATCCAACTCCGGTCAAATCTCCCTCCAACCCCCTCCTCCTGATCTCGAGGCGCAGACGCTCCCTCCTCCTCCTCCTCCTCAGCCGTCCAATGCTGCCGCCGAATCGACACCTCCACTGCCGCAGGACACTGCGACTCGCCGGCGAACCTCGGACGGGGGGTCCGCTGATGGGCTGCCGGCTTCGTCTACCCGGGCCACAACCAATGGGCCCATCAATGTCAACGGCCAGCAGCTTTCCTCCGTCAATGGGACTGCCCCTGCCGCCGCCCCGAGCACTGCGCTGCTCCAGCTTCGGGAGAGCGACCATGACCAACTGTTTTCCGAGAGGCATAACCTCATCAACTACGAGCTTAGAGACACTCCCGGCCTTGGTAAATCAACTAATATTACTAATCACGTCTCATTTGCCAATTAGTTCTTACTTCTTAGTAATACTGGGAAGGCTTATCCTTTATTCCTTTGTTTAATAAAAATCTGATTATGCTTTGCAGTTCCTATCATTTATTACAGCATCCAACATTACCTCTCTATCCTTGGATCACTGATTCTGATCCCTCTTGTCATAGTTCCAGCGATGGGTGGCACCCATGTAAGTGTTGTTAAATGTAGGCATAGCATGGTTTACTTAATTATTAAGGAATGCAAGCTTATGGTCATACAAGACAAAATAATCTTGCAGGAAGATACTGCAGCAGTAGTGCAAACCGTGCTTTTCATGTCAGGTGTGGCGACATTGCTTCACACATCATTTGGAACGAGGCTACCTCTTGTGCAAGGCCCATCCTTTGTCTATTTGGCTCCCGCACTTGCAATAATCAATTCTCCCGAATTCCTGGCTTTGAACGGCAATGTATGCTCTTCTTTAGTTCTTTGTCTCCTTGGATGGTTTCTTTTATCGAGTTTAAGATGCCAATTTCCTTTTAATTATCTCCACTTTTTGACCTGTAATGATCTAATTTGCAATCTTCATATCGAAGCCTTTAAAATTCTGGTCTTCATAACTTGCAATATTGTTTTGCTTTTAAATTTCAACTTTACATACTGCATAGAGGTAGTATTGCTGCATTAAAGAATCTAGTTAGGAACTTCAAGTGATGCTCCAATTGCAAAGAGAAATGGGATATAGGTTTCTATTCAAGTAATGCGTCTCACTGATCAGTATATGCTGCAGAACTTTAGGCATGTAATGAAGGAACTGCAGGGAGCTTTAATTATATCTTCAGCATTCCAAGCAATAATTGGCTATACTGGAGTCATGTCACTGTTTCTCAGGTTTGTTACATACTCCTCCTTTTTACTCTAATGTGAACCATATTCCCATTCTTGTATCAGTCATATTTTCTAGGGAGCTGGCTCCTACTCGGGAAAAAAAAAAAGCTTCTCCTCTATATGGTTTTCTGCACTAGCAATGCTCTGAAACTTGTTCTCTTCAAAATGGTAGCTAACTGTTCTACCTTCCCTTTTTTTTTCACAGATTAATCAATCCGGTAGTTCTGTGCCCTACTGTTGCAGCTATTGGGCTTTCTTTCTTCAGTTATGGTTTTACACAAGTTGGTACCTGCTTAGAGATTGGTATATTGCAGATATTACTTCTTGTCATATTTGCTCTTGTAAGTGCAGTATGATATTGTCAATTTTAATTTCTTGTCCCACAAATTATTTGCCAAGAATCGATATTTCTTTTGCTTGCTCCATGCTCATACTTGATGTTATGAAAACATTCTACTAACCTTATTTGTCCCTCTGCAGTATCTTCGTAAGTTAAGGATAATGGGCCATCGAATATTTCTAATATATGCTGTAAGTTCACAAATACATGCTTGTTTTACTTCTTCTTGAAAATATGTCTGCTTATTCATGCCTTAATTCTTAAGTTAATATAAAATGGCAGGTCCCAGCAGGTCTGGCAGTCACTTGGGCAGTGGCTTTTCTTCTAACTCAATCTGGTGCCTATAGCTACAAAGGCTGTGATATAAATGTGCCTACCTCCAATACGGTATCAGCTTACTGTCGGAAGCATGTATCAAGGATGAAACATTGTCGTGTTGATACTACCCATGCGTTAAGGTCTTCCCCCTGGTTCAGATTTCCATATCCACTACAGTGGGGTACACCAGTTTTCAATTGGAGGCTGGCTATAGTGACGTCAGTAGCATCTATCATTGCGTCCGTTGATTCGGTAAATTCCTAATATAAAAGAAAGATGCTTAATTTGTATGCATCTTTCTTTTTATTTTCGTCTAAGGCTTCAAAGACTTCCCCCTTAAAATATTCCCAAACATATCCAACAAACTCATATAAAATTTATGTTGTTCTGGTGATATCAAAATTTGATCATGACTGAAAACAAAGCAAAATATTGGTTAAGCCAACAACAAAGAAATACCTCGGAGGATCTTTTCTATTAGACGACGTGAAAACAAAATTACCTTTTTACTTTCATTATTAAGTACTTGTTATATAATGAGTTTTTCAAAAAAAAAAAAAAAAAGTTAATTTAATGTGTGCGGAGCATGTGCCGACACCTGGTCCTCTCTCTCTCTCTCTCTCTCTCTCTCTCTCAATTGAAACATAGATGAAGTAGCTTCAGTTATCTGAAACCATTGAATACAGGTATCATATGTTTTTGTTAAGGGGAAATAACATGTACAAATTGTTATGTATTTTGAAATATTACTTGCTTACAGTGTTTGTTGTTGTTGTGCTCTCAAAGCATCTGTAGTTCGTCGGCATTCTGTTATCATGATCGCAAGCTTATGTAATTTGCTCTTTATTGTAGTTAATAGATTTTCTCTTCCTTAAAGGTTGGATCATATCATGCATCATCCTTGTTCGTTGCCTTTAGACCACCCACACCTGGTGTTATAAGCAGAGGGATTGGTATAGAAGGAGTATCGAGTATCCTGGCTGCTCTTTGGGGCACAGGAGTTGGCTCTACGACTCTCACAGAAAATATTCATACTATTGCTGTAACCAAAATGGGAAGCCGAAGAGCTGTTGAGCTGGGTGCAGTCATACTTATATTTCTATCTGTTGTGGGTAAGCAAATATCCTTTTATTCCTAAAAAGCATTTATGAGTTGGTAGAATGATTCTCTCCTGTGTAAAACGCAGGGAAAGTTGGAGGGTTTATTGCTTCCATCCCAGATGTTATGGTAGCTGGTCTACTGTGTTTCATGTGGGCTATGCTTGCGGCCATAGGTCTATCAAACTTACGTTATGGGGTGATTGGAAGCTCCAGAAATAATCTTATAGTTGCTCTCTCCTTATTTTTGTCTCTATCAATACCTGCATACTTTCAGCAGTATGGAGTAGCTCCTAATTCGAATTCATCTGTGCCAAGTTACTTTCAGCCATTTGCAGTTGCTGCTCATGGACCATTTCACACTGGAAATGATGGGGTATGTTAGAGTATATTGATATAAGTAATTGATTAGTTCTTTCGATTCCCTTCAGTTCATATGTAGAATGGCTACTGCTTATTTCGATATAGGAATATTAGAGGAATACATTATGTTAGCTTGTGATAATGACCAAAGATCATTGTGAATTTAAAGGATCAATAGCAATATTTCACCTACAACTTGTGCTAATGTCTGTCACTATGCAATGATCAAAGATCTGAGTGAATTCAAAGGAGCTACCAAAATCGACAGTTTGAACCACTTAATACCATATTGATGTGGTAAAAGCCAGTGCCGTCACAGTGGGGCTGAGATCTATTTAATATAACACTACATAATATAATTCTTAATACCATATTGATGTGGTAAAAGCCAGTGCCGTCACAGTGAGCTGAAATCTATTTAATATAATACTACATATATAGTATTACCCTTACATAATTCATCCATCGATGACTGAATTAGAGAAACAAATCTGCATAAGGACACATATATACTAGTACTCTGTTAGAAACGATGCCAGTAGGGGAAGTGTACAGTATTTACTATTTACATGTTGAGTATATGAGGCCAAACTAGCAAGATAAACTTTTCATTTTCTTTTGCGCAGGTAAACTATGTTTTAAACACACTGTTTTCCTTGAACATGGTCATTGCATTTCTTGTTGCTTTGATCCTTGACAACACTGTACCTGGTGGTCGGCCAGAGCGTGGTACCTATGTGTGGTCTACTGTCGAAGATTTAAGGACCTACCCTACTATCTCAAGAGATTACGAGCTTCCCTTCCGAGTAGGTCGAGCTTTGAGATGGGTAAAGTGGGTCGGTCTGTAAGGCGAGTGTATTTGCATATTCTTCAAAATGCTAGTCTCAGGAATGAAGTTTGTGGTGATTTCATCAATTCGATTGCATTAGCACAACGGTGACCCAGAGGCTCGCTTCACCAAACTGGTTGTGTTAGACGAAGAAGTGTGAGACTGAAGAAACTTTTCTTTAGTCTATGTAGCGATCAGTGTTTAGCTTTTAGGTGGCTAGGAATTTTGTAGGTCTGTATAGCAACTGTTTCGTCGGCAAAGAAAAGGAGCAGGCAAAGTGTTTGCTGTTGTTGTAAGGTTGCTACAGGTAATTTAGTTTGATCTCACCTGTGATGTAATTCTAATGATCTTGGTTGCAGATGGACAATGTAGAGACTATACTATCTTTCTGTGCAAGGATTAATGTATCTCAATTTTTTAACCAATAGCTAATCTGTCTTATATAATTAATTATATTATATAGCATGAAGAGAGAAATCATAATAACCATCATTGTCAATTGTAAAGAGAAAGAGCACTGCTATTTAACAGAACTATCATAATTTTTGTTGCAATCAGAGTCGCATATGGGATGTGTATAGTACATATGTGGATGTACAGTATATAGTTGTGATTGCATCAGGCCATCAGGAGCTTTGAAAAATGACTTTTCTGATAGTGAAATTGATGTAGATTGCGGTGATCGTCTATCTGCAGGCAATTGGAAACTCGGGTATTGTGTGCAGCTTTATATTCAAGCTATTCCATCTGATGCTGGCAGTCAATACAGGATTTTGGTGCTATTTGTAATGGGTGGTGTGAGGTCCGTGGATTTAACTTTGTATAGTTATTCGTATGTGGTATTGTTTGTATACCTAGATGCTATACGAGTACGTTTATTTTACCGTGGTTGTGTACTAAGTTATACTTGTATCCGATAAATATCCGTGTGCGAGGAT
Source organism: Xerophyta viscosa (assembly GCA_002076135.1). NCBI lineage: Eukaryota > Viridiplantae > Streptophyta > Magnoliopsida > Pandanales > Velloziaceae > Xerophyta > Xerophyta viscosa. The sequence goes on from MJHO01000043.1 coordinate 1,711,099, forward strand.
TTCTAGACACGTGGGTACGCAGTAGTGTGTGAGTAGGTAGCACGCGATGTTGGTTTTTGCATTTATTTGTGCAATGCAAAAATGTTTCGGTTGACTGATAATGTGCGAGTTGCGTGTATAAGTTAGCCAATGCGCGATCCGGATGGGCTCAAAATTCATTTCTTCCGAGCTCGACCCCTCTCCTTTGACTCCTTTGAACTCTTCCTTTTCTTCTACTGTGCCGATGAGCTTTGGGAGGGCGATTGATCGCGGTTTCGAGATCCCGGTGTCGAGGGCTTCGCGTGGATGCCAATCCCGACATTTCGGTGGAGGTTTCATACGGGGGAAGACCTAGAGTTTCGACCTAAAGGTGAGCTGTATACTATTGCTTCAGAATCAAGTGGTTTATATGCTTCATGTATTGATTGTGTGTTAACTATGTATATTATAGTATTTAGTATGGAGTATAATCATGTTAGAACTTAACATGGATTTCAGTTACTCGAAATACTACGATTATGCTACTATATAAATACTACGATTATGCTGCTATATATATAGTTGATGGAGCATGATTTTGGATGAATAGCATGTTACCATGTTGTTTTCTACTAATTGTTGCGTATGAATGGTATGCTTCCGCACGTGTGCGTGTAGTTTGTAGTTCGGGGTGAGGGATGCCACAGGTGACTACTTGGGGTATAAACAATGAAACTCAACAGAGCATTTGTCTTTTTATGTCTTCCATAATTTAAAATTATATTTTTATACTCATCCTCCTAATTTAAAATACTATTTTTATGTCCACAATTGCTCTTATATTTTTTTTGTTGAAAGATGATAGCAGTCAATTTGACGAGAATATTTCATTATTTTAAACAGTTAATGGATCCCAATAAATTATTTTTGAATAAAGGGGCATGTTTTACAATTTCGAATTATAGACGGGCAAAACAAAAACGCAATACCCTAAACTCTGACAAATATGAAGAAGAAATGAAATTGTATCCCTTGTTCTATACATGGCATGAAAGTGTTTACGCAAGTTTAGGATGTAATCTTATGCTGTTGGTACCACTTTTAGGCTGCCAATTCGTGGAGAGACGTGCCGCCACATAATTTAGTGGTGATAATAGAGAAGTGTCGTTAATAATTCGGAAAACCGCAGTGCAATCCCTAGCTATTATACTTTGTTTTAAATCCACTACCTTCATTTGAATCTCTAACAGTTTATCTGAATCCGCGACATTTTTAAGGAATCTTAGTGACATAAATTTGGCGATACCCATCCTAGTGATTCATGATACACCCAGTTATCATTCCTATTGAGAAAACATTTTCATAGATGCAAAGGAAGTTGAGATTCTTACGGTGTCCCATTGGTCCCCTGATTTTGGAGATTCATAGTATAATGAAACGATGTCCTATTCCCTACTGAAAATCATCTAACCAACACTAACAATCCACCATCTAAGATTAAATTACCCAGACTTGAAGACATCTAAAAAATATCTGAGTTACTAATAATAATAATAATAAAATAAAAAAAGAAGTGCTCTGTAGACAGCCTTGATGAATTACTATATATCATACAGTGTTCGTCTTCGACTGTTCAACATTATGAGAGTACAATATCAAGAACCACAACCAACAGCAATAGACTAACCACAAAACTGTTTTTCAAGAGTCCAAATTCAAACAACCAAGTCGGTAAAACAGATAGACGGGCCACATAATCGAAAATAGAGCATGGCATAGTATAGTTAGAAAACTGTACAAGGAGTTAGCTAAATGTATCCAAGAATCCGTTGAATCCGCGACATATGTTAATAATATTTATCAGTCAAGGCTCTAACTCACACCCAACAAAAGAAAGCAGGAACGATAACCACATAGGCAAAAAGTAAATGCATCCCATGAAAGCCCTCTTGAAATAGCAGGAACTCTGAAGTCGGAATCAGATTTAACATTATGGTCGAGTCAGTATGGCCTTCGCTTAGATTGGAGTTCCTACTTGTGATGCTGGGGAGCACCTCAACCCAAGTAGCAGCTACTAACAATGTAAACACAGGACCAGGTCACCAGGCAACAAGTAAAGCATAGTAGACATGATAAATGATAAAAGAAACTTCGGCATAGCTCCCTTTTCATTTCTTTTAATAAAAACATATATTTGGAATGGGAAAAAAAAAGTTGAACAGCCCATGACATGCTCTCCCATGCTAAAGGGACGAGCTCTGGAATTTTGGCAAAATTACTATCTAGAAGGGCAAACCTTTTTATAGGGGCCTCATTCCATGCATGTAACCATAGCAGTAAAACAGTTTTTGCATCCGAAGGAGTTCAGCAGCTAACCGAGCCTGCAAGATTGAAATCATTTATCAGAAACAAGGTTAAGCTGAAGCTATTGAATTGTCAGCACATTGGGCAGATACGAATCAAAAACCATGTCAAGACGCTTGAGGAGAATAAGCAATATACTTCCATATTTAGACCGACGAAATAGTTTCAATTGATCGCCTACTTGGAACGACTTTGAAAGAGAAACGGTTCCTTGCTAGTTCAGTGAAGTTGAAGACACAACTCAAATAACAAACATGAAATCCAGTAAGGCTTTGGCTTCCGCTAATTCTTTCCAAACAGCCTGTGACGCCAAATATTGGAAAAAAGAGCAGCTAAAAGATGAATGCGCAGGACGAAAGCACAATGGGAAAAATCATGGCAGCTAAATAGTATGAAGAAACAAAAACGCCATTAAACGAAAAAACCTGACCGATGTGCCTATCAGGATCCAAAAAGCATCTTGACATTACCATACAAAACTTGGTTATATTAACAAGATCAAGCAACAAAAATTCAATAGGTAATGTATATAGAGGAGAAAAAATTTGGAAAGCGGTACAAATACGGGAGAGAACATTATGAGGCTAGCAAAAGCTAGAAAAGGTAGCAATCTACCAATTAGTGCTTGTATCCACCTCCATGGCACCAGAATTTCTGGACATGCACTTGGCATGCAGAATAGGAACCTCATCCTCACTCTCGGTCATCCTTTCTTGGTTGTCTAGTGATTCAAAGTACACAGCTCCTTTATACATCCACTCATCTCTTTCGGAGGAGTAGAAGTCTTCAAATGGTTCCCCACACAAAGCACAGATGCACTGCCTTTCATCTGCAGGAACCATTGGTTCACATTCCTCTCCCGTTTGAGCTTCCTCAACAACAGGGGTTGCAGAAGTTGGATGGGATGCTCCCAAACTTCCAGCAAGCCACCTTTCTGCATCCACAAACCAACTCCGAGACGATTTGCCAGACTTAGTTTCATCATGCTTCTCAGATTCATGCCAATCCAAGTGACTTTGAAGCTCTTCCTCAACCTTAAACCTTAGACCACATACAGCACACTGATGCTTAAGATCACCGTTTAAACTATTAACAACTTGAGGATGGTATTCCCGTAGTATCTGTGGCGCAAGGGACACGCCTATGAGGTCCAGTATGACTGCAGAAGACGCTGCAGTTGACGAATCAGGAATACAAAGTGCTCCCGTTGTTTGTGAAGACGAAACATCTGCTGTATGTGAAGCTGAAGAAACCTGAATCTTTACAGGGCGGTTAAGTCCAGTGCTCTGATCTGAAGGTTCTGCAGGCATCGGAGCAGAAGAGGTTGGTGGCAACTTGGTAGATGGTGATATAAGACCTTTTGCAAGTAAAGACCTCAGAAGATCTGCAGCAGAACCAGAAGGACCCAAGTCCTGCAGGCTGGAGCCTAACAGGGATGAAGTAGGTGGTGGACCTGGTGGCAAGGGGGGAAGAACAGCTTTATTTGGCTGTGTAACAGATCCGCCACTACTTTGGGATGTAGGAAATGGCAATGAAACTGATGTAGGAACAGGAGAAGACAAGGTTAGAGCATGGGGAGGAGGAGGTCCACTTGGCAGGGGAGGATGTATATTTGAAGTTTGAGTACTTAAATTGCTAGCAAAGAGGCCAGTTTTCATGATAGCAGCAACCAAATCGCCTACACTAGACTGACTTGAGGCGTCGCTAGCAGCATTGCCCATCTGATCTGCTCCTGACATTTCGCCTGCTTTAGTCTGGTCTGCTCCCGACATTTCGCCCACTTGAGAAAATGGTTGATGCTTTGGTGATCGTACTTCTACCGATACATGAGATTGTGATTGCTGCAAGTACGGAAGCTGATGCCTTAACTGACCAAAAGGTGCAGAAGAGGCAGAAGGATAGGGAACACTTTCAGGTGGCTGCAACTTCAGCGGGTTGAGAGAGTGCTGCCCTTGGGTGTGGGCATAACGAGACAACAGATCTTTCCCGTTAGATGAGACTGGAGGTTGATTAAACAGGACAGAAGGACGTGCAGGCTTTTGATCAGTTAAAGAATGACGATGATCCTCAAGATCACTTAAAATGTAGGACTTTGGATGCAGCAGGGAAGCAGAAGATGGATGCAGCGTAGCTGATGGTGAGGGTGTTCGCAGAGATTGCAGTTGCTGCCCATCTGTCCCTCTGGACTCTCTGGATACAGTCGGTGAACTTATCAAAGGTCTATGGGTCGAAAAATTGGAATGTGAGAGAACTCCACTATTTGAGAGAGATGAGTTTATCCCTGAAGATAAACGACCGATGTGACCCTCCGACTGAGCCGGAAGTAGAGGGTCTGAATGGTTCCAAGTTTCAGGTGGTTGGTCGCGTGGGCGCCAGAGTGGCATCATATGTGATGATTCAGCTTGCTGCGCAGACATTAATTCTACAGAAATGTCCTTGCTGGTTCTTGAATCAGCATCTTCTTGAGCATGTAGTACTGTGTGCTTATCTACCTGCTGTATAAAGAAAACTGACATCAGAAAACTATCCAACTTATAAAAAAACAAAGTGGATCGTGGATAAAAATCATTAGTGTTGCAACTTTTTAAAAGAAAAAAATAATAGGAAGGTCTCATTACTTTGAATAATGGTAGTCGTTCTTCCCTTCTCGGATACTTCAGGTCAGAAAATGCATCAGTTCTATTGGACCGAAGTTCTTGAAGCTTGGTTTCCTTAGTCCCTCTTAAGTGGCCTGTTATACTTTTGTCCACATTATCAGGTTTCCAACCACTTTTTGTTGAGTTGCTCCCTACCCCACGATCGGCCAGCCTAGAGCTCATATCATCCCACATGAACTCTTCCTCTTCCGAGTTTTTCCAACTCTTGGACGGCAGTCCAGAGGTGCTACTTGCACTATTTAAATGGACGGGAGTGACATGACGACCAGCCTGAGCAGGTCCAGATACGCTATACTTGGTATAAACATTATTCGCCTCAAGGTCATTCCTCTTATTGGCTACTTGTTCCGCTGGTGAATTGCCAGTACTAAACGATTGTTTTACAACTCTCTGTTGATCTTTCTTTACACCAACTCTTGCAGCTCCTAGTTCTGGCTTCCGAGATAGGATGGAAGAAAAATCAGGTTCTTTATGTTCGTTCTTCCTATTTGCCATTTCACCTGATGCAGCCCTCTGCTGCAGCTGGTTATTCTGAAACAAACTCAGAATTAGATAATAGTAAACAAAGACACAACTAAATAAGAATTCTAGAGAAATGGAAAACCACATACAGGTGCTTTTGGGTGCAGATCTGTCCACTGCTTTGTATTTCCAGTGGTAGCTGATCTGTCGGATCTCCGGACACTAGCTCCACCTCTACTTGTACTAGTATTATCATCACTAGTTTCTTCCTTCACCTGTTTTTAAACGAAGGGTGCATCCATATGTTAGACAATTTAAAAGAGCACCCTATCTTAAAGCCATACAAGCTAACCAAGTCAAATGTTGATCTGCAAGAAGCAACAACAATTAAGATTCTGAACCAAATTATCTACAACAATCTCCAGTTGCATACTAAGGCAATGTATAGTGATTATAAGAAAGTAAAGATTTTGTTCTGGAGAAAAGAAAACGAAAAAAAAAGTATACAGGCTGTTTGAAATATCATGCCACACTGAGCACGGAATCAGAATCCATGACATGTTTATGCAACTTACAATCATTGTAGAAATTATGCATACCCTAGTTGAATGCTCAATCCTTTGTCTTGCCTCTACATACTTTGGATTAACATGAATACTATGAGGAGGACGCGGTGTCTGAGACTCAGGCTTTGCTGCTGCTGATCCAGATGAGCCATTCGCAATGGTTGTAAACCCAAGTTCCTTTTCAATCATTTGAAGTGGGCCAGGAGGAAAGACTCCTTTCCATGTTCCAAAAAGATGTCGCATGCCAGGATGTACAGAAGAGTCAACCTGTTTATAAGCCTTGCAGAACACCTAAAATTTGATGTTAGTGAGATAAAAGCCCCAGGAAAAATAATCAGGAACCAAAAAAACAAGATTACCATATTACCAATGTATAAAACACTCAAGGGGAAGAAATATAGAAGCCTCAGACAACATAAAAATAATGAAGGCATAAAATTTTGATTTGAATGCACGCGAGCCTGAATTTTCTCTCAGCATTCTAATACCCAAAAGTTTACAAAATGTCCAACCTCAGGTAGCCTGGCTGAGAAACACTTGATGTAATCTCTTGCAATATTTTTCACTATGCTATCAAGCAGATACAGGGAAGGCAACTTCTGCTCACTAGGAACCTGCAAAAAAAAATTAACCCAAAAAAAATATAAAAACAATCATAACTGGCAACGGAAACAAGAAAGTAACTGGCATGAAGCAAAATCATTAGGAAAAACATATCAGCATTAACAACCAGTGATTGGAAAATTTTAAAATGAATAATACACTTGGGAAATAACAATTCATATCACATACGCCGAAAACATGCCATAACTTAAACAATCCTGTCTATTCAACTTGCTTGTGTCCTTGGTACCTACGGACACCAGACAACACAAACTGAAGGTAAATTCAGGAAAAGGCTTATCAAAGTGTTTCTTCAATTTCTAAGCTATTCTTGATTTAACCACAATACATATGCATGTAAACATCCATGCTAATCTTACACCTCAAAATCATTGCAGATGATAAATCTTAAGAGTTCAAGTCCTTCAACCTTGCAGTGAAATCAATCTGCAGCCTGCATAACATTGAAGGGGGGAGAAATATTGATATGTATGCGCAAGGTGTCATATAACCAGCTCCAATATACAACGGAGGGATTAGTAGAACTATGAAAGTCTCAATCTTTGATCCACACATTAGTGTTGCTTAACTGATTCAACCAAAGTTTGTTACATTAAAGCTGAAGCCTTTCTGAGTTGGTAAGCTCTCTTCAACAAGAACTTTTTCTCTCTTTCTTTTTTTTTGTGAAAGGGAAATGTTCGCAGATCACAAGCACCGAGGGTTAATGATCAGTTATTGTTCACTGATCAAAGTGAATTTCCTGTAAAGTATATGTGGCTCAATTAAAATAAGCACCATTTCTCGGATTATATGTGCACGCTGGGAATAATGATTCGATGCTTTCATGTTCATACACCAAAAGCACATATGCGGATAAAAGATTGTCAAAAAATCTTATTAGCTAACATCCATTTCCCCTAGCCAATACAAATAAAAATGGAAAAAGACACAAACACTCAACCTCCCTTCTCCCTTTTTTTCTCTGTAACATCATTGCATCATACGAGAAATGTTACTAGCACTATTAAAGACAGCTATTTAGTGCAGCATGTGGACAATTAGTACTGCACAGCCATTAGTTCAACATTTCATACATTACAACGAAGCTGCAATTCAGCAAACACGTTGACAAACGAAGGTAGAATCTGACATCACATTGAGTACAAGGAAACTGGAAATTCTCATTAGTATTAGCCAGTGAGCAATACAAAACTCATACTTCTATGGTAATTTACAACGATTGAAATAATGAGTTGTCACCTCGATGATGTGAGAGCAGATAGTGTTCGCAATAGCCTTGGCGGCGTGAAGATTCTCCCCTGCGATGATGGTGAGATTGGTGATGATGGGCTTCGAGTTGAACGTCAGATCCGCAAGCGCCACCCTGTACTGCGCCACAAGCTCTTGATACTGTTGCTGCTGCTGCTGTTCCTGGAGCTGCGGCAGCGGCTGAGGTTGGTAGCTGCTGTCCCTCCCTCGATCTCGGTCTCTGCTTTCAGCTGCTCTATCGCGCTCGCCCGCTGCGCGAATCCTGGGATCGGCAGGGCGGATGGGCCTGTCGGCGGCGGCGGAGCTTGGAGGACCGCCGTTGGAGTCGGCGGCGAGGCGAGGCTTCTTGAGAATCGCACGATCGGCGATGGCGGATCTGCGGGAGCTGTCCATCTCCATGCACCGAACCCAACCCCACCGTAGTCAGCGAAGGAAACGGAGAACGAGGTGGAGCATGCGGAGACCGGCGGCGAATGAACCCTAGAAGATAAGGAAGATGGGAATGGAGAAGAGAAGACTATCTTTCTTCGAGGAGTTTGGGAGTTGGAAGAGGGGGGAGGGCACATCCCGTAATTTATAAGAAAATACGAGGGTAATGATATGAGTCCGGAATGGTTGAGCTTTCCTTCCAGCAGTTTCGGATATTGAACAGGCTCTTTACGTTTTTCGTCGAGACAAGTATGACCATGGATGGTATTGAGGTTAACGGATTTGCCACTGATGCAAAGATCCGATTTGTCATGTAAAATAGTAATCCAGTTATTGCTATTCTTCTTATTATGGATAAAAACAAGGGACATCGTTACCATGCATCAGAAAAATCAGAATAGAAATTATTAGATGAGCTAAATGTTAATAGTTTTTTTAATACATTTATAGAACTTATATAATATATTCTTTATTAAATTCTAAAATAATTTCAATAGAAATTCTAGTAAAAAATGGAGATGTATTTAGTGTACTAGATAATGATGCATAAGCACCAAATCTAATATGTACGAGAGGCTCACTATCTCTAGTCACCATTTCATCCTACCATCCTTCCTCTACATCAGATTCTTGTATTTTGATAAGAATCAGGTCAACGATAGGGCAAATTATATTTGGGCACTAACTCTATCGTATCATAAGTCCATATGACAACGACAAATCGTTCAAAATTTGATATGTGGCTTGGAAATGACAGAGTTTGGTATATACTCTATTTGACTCACTATCACTCTCTTCTGGAGAATCTCACTCGTCGGAAGTAGGCAGCGTGAGGTCGGCAACATCGTAGGAGAGAGGATTGCTCGGATGAGGGAATTGCCCGGGCGACACCACAAACCTCACACTACCTGCCGACCTCCGACCAGCCTGACAGTAGCCTATCATCGCCCGGGAACTTGTCGGAGGTTGGCAGCATGAGATTGACAGGCCGTGAGGTCGACGACGTCATAGGAGTGGGATTGCTCGAAAGTAGAGGTGGCAAAATTACACCCGGTACCCGCGGGTCCGTGGGTACCCGTCCAAACGGGCGGGTACGGGTAAAAATTTTAGTTAAAAATATTGAATACGGAGATCCATCACGCAGCACCGTACACGGCAACACATAAGTGATGGGTTCGTACAAACGGTAGGCCAAGCGAAGGATGTCGCTGCCGCAAGGGTTACGGGCGGGTTACCCGGGTCGACTAGCCATAACGTAATAGATATACTAGGTTACTTTAATGTTTTAATTTTCCACGTTTTATCCCAAAAACACATAATTAGAAGGCATTTTTTTGGGAAAAAAAAATTTAAACAAGAAGTTTATATATATCATTTGGATCTTAACTTTATGTTAAATTTTTTTTAAAAAATAGTTTTAATTAGGTGTTTTTAGGGTGAAACATAAAACGCGTATAATTTAAAACACTTAGTATTCATTTGTGACATTGCATCGTATTTACCTTCTTTTGAGAACCTAAAAAAGATTAGATTAGAAATATTTTTTTGGAAACAAACCTTTCAACATATACATTTGTAGATCGATTGAGATAGTAGGAGGTCTCTATAAGACTGCATCATATGTTAAAGTAAATTTTTCCAAAAAATATCTAATGGTATATTTTATGTGGAACATCGAACATACCATATCACTCTATGCAGAAATTCGAAATGATTAGTAATTCATGGGTACCATTCAGTGGAGAGAACAAAAACTACTCTGAGGAGAATATACTTTTTGGAGAAAAACTTCAATATGAGATAAAGTTAGTAGAGATTTTACATGAGATATTGGAGTGACACTATGGTCAATGGTTATAAGTTGTTGTTCAAAAAAGGGCTGCACGGTTTTTCACAAATAATTGGCTTTATTCCCTAGGAGATAATAAATTATGTTTTAGATTATTGACAATATTTTAAATCTCGGGGTACCGCGGATCAGGCGCCCGCGCAAACCCGCGGCGCGGATACGGGTAACCGAAAATTATGAACCCGGCAATATAAAGTGTACGCCGGCCTGAGCCCACGCACCCGAAGCCGGTACTGAGCTGACTCAGTGCCCCAAAAGTCTGACGGTTGCGGCACCAACCACGGGTCGGCGCGGTGCCGGGTACGAGGGGTCGACGGCCGACCCGTTTTGCCACCGGCACTGCCGAGAGAGGGTGTCTAAGGCAAGGTAGGGACAGGATAGGCAGGTCAGATATCAAAACGTGGTGATTGAATGTTGTCATCCTACAGGGCAATATCGGTGCACGTTGAGCAATGAGATGGGCATGTGGTATGCCGCCTTATAAATACAATATGGCCCCGACGAGTAGTCGTGTTCATTGGCGCGCAGGCCATATGGTACGTGGAGTCATCTGTTAAAGGCGGCATGATAATGTAATAGTGTGCCTCTTATCGAGAGCTTTGCGTGTATAAGTACAGATATAATCATTTTGGAGGGGAGAACCAAAGACGACGCACTATATCGAGATGTAAACAGGACTAGAACATTTGATTTCGGAACCAAAGTGACTCAATATATTAGTTTAAGGATGCCGTGCATAGCCCGAGAGCTTCACATAGAAATTTCAAAACAAAAAGAACCATATCAGAGCGCCATACATTTGTTTAATATCAATTAATAGTACATCTTAAGATAAATAACAAAATAGGACTAAGAATATAAGAAATCTATAAATTAAACGTAGTAAACATATATAATATAGAAATTCAGTACCATATAAATTACCGATATGAATAATAAAAAAAATTCTATAAAATCCAAAGCCAAAAAAATAAAAATAAAAAGAATTATGTGCCGACCGGCACAGCAATCAGCTCGGCACAGAGACGGTGCAGATCCGACACGTGCTGGCCGGGCAGCACAGTCGGTGCAGTCGAGCATGTAAAACAATGTTTAAGATACAATGAGCAAGTTTTGAATTTGATTACTTAGTCTACATATTCTATTTGTCACAACAACAATAACAATATAATGTTTACACATTCATGTACAATGATTTGAATGATGTCAGGAGTACCTCATAAATATCTTTTTTCCGATTATAGCATGCCATTCTATAATGAAATTTGATCTGAGTTGTCCAGTAATATACACAAGGGCAGGAAAGCTTAGATGAGCCCAACATAAACAAAAGCTAGAGGAGCCGAAAGTTGTTTATATTAACAATGAAGCATCGATGATTATGTTACATCTTCTGCATCTCTCATTTTGCAGCTCAGTATCTACAACTCTGCAAAATAGATCAAGTGGTAAAACTATTAAAAACCCCTAACTTGAGAACTTTCGATTTTGAAAAACTGAACATATCAATCAATTGAAGGTCTGTCTAGCCGTACATGAATCAGGATTGGTACAAGCTAACCCAATTTAACGTGTTATAATGAGATGCATAATCAGAAAAAAGTTATATATTCTAGGATCTATATCTATATATACCAGCATAATTAGTATATATTTGTGAAAAAGAGGAGCACCTTAGCTGACAAAGTGGTCACAGTCAGCTTATGCCATTGTGGGAAGAAAAGCCCAAAAAAAAATTGAAGCGGGCAAACAGATTTTCTGCAGCAATGCCAAGAGAAATTTTAAGCTTTCAGGTAACTGGTTCACCTCGAGATGTTTGAGCTGGTAAAGGCTTGAGGAGCGGCTTCAATGACTCCATGATACTAGAAAATGAAGGTCTTTTCCAAGCTTCGCTGCAGTACAAGAACGTACAATCATTAACGGGAGCAAAAACCACAAAGAAATCCATCAATAAAAGGTTTATCTTTACGCACTTTGCCCAGCAAGACTCAATAATTGCAGCTACATGTGGGTTTACAGTACTTGGAATTTCAAGTCTTCTGCCCTTGAAACCAACTGCTGCTACCACCTGCATTCATAAACCCGATTAACAAAATTACTCCGTGGAAATTCTATTTTGACAAACCACTCACAGAATTCATGATATGTGGCAACTGAAACTAACAGGACCTGTCTTTATGCTGTAAAGCATAAAAGATAAAAGGCTATAGTGGATATGAGCTGATATGTCAGTTTTGCCTGACAAGTGCCACAGAGAACCTTAAAATTCCCGCCAGTTTGGTGAGACGACCAGCTATTATGCAGTATTAGCACTTCAAGCAAAGATATGCTACATCACCAACTTGAAACTGTTGCTAACCTGAGCTGGATTCAAATTATTCCATGGCTGTTGCAATGTCATAAGTTCCCATAAAATCACACCAAAACTGTAAACGTCAGACTTTTCATTGGATGGCTCATCGCGAAGAACCTCTGGTGCCATCCATTCTGGCTGGATAAGGAAAAGCATGATTTAATTAGTCTCACGCTTACTAAATACAGGTAAAGTTAAATACTGAATGGAATAAGGAGGCAACAAAGAGCAACAAGACACTTACAGTCCCTGCTAGAGACTTGGAGGATAGAAATGTATTCGCCTTCAACCTGGAGAGACCAAAATCACAAACCTGGATAACAAGTACAATCATCAAAGACTTGTTGAATTTTCTTAATGTATACAATCGGAAAAAAAAACTTTGTTATTGTTGTTACACAAATATGCAATGTCTTATGACAAACAGGACACCATAGGATAATGTAAAAGTTTCCAGAAAAAAAGGATTTTTTACTTTTACGGTATATTTCTTGTCGACCAAAAGATTTGGAGACTTCAAGTCTCGATGAACTATTGGTGGATTGCGCTTATGAAGATAATTCATTCCCTTTGCCTGGACAAAATGGAAGTTTTAGAAGTTAGGAACACTAGCAATATGCAGAACATGCAAAAAAGAACACCGATCCTAGTCTAGATACATAGCCTAAATACGTCTGTCATAAATACTTGCTTTACTCGTGAAAGTAAAAATGAAAACTCAGAGCGCATACACATTTGCTTAAAAAAACATATAATCCTAAAAATAAAGATAATAAAAACAAAGGGAAAAAAAAAAGCTAGAATCAAATTTTTAAATCTAGATTGTAATGCATCTAGAGCTGAGATTTAAGCTAAGAATAAACAAATAGTGTACCACATCAAATGCCATGCTTAAGCGGCGCCTTTCATCAAGTAATTCTCTAGCTCCTTGTTTATGCAGAAGCCTGAATAAGCTGCCCCTGCAAATTTTAATTGAAACCAACGATATACTGCTGTGTATCGTGAAAATTCATCTTATTTCATAAGAAACCAAATCAACCTCGACAAATATTCAGTCACAATAGAGAGGTTAGGAGGCTGAGTGACCGCTCCCATGAAAAGGACTATGTTTGGATGTCTCAAGCTCTTCATTATTGAAACCTGAGGTACACATATGAAATACAAACCCTTGAGTAGAAGCGATCAATGGAAGGCGAGATAGTTACCACCTTTCTGATAAAGCGAAAGAAATACGTTGCAAGATCGTTCTCCAGAAGACATAGGCAGTCTTAGATAGATATAGCTATCTGACTAGATATCATAAGTTTGTACGTAAGTAACAAGCTTGTTATAGACATTGCCTGACCTAAATCTTTTAGAAGAAAGAAAGAGAAACAGATTCCATGTAAATATTAAACAATTAGCCACAAACATGTACACAGACACATCTACACTCTACAGACACAGGGACATACAGGTGCACGTGCAGAGTCACCAGAGCAAATATCTACGTGCTTCTAAATATACTTCCTTAAACTAAAATACATGTGCACAGTCATCAGATGCAATACATGTTCATATCCATTAAGGCATACACCTAGTTAATTGCCTTCTAAAGCAGCTTAATACATTAATGAAGATCCATGGCATCCATCTTTGAAATACGAACTTATTAATACCTCTCTTAGGAACTCTTTAAGCCGTTCAGGATGGAACTCTTGTTCCATAAGTATCTTCACTGCAACATCCTGTGAATTTAACATGTCCCATAAGTACAGTAAAGAATAAAATCAATTTAATTCCAGTTTTCTCCAATGTATTATTTTTATCAATTTTGAGAGAGTACTCTTTGGCCTATACTGAAATTGTACCTACTCTAATTGTACATTTACATATTCATCCAAAACGACATACAACTAATATACAGGAACCAGTGAGAAACTTGACACTTCGTACTACTAATTCACATCAGTGAAATCACACATGCCAAGACATACTGTATAACTAACAACAACAGAAATGCAATGTATGAGCTAAGCATGTGTACATGCGTACATTACTCCTTATAGCTAACCAGAAATATTATCCACAAAGAACAAGAAACTACATGCAAATCCTCCATAGGGTTGCATACATAGTCACAATAAACAGTTGAATGAGAGAAGCATGCAGCAGGGTCAAGAACATACCGAACCATTCCAATCAGCACGATGAACTGTCCCAAATGAACCTGCATAAACCCAGTTATGTTTTCAAAAAATATATTATGGTTATAATTATCAATGGAGCAACCTTACCCCTAACCAGCATTTTCCGGCTATAGTCTAGCAATAGATTAAAGGAAATACCTGCTCCAATTCTCTCTTTTAGGACAAGCTCGTTCCATGGAATGGTCAAATCATCTACAGGAAAAGATAAATCTGCATCGTGTTTGCTTCGGACTGTCCTCTCAATCAACATGAGATCCTTATTTTTTTCAATCCTTGCATTAGCTAGGGCAAAAAGTGTTGAAGCATCCTTATCCCCATTCTTCGTAAGAAATTCAGGAAAGGACTCCTGATGCACAGAACTTACTAAGTTTTGCAGCTCTTCTGAAGGGACTTGCAAATTATGCATGTTGGAATGTGGACTGATTCCATGAGCATGACGTTGGTATGCCTCAATAGGTTCAAAATCACTGCTTGTTACCGGTGGAACGGCACTCACATCACTATGTTTCTCATCATAGTGCTTAGAGCTTGATGGGTCTATAATATCTTGACCATGAGGAGCAGCTGCAAATGGAATACATATGCATGAGAACTTCAAAAGACGTGCAAGTTTAACACCATATATTGTATATGTTCCTTATTTAATTCATGAATATAATATTACATTAGCCTATAATATAATTGATCTTTATTCATTATTTTACCATGAACAGCAGAACCACATTTGATTGGGTACCAAAATTAGGACACACGTAAGTCCACATGTGATAGTGAAACAACTAAATGGCTCATGAAGATTAACAGATACAATAAAGTAAGGATTTTTTTAGAGAGGAATTATACTACCATTTAAACAAACTCTCGTGTTGTGCACTTTCCCTTAGGGGCTGTTTACTTGAGTGGAAAAGTGGAAAGTGAGAAGAAAGTGGAAGAAATAGTAGAATGGGAAAGTGATAAGAAAGTAGATTTGAGTTTTCTTGTTTACTTTGGTATTGCTTACAAGTGGAAAGTAAGTAGAATTTATATACAAAGATAATTTTATTAATACTTAAATAATAATAATTAAAAAAATATTCTTAATGATAACAAATTTTTTTTAATACATTAATATTTTTAATAATAAATTTAAAAATAATTTAATATTTTATTAATAAAAATTATTTATTTATTTTAGCTAATTGAATAATTTTATTATTTATATTTTTAAGAAAATAGTAATAATTATTAGATTATTATATAATTAAATAATATAATATTCATTATTATTATTGTATAATTTACTTGTTATTATTATTGTATATTTATTATTAAAGAATATAAAATTTATATTTTTTTTATTTATTAAAATAATAAAATTTGTATTATTAAAGTGGAAAATAAGTAAAAAATTTTTATTTACAAAAATAATTTTTACTTAATAATTAAAAGTAATTCTTAAATATTATTAAAATTATTCTTTAAAAATTAAATAAAAAATTAATTTATAATTACATATTTTAATAAATACATTTTAATAATTCACTTATTTATTTAATAATTAATATCTAAAAATATTATTTATTTATTTAGCTATTTAGAAATTTATTTATTTATATTTTTAGAAAATACATAAAAATTATTAAAATCTTATATAAAAATAAGTATGATTTATTATTTATAGTAATTTATTATTTTTACTATATTTATTAAAATTAATAAAAAAAATTTATTTATTTTAATTTTTTATAATATTTGTAGTTATAATATATTAATTAAATTTTTTATTAATTATTTAGTTACTTTAGAAAATAAATGATTATTAATTAATCATCACTAAATGTTTTCAATGACTCTCACTTTCCTCCCACTTTTTAACCTTTTGATGAGAAAGTCAAAAAAATAAAATTTACCATAAGCAGATGGAAAGTGAAAGGGAAAGTCGTTTTCTCACCTTCTCACTTTTTCTAATTTAAAGTAAACAAGGAAACGACTTTCCAATTTTACTTTTTCACTTCCTTTTAAACGTAAACAAAAAACGACTTTCCAACTTTCCACTTTCCTACTTTCCCACTTCTCTGTTTAAGTAAACAGGCCCTTAGAGGGAATTGTAGTTGCAAGCAATGCAGAATGTACCCAAAAAAATAAACAATAAACAAATGAAAAGAAGTGTAAAAGAATTAGGGGGAAAAGAAGAAAATCATGAATCCATATTCTCTACTGCATAAGGTTGGCGTATATACATTTGGACTTCTTTGCTACACGTGATGGAATTAATTTTGACCTCTTGATTTTTTTTTTCTTGTTCTCTTATATACTTTGATTCCTTGATGTCTTACAAATTCCTTTTACAAAAACAAAATTGCCATTTTATGTTTTAAAATCATTAATCACCTAAGAAATTAACGTACAAGCAAAGGTCTTTTCTGCCAGGACTATTAAATGAAAAAACTCTAACTCCTTGATGATAATATCATGATATTGACAACTTTAGAGACATTTAGTGAAACATCAATCATCACTTGTTCTGCTATGTGCTATACACAATACATGTTAATCGTGAACATTTATTAACGGAAAACATTCTTTTGTTTCACATAAGAATAGGAAAGAATGTCATCATAACAATACCTGTTGAAGCGCGGCTGAACATGAGATCAAGCGACTGACAATCCAAAAGATATTGCTTCGCCAATGACTTGAAGTTCTCACGGATTTCCACTGATTTGGATTTCGGAGGGCGCAACGGTGATGAAATTGAGATTGAGGAGGGACCATTAAGCAAAGAGTCTGGCTCACAAAGTAATCCAGGGTTCCCAATCAAGTCAACTACATATTCCCTGTCAAAATATGAATGAATGATTAATTTCTTCTTCATTTCAAAAACGAACTGGATATAAGTTCACATCTTCAACATATACTCTTCAAAAGGTTAGCTGCCAGCAACCATATCTCTAGCAAAGAATGTCATCGACATTTAAACAAGCCAAACGGGCTACATCTATATGCTCTTTGTAATATTTTGTGAAAAAACTTTAGCAAAAGCAACTCCCGCCAAGGAACTCATAGACACGATCAGACAGCCAGTCCTACCACTCGTATAAGTTTGATGTCTGTTGTTCTGTTCTAGAGAATATGAAATTTAAAATCCTAGTGATTAGTGTTCTATCTCTAGGGCTTCATGAAGAAACCAAAACAGACGTCAAAAGTATTGTTTCATATAAATCTTCCTATTTAGTTTTTCATACACCAGCAGGCTGACGTTACTTTCTTAAGTTGGAAGATCAAAATATGTTTAAAAATCTATGGAGAAAATGACAAACCTGTCATGACCAAATCGCACCATGCAGGAGGAAGCATCATCTCTTTTACAATATTTGCAGCCCTTGGCAATACGACACGGCAAATTAACTGTGTCTGCCAGCGTCTAAATTCCAAAATAACAGGGAAGTCGTTAACAAACTTGATCACAAATGCATCTCATTCAAGAAGGTTAGCATAACCTCCTATATTTCTCTTTCTTTTCAAAAAGGCAAAAAGAAGGCCCAAACTTGACCACAATAATATAGTAAATTGTAAGCATAGCTGCTTTTTTTGTAAAATTAAGGGAAGTCTAATTTAAGTACAAAATCAAGTTCAAAGGAACAGTTAGCGCCACTAACCCATCACAGTATTATGCATATAACGAACCTTGAATAGTAAGGATCGATGCCTGCACAGACCGACAGAAAGCTTTCCAAAAGGAAGGACAACAGAACCTGTTTTAGACTTGAGCAGCTCACTGCAGTCTTTCCATCGGGGAAGCAAGCTTTGTTCATCGGAAGCCGCACCCCTTGTGAACCAACAGAAGCTTAGAATAGTTAAAACAAAGCTCGTTTTGCTTTTATAAGGAAAAACACAAAATGCAACTCACCCCATATGTGCGCAGACAAGCTTAGCAAGCTGCTCAACCATGTCCTTTGTGGTAGCACAACTGCAAGAGTGTCCAACTACTGTACTCTCGAGCTGCCGGAGATCGTAATCGCTTTGCCGATCTATTAAGGCAACTTCAATTGGAGAATCATTGGGACGGACATTGCGTAGCAAGTCGAGGGATGGAATCCTGCTCTCCTCTTGTACATCAGTGCACATAGTCCACACAAAAGGATCCATGCCCTGAATTAGGTAAAACCCATCTGGAATCTTATCGTAGTATGACAAGCACCCATTCACCTGGTCCACATCCAAAAATTGACTTTATGATTATAAGCCAAGATCAAATGAGAGAGAAGATACGTCTTAAGTAATTAGTTGAAACAAGAATTTAGATTAAATAACTACAACAAACATTGTTGGATATCATGCTTCATGATTGCTTGTTCCAACTGAGTGACACACAGATTACTTGTTGAGATGAATAATGCACGATATTTAATACAGTTGACAAACTCTTGAAGAACCTAATGACTCTAAAAAGAGGAATGAGAAGAAACGGTGCAAACCCAGAAGCGGTGGGAGATGGAATTGGCGGAGTATAGATCGGGGGATGGGAGAACGTCGCCTTGATCGCCAGGCTCGAGAAAATTAGGGTCGTTGGCGCAGGCTGCGTCGGAGCATAGACGGAGCGCGAGGGCGAGCTGGAGCTGGTAGGTCTCCTCGGCCTGCTGGGCCCAGCTCTTGGTCGGCGAGACAGTCTTCCCCTCGGCTGCGCCGAGCGGAGCAGCAGCGGAGAGTTCAATGGTGGGAGGGAGGAAGTAGTCCGTGGAGAGGGAGATGTTCTCGCCGAAGCTGCTGCTGCCGCTGGACTGGCGCTGGATCCGGAGAGGAGGAGCGGCGCGGTGATCGGAGGGGTCTCCGAGAGCTGAAGAAGTCCAATCGAAGGCAGAGGATTGCTTCATGGCGGCTCGGGGCTTGTCCGAGGAGGAGGAAGAAGGCGGGGAATCGAATTTAGGGGGCGGGGAATCGAATTTAGGGGGAGGATCGTCGGGGAATTGACTGAGTAAGGAGTAGCTTGAACGGCGAGCCGCGGCCATGGCAATCTCCATATCACCGCATACGAAGTCAAATGATCAAGAAATTCATGTGAACCTCATTATTATTGATGTAATAGCAGTCAACAGCAGCTGAGCGGAGACGACGAAGAAAAAGGGGGAAAGAACACGGACAAGATCAAGATCCGAAAGGAGGAGAGTGAGGAGAGTAGGAGACGCTCAGAGGACGAGCGTGGACTCGACCGGGAGTCTTGGCTAAGCAAAAGAAAGCCCCTTGGCCTTTGCTGGATCACTGCAAACATTTGCATCGCTTGGGGGTCCCTAAATATGTCCGACCGTACCACATTATTAATTATTATTATTATTATTATTATTTTGAGGGCATGTTTGGAGTGGGGGTAGAGGGATGGTAACCGTTACCAGGGTAACGGTTACCGGCCTTCTACCCCCGTTTGGATTGGGGTAACGCGCTTACCCACCGTGAGAGGTGGGTTAGCACGTTACTTCAACCTCTCTCGCCTCTCCATCTCTTCTCTCTCACTCCAGCTCCCTCGTCACCTGGTTCCCTCTCTCTATCTCGTTCTCCACTTCTCACTCCAGATCATCGGCCAGCTCCCTCTCTCCCACCTTCCAGTTTCGCTTCCCGCCGTCGCAGCTTCTCCCTCTCTCCACTCTTACGATCTCACTGCAAGCCACCGCAGCCTCGGGTCTCTTGTTTTTCCTTCTCTCAGCCTTGTCACCGTTGCCGAGCTCTTCTCCCTCGCTCGCGCCGATCTCGCCGCCCTCCACTAGATCTCGGCGCGGCAGCCCCGGTCTAGTCGCGGCAGCCCAATCTCAGTCGTTTCGGTCTGACATCTCGGTCCGCGCTAAGCCCGGTGTATCACACCAAATCTGTCCGTTGCTTAGCTCGATCTACCGGCGCTGGCATCGATCCTTGGTGACTTTCGGCGGCGGCGACGGACGCCGATTTGTTTTTTTTTTTTTTTTGTGTATGTATGTGGGGGGATTATTAGTTACTCCACTCCCCTCCAAACAATTTGGGTTCCTTTACCCCTGGAAAAAATTTTTGTTACCCAGGTAAGGGTATTACCTGGGTATATGGTACCCTTACCGGGGTACCAAACATGGCCTGAGTTTATCTTATGAAATTTTATCCCTAACCGGTTCACTTTTATATGACCGTCGTAATAAATAAACTCACGGATAGTATCGACCTATATTTTTCTAATCTATGAGTCACAATCTTACGATCTGGACAAATCCAAATGTCCATTTTAATTTTTACTTGATATAGAGTGGATAAATTCTCCACACTTTTATGAATGGTATTTCCAAGATTCTAACATGAGTCTCCACTGACTGTAACATATTATTAACTCAACAATTACGACGCTTTCTTAAAATAATTAAAAAAACTAATGGATCAAATTTAAAGAAAAAAATGTCTGTTAGGATCTCATATCATCTCAAGTGATTCTTAGACAGGTATTCAAACAACTTCCACGTATAAGCAAATGCATAGCAAATGGGACAGCTCAAGAATTCAATATCTATTTGGGTATAAAGGGACCAACCTACACACACACACACACATATATATATACAAGCAAATGCATAGTAGGACAAGCTTAATAATCAATTCAATCGTTATACATTAGCCTACAGCATTCGATCAAGAAGCATGGGCAAACATCCATTTGCGTCCAACGAGACCATATATATATAGACACACACACACACTAGTCGATCTAAGGGAAATCCACTTGAAATAAATCAAGGAATTTGGAGAGTGAACATGAATTGATTCGGGAGTGATCATGAATTGATCGTTAGAAAACGAAGTGAGCACGGGACAAGATCTTCTTCCGCATAAACACGACGTCATATGAGATATCTACTTGTTAGAACATAATGCTAGCACCTCTGTTAACCTTCGAACACTCACCACCATTCACTAAAGAGAAAGAAAGCCTTTGCAAATAATACTCGAACAAAACCGAGGTTTTAAATTTCGTACCGTGCCGAATTTCGATAAATTCTGAACTCGAGACGTGCCGACCGTGCCATTTCGACTGTGTCAATAATAAAATATTATTTTGATATATTATTTATTAATATTTTATATTTTAAAAGTTATTTTTAAGAATTTTTATTTTTTTTAAAAAAAAAGTGGCCTACGTTTGACCACTTATGTCGCGCCACCATGAAAAAAAAAGTCGCGCCCACCGGCGCGACCGGCTGGTGCAGGTCGCGCCGCGCCAAAAAATAAAAAAAAAACGTCGCGCCCACCAGGGGCGCTACTATTCATCTTCCTCGATTTCGTGAGGAAGATGAATAAAAAAAACCAAAAAAAAAACTGTACCAGCCGGCTCGGCACTGAGACGTTCAGGGCGGCACGCAGCGTGCCGCCTAGAACTTAAAACCCTGTTACAATACCAATATCTCATGCGTGTTGCGTGCCACCCGGAGCTTAAAACCCTCTTACAATACCAATATGTCATGCGTCAAACCATCTCCATAAGGCATGCCGTCCCGAACTTAAAACCCTATTGCAATACCAATATCTCATGCGTGCTGCATGCCACCAGGAACTTAAAATACTATTACAACACTAATATCTCATACGTAAAACCATCTCCATAAGCTTAGAAATTGTAAACATACTCGATCCTCTTGACATAAAATAATGGATGGTTGGGACGGATCTAATCTATAAACATCGCATGAGCTCTCAGCCAATGGTGAGCTAAGTTCACATTAACTCTCCGCCGAACTCTATATACAGTTTTGAGACCGTTATAGCGTCTGGTTTTTTTTTTTTTTTATTGTGAAGAATTTTTGTTCCTAATTCATATATTTTAGACGACCGTCATAATAAAAAAAATTCACGAATAATATTGATTTATAATTCATCAATCGATAAGTCATAGTTTTTCCGACCGTACAGACCTGATTCACTCAGTATCACACTTTAAGAGGTAGAGCAAAGATAAAACTTTCGTACTCTTTTAGTAATCTTGCGAAACATTCAGGGGCGGAGCCACGTGTTGGCACGGGGGGACCAATGGCCCCCTCAACCAAGGCGCATGCGGTGAATACCTCGTCGGCGGCGAGATCAAAAGCCAGAAGCAGAGCAATCAAGGGAGGAAGAAATTCAGTCAGACGGTGATAATATCTCGCCGCTGCGAGATCAGAAGCTGGAGGCAGAGCAATCAAAGGAGGATAGAGTCACACCGCTAGAAGTAGATGCTCTGAGAAGAGGGTTTGTGCGACAGTGCGAGGAGATTGATAGAAAGGATTGAGGCTTTGAAGCTAATTGGGCTCGGACATTTATTATTCGGTCCATATTTGATTTTGATTTTAGTATTTGAATATTTGCTTCTCCGATGGATAAAAATTTTGTTCATCTCCATTTAAATGCTTAAAATATAATCTACACTTGCATCGTATATAATATCCATAATTATTTTATAAGATAGAATACTCAAAAATTTCTAAATTTTTTTATTTTTATAAGATAAAGTTAGAGGTAAAATATACCTTCAAATTCATTTACATATTTTATTAACGTTATATTTAATTCTTTTGTTTGTCTAAAAAATTATATTATATGTTAATAGTATAATTATATATAATGTCTAATTTTGAATACTTTAGATAATATCTCGGAGAGTACAAATAAAAGAGGAGAAAACAAAAGTTTATGAAAATTAGTGGAATACATACATGTGGCTGTAACCCGAGTAAGTGCTTTATCCATATAACTACTACCCCTACCTCCAAACCAAACATGACCTTAAGGGCAGATACCGTAAGTGTGTCGAACCTTAGAGACATTTCACAAAACAAGTGGAGTGGCGTATGTGTAAGTTTGAGAACGTCTAATTTAGTTGTACAAGTAATTATAAAAATAATCCAATTTTATCTTTGTATGTTGGCCCTCCCAAATTTTGGATTCTGGCTCCGTCATTGCAAACATCTACTTCATAAGATGTAAATTTTACCGTCCATCATATACTACGATCCTATAGTAAAAGTCTTATATACAACAAACGATATTTGCTTCACAAGTGAAAAACAAGCTCAAAGAAAAAAAAAAAAAAGGCAAAACTTGTATTTTTATGCTTTTAAGAATTTAAAATTATACTTTTATGTCAATCTAATTCAAAATCATTTCTTGTTCCCTTTGACATGTAAAATAACAATTTATCATTATTTTTTTTTCTTAAAATATAAGAACAATTAATTTGACGATACTAATTTTATCATTTTATACGATCAAACGGATATAAAAATACTATTTTAAATTAAAAATATATATTTTAAAATTTTTAAATTATCAAAAATTTATATTTATATATATATATGTTCGGATGGATCAGACGTACATAGTTGGGTTAGTAAGGGAAGGCAAAGATTCTCCGGACACTTTAGGGAGCTGTTTACTTTGCGAGAAAGTAAAAGCAAATGAGGCAAGTGTGGAGGAAAGTTGGAAAAAAAGAATAGAAGTGGAAGGAAAGTGGTAGAAAAGTACGTTTGACTTTTGTTGTTTACTTGGGATTGGAAAGTGCGAAGAAATTATAAATAAAATAATTTAAATATATTATGATTAATAATTTTATATTACTAATATATTAATACTATAATTATATTAATGATTTATTAAGTATTAATTAAAAATATCAATATATTTTTAAAAATTTTAATAAAATGTAATATAGGATATTTTTAATATTATTATAATAATAATCTTATATTAGTGAATATATAAGTATTAATATATACATATATAACTAAAATATTAATATAATATTAAAAGGTCCATTAATAATATATATATTATATATTAATAATTAATTAATTTTTATTGCGATATATTATACTATTATTAGTAATATAATATTATTTATATATACATATATTAAGATATTAGTAAAATAATAATATTAATATTAACATAGAATATCATTAAACTTAGGTTGCTAATAGTATGTTTAATAATATAATAAATAATATAAATGATATAAGATATTGAATAATAGTATAAATATTAAAATATAATAATATATCATTGAAAATATATATGATTAATAATAAGTATATTAATATATTATTAAAATATGTTAATTATTATTAATAAAATTAAATGTATAAATATTATTATTATGTATATATTTAATTAATATTACTAAGTATTATATTTATTATTTTTAAATCTAATAATTTTAAATAGTATATTTTATTATTAATAATATTATCTTATTAATATAATAATTATTAGGAGTTAATATTTTAAATATCTAATATATTATTTATATATATATATATATATATATATATTTAATATATATATATATATATATATGATATGTATATTGACTTTTCCCACTTCTCTCCAATTGGAGAGAAGTGTGGAAGGTAACAATCCTATATAAAAGAAAAGTAAATGGATAGTGAGGAAAGTCACTTGTCTCCACTTTTTTTTTTAAGTAAATAAAAAAAATAAAAAAAGTGAGAAAAGTGACTTAACCAATTTTTCCACTTTTCTTACTTTTTTTTAATGTAAACGAGCCTCTAAGTGGAGTGGATTTCAGGATTTGTCACTAGCTATCAGACAATTGGGCCCACCCAAAGTCGCTCACTCCAAGTTACGAGTTCTTCATTCAAACTCATATTAAAATATATAGACAGGATACACTCGGGCCTCGCTAGCTGCCGTCTACAACACAATTAATCAACGTAAGCTCTCTCATCTTGGATCTCTCTCTCTCTCTCTCTCTTTTTTTTTTTTGGTTTTTCGTTTTGCTTGTCGACTTCGATAATCGCCTCTGTAAGATTCATTCGATAAATGCGCTGGTTCTGATTATGGCTGTTGTTATTCCTCAATCGCATTTGTTTATTCGTGCAGCATTATTGTTTTTGTTGCTTTTGTGTTTTTCTATGAGTTGATGCATGGGATTGATGGAGATGATCATGTACGGTATTGTCTTGGTAACATGATCATCCTCAAGATGGTATTTGCTTAGCTAGAACGATTAAAATATTGAAAACGGGATCGCTGATGTAAATTAAATATCTGCACGTGGTTTAATCTCTATATAAACAACTAATTTGTTGCTTTTAGATGGTATAAAGTTTTCTGGAATGGTGAATTTTGTTTTTTGTTCGTACTTAACAAAAATTTATTAATCAACTTAATAGAAATAAAATAATGAATATGATAACAAGGTCCTTGCGTAGGCAACTATTAACATATACACTTTGCCTTCTTTGGTGGGATAGCTTAATTGGTGGGGAGGATGGATCATGAACAGAGTTTTCCGTGTCGCCCGACACTTACCAACCGGCCTCCGGCACGGTATCGGTGTTGTGTCGAAGTTTCGGGCGTGCTGATCCGTGCCGACCGTTTCGTTCGGCACGGACATGATATATATATATATATATATATGAAAGGACCGCTGGTGAAGGGCAGTGAAATCGGCCATTAAAGAAATATCCTAGAAATCGACAAGCATTTGCACCTGTAGACCAACATGCAAGTTTATCGCGATCGGCATCTGTATCATCAGGTACATCGTCAGCCTTTGAGACTGGATGGTCCATGTTAAGAGCAGGATTGCTTTTAGTCGTTCTTCACACAGAGAACCTCATATTGACTATAGAGGCTACGATCAAAATAACGAAGATATGACAAGCTCGCTTCCAAGTGATAGCAACGTTGTGTCGCAGTCCACATACCGAGCCGCACATACGGTGGTCCTTCCCATCATATCCAGAGTACAGGGCATCAGATCATTTATTGACAGCAGAGCCTCCCTACGATCATTCATATCCATATCCGGCTCCTACGTATGAGAGTTATCCTACACATCCAACTGAGTATACCTCCTGCATATAGTGGATGAGGACACCCAACCGTCCGATTCTTCATATCCACATTACGTGATGGATATGTATACTGACAGTGCTAGTGATGAAAGGCCAACGAATACTACGAGTATATTAAATGAAATATTATCATGTTTATTAGTAGGGATAGGTGAGGTGTATTATTGTTCAAACAACGTACGTGGTAGATTTACATGCTTAAGGTTTCGTTGATCCATTTTATCAACCACACCGACACTCAATGTGAGTAATAATATTATATAATATGTGCGTTTGAGTTTTGACAAATGAAATGAGACTTTTTACTTGTTATTTAATTTTTGTTACATTACTATTTATATAATAAATCTTATAAATTTTAATTATATTTTTTAAAAAAAATTCTGATAATTGTACGATTCGGCACTGGTCGGCACGGCACGGTCGACACGTCTCGAGATCTGAGTTTATAGAAATTCGAAATGGCACAGCACGGTAAACCTTGATCATGAACCATCTAACGCATTCGAATTTAACCAGCTGAAATACTGGATAATAAAATTTCTCTAGCTTTCAGAAAGTTACTGAAATTTGTGGCATGTATGTGCATGTACTCAAGCGTGTGTCGGAAGATAACATATGTCCGGATTCACGATCTGACTACGGTCCATGACCAAAATGGGTTCGAAGCTGTGGTTGGAAATTATGTCTAGTGAAGTAATCTGGTTTATAACGTATGAGAAGTTTCACCTTATTATCTTAAAAAAAACACTAAGATTGGCACCTACGCTTTATTTATCTTCACATTATCAATAAGCAGGTTTACTTGGTGTTACATTGGTCTTAATGTTAGACATCATAGATTTAAAGTTAGCAACATTTGAGTCGGGAATACATATTACAGTATAGGTCATGATTGCATCCTCATAACAATCGCCTTTTTTTATTTTTCAATGTTGCGTCTAACCTGTTCTATTAGACTGAACCAACCCAAGAATGATCTATCGAATGGATTGTGAGCAGTTTAGTTGGAAAAGTGAGGTATTTTCATACAAGAATGAAGTTGGAATACTTGCTTACTGATTTTACATGATTGTCCAAAGCTATTCCACCACTATCTCAAACAGTTACCTGACGAAATGAAGCCTAAAAGGTGAAATGGGTGTGATTTTTTGTGGGAAATAATGGTTTATTCAGAGTTGATAAGCTCAAGGGATCCTTGTAAGAAATTCCTATTCGCATTACAAGTTTAACTCATTTCAATCTTTGTATCTAAACTTTATATTGAGAAAATAAGGTCTCTAGTTATTTTTTTCGTTTGCCTGTCTAGATTGCTGATAATATAAGATACTAACATGCTGCTAGCATGACTTACTCGCTGTTCATTGGCACTTCTTGAATGTATTATCTCAAGGAGAGGTTAATGTCCATTTAAACTTAAAAGATTTGCATTCATTAACACTCACTACTGATTGGGAAAAAAATTGCAGATAGGACTTTCATTACGATGCCCACGTTATTAACAGGATAATAGAAAGTTGTTGCACTGAGTTTTTTCAACAGAATGATTGAGTTTTCTCCTTTATTTTCTTTTTTCATTGCACTTGTTTGGTCTGGAAGCAACTCTTGAGGTCTGTGTGTGCTTATTTTTGTATGGTTGTAGGCTAACTTGTTTGGGCTTTTCCGCTTTCACTCAAGTATTACACGAAAGAGGGTAGCTCCGTTTTCTATCCACCTACAATAAGTTGACTAATCTGGTAGGGGATTTGCTGGCTGTCTTTTCATAATCTGGTTGTTAGTTGTTACTTATTTAATAGAATTTGCTGGAATTGGCAAAATAGCCTGGAGACGAGCCAAGATGATGTCTTGGTTGAAAATTCTTATTACCCGCTTTACACTGTTTCTCTTTGACACCACTTGCTTGGAAGCTCAATGTTTGCGAAATTGTTTTTGCGGTGATTAGTCAATGTCCCTTGTTTTGTTTGACAAAACAAATGGAACACCTTGTCCCGACGTTATGCTAAAAGTGCCTGCTTAAATTGACGCACTAACCATAGTAATTAAGTAGATATGAGGTACCAGACATAAATGCATATGATATTAACACACACACACACACAGGGAGAGAGAGAGAGAGAGAGAGAGACCAACTGCAGGAATAGCAGCAAAACCAGTTATAAGCTATAACAATAGAAGGGCACAGACTTTTTAGCTATGACCATGATATTTTTTTGAACATGTAGTCACATTTAATTGAGGGGTAGGATTCTTAGTTTGAATAGTTTAATTGAGAGAGAGAGAGAGAGAGAGAGAGAGAGCCCAACTGCAGGAATAGCAGCAAAACCAGTTATAAGCTATAACAATAGAAGGGCACAGACTTTTTAGCTATGACCATTATATTTTTTAGAACATGTAGTCACATTTAATTGAGGGGTAGGATTCTTAGTTTGAATAGTTTAACAGTTCCACTCAGTCTTCCGTGTTGTTTGTCAAATTGCAGTTGGTACACCTCCTTTCTGTTTTTTATTCCATGGAGCTCCTCAGCCATTAGAAGAACCAACTACATCATCTTAAGACGTGCCTGTATCAAATAGCATCTCTATAATTTTTATATGGATCTTTTTCCAATTCCTTAACTATTCTACTAAATCATGCCTACTTATTGGACTCTCATCATCATGTGACGAGTAGTCTTTCCAATTTCTTTCTCTAAAAGTTTCTGATTCTTATTATCTGAGTCTACCTCTGTTTTGATCACTTCATTAAACAATCTGTGAGAGTTCCATATGTGGTCCTGTCACTAAATAATTCTGGACAATTAAGACGAGTGGACCATGTCTTTCATTAATATATGCCTTGTTAAAAGAATATAATTGTGAAGCACATGTAGCCCTAATGCCAGAGAAGCTTTCTTACCTTTAATCTTCTGCTTTCATAACCAGCAATGTAGCTATTATCATGATGCCCAACTAACATATACCTTTCGTGGATCCCATGATCGTCGATGTCCGCATTCTCCTTTCTCTTTTTCTGAGTTGCCTGCTTTCATTGTTGTGAACTGCAGAAACTTATAATATGCTAGAGCAAAATCTATGATTACCAGCAATTCTTCCAGCAGCTCATCCTCCTTCCTATGAGGGACATTGCATCCTGCTTCGGTGAACATGCGGTCAAGGTTGCTGATTACGCCTGCTCTGGCAGCAGCAGCACTACCACCACCACCAGTAACAACAACTGCCTTGTTGACCCGTCAGTTCAGACCTCTGTTACTAGTATCTATACGAGTAAGCTCACCTCAGGTAAACAGATATTCGTCAAAGTTACTTGGTCACAAAGCAATATCAGCCCAGCTGTATCAATTAGCATCAATGATGAAACACACCCGTTGAGGAAGAAGAGAGGCAGCAGATCGTTTGTCTCTGGCAACATGGTGGTTGGTATCCACTGGGATATCTCTATAGCAAACTATGGTTCTGGGCCAGAACCTCTCAAGGATTTTTACGTTGTGGTCTTTGCTGATGCTGAATTTGCTCTTCTTCTCGGAGATATGAGCAAAGAATATGTCAGGAAGTTTGGAGAGTCCGCTCCCGTTGCAGCATTCTCTATGGTTCGTCGAACTGAGCAAGTCGTCGGTCAAAGTCTTTTCACCAGCAAAATTCAATTTCGGAATGGTGGAATGGATCATGAGATTTTGGTAAGGTGTAAGGGGGATGGAGGTGGAGAGGGATGCGAGCCGGAGCTTCTGATGTTAATTGATGGGAAGAGGGTGGTTCATGTGAGGGGGGTGAAGTTGAAGTTCAGAGGGAATCAGACTGTTTTCGTAGAAGATCTGCCTCTGGACATCATGTGGGATCTCCATGACTGGTTTTTCTGCATCCCATCGGGCTCAGCTACGTTTATGTTCAGGCTCAGGAGCTCCCTTGAGAGCCGGCTATGGCTGGAGGAGGAGCTGCTGGAGAGGGAGTCTGGTAATTCTGGTTTCTGTCTGCTTATGCAAGCATTCAGGAGATTATGAACGTGATTTTCTCCTTGCAATTAGTCTCACTTCCTGGTTTTTATCTTGGTGTGTTTTCCATTTTAGCTTAGAAGAATTGTTGCTAATTCATACAGAAGCTGCCCAAAAACAATGCCATAGAGGGTTTGATAGTCTCCAAGTGGTAGAAGAATTGGTTCATCGATCGTGTATTTTCTTTAACTTTTAGCTGATTTTCTCCTGTATCGAATCTTGCATCTCGGTTCTTCATTTTTCCGTGTTGGTGTAGAGATATGTACACTGCTGAGTTTTTGCTTATATTCTACATTTGTGTAACAGAGCATCTTTTTTTCCAAAGAATTAATTGAGTAACTTTTTCTACAATGTCCATCCTTTACAAAAATATTTCTCAATAAACGTCTGTTTTTGAAAAGCTTTCATGTTTAATGAGGGTAGCAAAAACTGCTCACAGATTGGAAACAGAGGTGAGTATATATATATATATATATATTGAGTATATAGATTAATCATTAGTGTCAATAACACTTTGTATTCCAGGAGGACGCTTTAGTTGCTAAGAGAACTCTATTGCTACGACTAAACGCTGCAAACTTCCGGTCGAACGCTGCAAACTTGATATAAATTCAAAGAATCCAACAAAAAGTCGCTATATTTTTTTTTTGAGATTATCATGGTAAAATATGTACTGTGAGCACATACTCCCGTAGGAACCTCAAACTCATAGAAAAGTTCCGCACCCAGTCCCGATCGACGCTCTGGGATCCGAGTACATATCTTTCACGAACAGGAGCTCCTGCCATGGGATACAAAGAATTTTTTACGTATAATTTCACCCCACGTGGCATCGAATTCGGAATTGGTGACCTTTCGTGCAAGCGCCTCTAATGGTCGAGCTAGCTCGCTCGGCGAAGAGTCGCTATTGAAATTAGGAAGGAGTGTGCTCAGCTTGGCATGAGGCAAAGTTGCAGCAACAAAAAGAAATGAGAGTTAAAGTTGCATCATGGACCACTGGTGGGGAGAAGGTTAATGAAAATGGCTACATGAACGCACATCACATAGTATGATTACCAGATCTAATGATTTAGCATCTCGAGACAATGATCTCCTTTTCTTCACACTTTTATAATAATTTCGTCTCTTTCTTAATGCTAAAAATGGACCGTCTGGTCTGGATCCTACTAAATAGTTCATCATATTGTCTTTGTTTAGTGGATGCAGGTAACATCATTTATAATAAAGAAGTACTTACAAATCAGCCCGATTTTTCAACATAATGCAAATTAGTCTCTGATTTTAAATAGTTTATAAATCAATCTGTTCGAAATTCATATCACAGATATCTTGACAACTATATAACTAATTTTTTGAGAAACTTTTAAATATAAAGGAGTATATTTCAATGTGATCGATAATTTTTATTTTCAAAATTTTTTTAAATAAATATTTTGATACTTCAAAGTCTTAATAAATTTACAAATTAATCTAATATCTATGAAAATTTTAGAGTCTCAAAATACTTATTTAGAAAAAAAAATTTAAAAATTTAAATATAAAAAAATAAGTTTTGATATAATATATAATTTTTATATTCAAAATTGTTTGTGAAAAACACTTTTTAGTAGGTGTTATAAAATGTAAAAAATAATGAATTATAAATAAAAAAATTTATTTATAACTCATAATCAATGTAGTGGCTGATATATAAATCTTCCTTAATGATTACTCCAAATAAGGGTGGAAGGAAATTTTGTTTAAGCTTTGTGATGCGTCCCTCTCAGGCTGCCTCGTTCTCTCTCTTGCGACATAACTTTGTTGCGTCGTTGATCCGATGCCCTTTGTAACATGAGCAATAGTTATTAATGACTATTCAAATTTTTAATATAAGTTATAATAACTTATATTATAGATAGTAAAAATATTTTGTCTTTTTATAACCTCTTTAAATAGATTTGGCTTTTTTTTTTCTAATCAATTTTAGTCAAAATGTGACTTTTTACCATTAAAAAAACCCAGAATCTCTTAAATTTTTTATATGAAGAAGGGAAAACTGTTGTCACTTGTTACTGCAACTATCCTTTTTTTAAACAATACAATTTTTTTTATTCTCTCTTCCATCTCTCTCTCTCTCTCTCTCTCTCTCTCTCTCTCTATCTCTCTCTATCTCTCACATCTCTCCAGCAAATCCCTTTCTCCTCGCGCTCCTCCTCTAGTTACTTCACTAACCGAAGCGTACTGGCGAGTTTGGGATGGAGAATGCCACTGCAAAACGCTTATTCTAAAATAGGACCTTTCCGAAATAAAAACTCCGAAAATGATAAATTGTGTCCACCAAATATTTGTTATAACGTCAAAGAGTTATTAAGAGCTTTCCCTTTTTGAATAATTAAAAAAAAAAACATATAACTTAGTCTAAATATATGAAAACTCTTTTAATATACATAGCAATATCTAAAAACACGTACGAACAAATAGAAACACTGGAGAACGAAAGGAATAATCAAAAGTACCTTCATGGAGCATTCGGTGCTCTTATATATTTCCAGATGTTCCTATATTCGTGTATTTAGTGAAAGAGTTCATTGTGTTTTGACAAAGTTATCGGTTTTACTTTCATTATTTAAGAAAGAAAATACCTTAGAAAACATGAAATCACCATATAATTTACCCCAAATATATTGAAGCTCTTTTAATATGCATAAGAATACCTATGAACACTTAGAAACACATACAAATGCGTAGTAGTACCCAAAAATACATAATCACCGAAAGTACCTTCTTAGAGCTCTGTTTGCTCCTTTGCGTTTCCAAATGTTCGTATGTGTTCGCGTGTGTCCCTAGGTGTTCATTTATATAGTAAAAGAATTTCGTTATATTTGGACAAAATATATGGTGTTTCCTTTGTTTTCCAAGAAAAAATTTCTTAGGAACGTATAAGAATACCATATAACTTACCCAAAACATATTAGAACTCTTTCAATATGCATAATAACACCTAGCAATACTGAAAACACATAAAATCACCGAAAGTAACATTATTGAAGCTCTTGGTGCTTGTTCTCAGGTGTTCTTAAGTATTTGTTTGTGTCCCTATGTGTTTGTGTATATAGTGAAGGAGTTTCATTATTTTTGGACAAAATTATAAAGTGTTTCTTTCATTATTCAAGAAGAAAAATCTCTTAGAAATATACGTGAACACCATATAATTTACTCAAAATATATTTCAACTCTTTCACTATATATAAGATCACCTAGGAATCCACACAGACACATATGAATATTTAGGAACATATAGAAGAACCAAGCTCCAAGAAGGTACTTTCGGTGATTACGTGTTCTACGATATTCGTATGTATTACTAAGTGTTCTTAGGTATTCTTATGCAAATTGAAAGAATTCCAATATATTTTTGGACAAGTTATATGGTGACCCCATGCGTTTCTAAGGTATTTTCCTTCTTAAATAAAGAAGGTAACACCAAATAACTTTGTCAAAACACAATAAACTCCTTCATTATATACACAAATACCTAAGAACATTTAGGGACACGCACGAACACATATGATGACATATGAACAAATAGGAGCACCAAGAGCTCCAAGAAGGTTCCTATGTAATTGTGTGTGTTCCTATACATATTGAAAGAGTTACAATGTATTTTGAGAAAGTTATATGGTGTTCCCATATATTTTTTAAAGATTTTCCTTTTTGAATAATGAAGAAAACACGATATAATTTTGTCGAAAGATAATGAAATGTTTTCACTATATACATGAACACCTAAAGCTACACACAAATATTTAGGAATACCAAATAATATATAGGAGCACCGAGTGCATTATAAAGATGCTTTCGGTATTTCTATTCGTTCTGCTACGTCGTTATATGTTTTTATGTATTCCTAGGTGTTACTATATATATTAAAAGAGTTTTAAGTATTTGAACAAATTTATACAGTATCTTTTTAATTATTTAGGAAGTGAAACCTCTTTGTAATTCTTTTTGGTAATATAACAAATATTTGGTGGACAAACTTTATTATTTCCGGAGTTTTTCTTTCAGAAAAGTTCTGATTTTGGAATAAGTATCGTGCGACAATATCTTCCATCCCAAACTCACCAACAAGCTCCGGTTTATTAACTAACTCGAAAAGTAGCGCCAAAATAAAGAGATTGGCGGAGAGATGTTAGAGATACATAGAGAGAGATGTTAGAGATACATAGAGAGAGAGAGAGAGAGAGAGAGAGAGAGAGAGAGAGAGATTGACGGAAAAGATGTGAGGAATAAAGAGAGATAATTACTTTTTTTTTTTAAAAAAGAAAAAGCGGTTACAGTAACAATGGTTTTACTTTTCTTTGCAAAAAAAAAATATTAAAAATATTTTTGTCATTTATATGCCAGACGAACACATTTTGGCTAAAATTGATTAGATTGTATAAAAAGGCCAAATTCAATTAAGTGGATATAAAAAGACAAAATATCCAAATATTAAAGTTAAATAATCTCAAGATAACACTTGTCATTACGCATTCCAAATATCTCCACGCGTTGATTAATCATTCAGTTGGTATATATACTAATATATAAATGGTAATAAAAATGTTATTATTTAATTTCAAAAATCTTTATTATAGTCTAATTTTTAAGATGAGCTATGGAAAAACAAAAGGTAAATATAAACTGAAAATAACTTGGAGGTTAAATTTTGCATTAGTTTTGTGATGAGCCAATGGCGCTCTTCAGAATGTAAAATACAACTAAAGTTTGAAATTTCTTTTACAATATAACATGTACGCTATATCAGTATATATTTCCTCGTGTTTAATTAAAAAATAAATAAATTTTATGATTTTTTTTTTGAAAAAATTTTCTAAATAAAATTTATAGATTTAGATGATATCTATAATTTTTATTTTCAAAAAAAAATCAAAAAATAATTCTAATTTGAAGCTCCAAAGTTTAACGAATTTAATAAATTTTAAAATAGTTTTTAAACCTAATTTAAATATGTTAAATTTTGGAGCACCAAAACATATTTTTAGAATTATTTTTTAAAATATTTTTAAAAATAAAAATTATAAATCTTATTAAAATCTTAAATTTTAATTTTTAAAAGTTTTAAAATATTTTTAAATAATTTTTTTTAAACCGTTATACAAAATAACGTAATATAATTGTTATATCCAAAAATTTATGGCAAAATTTGTTATTGTATGAGTAGCCCAAAGCTTAAAAAACGATCCCTTCAAACATCCATTCCCGATGTACTTTTAAAAAACATTTAAATAAAATATAAAATATAGAAGTTTAATATTTAAAATTTTCTAAAATACTTCAAAACATATTTAGAATTCCAAATAATATACTGGCTATGGAGGATCATTCGAGAATATTCAACATGATTTAAATTTT
The DNA here is from genome assembly GCA_002076135.1 of Xerophyta viscosa. Classification (NCBI taxonomy): domain Eukaryota; kingdom Viridiplantae; phylum Streptophyta; class Magnoliopsida; order Pandanales; family Velloziaceae; genus Xerophyta; species Xerophyta viscosa. The sequence goes on from MJHO01000043.1 coordinate 1,747,014, forward strand.
CAATATCAAACCTAAGAATATTAAAAAGATCTATTTTATATATATATATATATATATATAATTATATATATATTATATATATATATATATATATATATATATTATAGAATATCTCGAAAGTGACTTTTGGAGGATCATTATATTTCCAAAAACCAAACACAGTGTATGGAATTATCATTCCTTACTTGAAAGTTGTAATATGGCTACGTCAGCAAAGAAAAATTGTGAAGTATAACACTGCTTTGGATTATCATTCCTTATCTGATAATATTTTTAGTTGGATACAGTTCAATTGTTATTTAAGTTCTTATATCTGCCCAATTTATTCGGTACCGCTCTAGGTCTACGTATATCAGAGAATGACGTACCCGCAATATTTGTGCTAAAATAATTAAAAATTATTTTTAAAAAAATTAGAATTTATTTAATTCCTAATTATAATATATATTTGTAATTCTCTTAATTTATCGATCTATTAAATATTATATTTTTTTTAAAGATAATAAAAAAAAGATATTAAAAAAATTTAGAAATACAAATCTAAAAAGAAACAAAGTGGAAATTTAGGAGAAAAAAAGTGGATAGTTTAATAAATTACAGAATATAAACTACGTAATATTTGTATTAATTATCATGTATAATTTAAATATATTTTAGTTATTAAATAATTATGTTAGAATATAAAGTACTACCAAATCTCCCTTCTGTGTTTAAATATTGTAGATGAATCAATGTATCTCTATAATAATATACAGTCTATTATCAATAAAATTATTTTTGTACTGCTATTTTTTTTCCTTTTTTTTTCATTTGAAGTAAGCTTGATAATCAAACTCCAAACACAATTTCGGCGAAAACTAATTTGGAGAGCAAAAAATATCATTTAGGAATATAAAAAATCACAAAATGCCCGATAATTTTAGGGGTGCATATCAATGTAAGAGTATTGCTCTTGATCAACGTCAAGTTTGGGCCTAATGAAACTTAAGCCTATTTTGGCCCATCTATGAATAGTTGTAACGATGCATTGAACGTCAATAGTCTGTCAGCGCACGGCGTCGGTGATTGCGACAAAATTGTGGGCGACCCCTGTTTTCGAGATGGGATCGCCTGTGCTAAAAAGCACAGGCGATTTCCTGTGGTTGCCATCTGGACCGTTATCGGTCCAGTACGTATCCACGAGATTTTTTATTTAAACTTTCGTCGACTTATTTGACCTATTCTATACATTTTATGGAAAAGTTATGAACTTACAATTGTAGATTTTGATGTGATCTACAATTTTTGTAGTTCCCAAAAGTTTTTTTAAAAAAAATATTCAAACAATATGTCAAATTGATGATTAATATTTTAATCATCCAATTTGAATATTGTTTAACATTTTTTCGAAAAACTGTGAACTAAAACATTGTAGATCACATCAAAATCTATAACTTTGTAGTTCATAACTTTTCATAAAATGCATAAAAATAGGTCAAATAAGTTGACGAAAGTTTAATAAAAAAATTCGTGATACGTGCTGGGCTGGATTAACGGCCGAAATGAGAGCCACACGGGATCGTCTGTGGCTCAAGAAGCCACAGACGATCCCATCTCCCTGTTTTCCATCCCCCGATATTTACTGCCCTCCCCTCCCTCTCTCCTTTTCTGAGCCCTCGCTCGCTCGCTCTCCATCTCGCCCCCAGGACCATTTTCAAGCAACCAATCATGTCGGCTTATTGCGGCAAGTACCATGGTATGATTTCTAATTAGTTGTTAGTTCTTCACTTCGATCTAAATACGTCGATTGTGACCAACTTGTACCGATCTATGTTTTATGTGAGTTGAAAGATGATCTGTGTAATTTAGTGGTTTCTTACTAGGTCTTATGACGCTGTTAGATTTTGTGGAGTGTTGTATGCGTGGTTTTCCCCTAGATCTTATGACGCTGTTAGACTTTGTGGATTGTTGTTTAGTATGCGTGGTTCCCCCTAGATCTTATGACGCTAGATCTGCAAGATCTTCGTCGGGGTTGCATAAGATGCCACATAAGCGTGCTTATCTGATTTTCCTTGTTAATCTTGTTAAAGTGATTGCATAAAGAGCAAACGAAGATCTGCTGATTTTTCAAACTGGCTTTCTGTTTTTCGTTGATATCTTGCATTTAGTCTGTGATTCGTGTTCTAAAAGACTAAAATTGCTGATGCATACACGTTTATATATATATATATATATATATATATATATATATATATATATATATATATATATATATGTATATATATATATATATATATATATTCTCTGATATAAACTTGCTGATGTGTAGTTCTGACTGCTTTGCGTTCTCTTTCTAATAGTAAGGGTTCTTGACATGAATCAGCTAAGAGATGGTCTTATCGGGGTTGGTTTTGCTTGTGATGCTTGTTGCTGCCTCCTTTGCTTGTGTTTCCTGTTTTGCTGTAGGTCTTTGATACTTGGTTTTTTTTGGACATTGGGTCTGATTTATAGCTCTTCCCATTCCGTTTCTCTTGGATGGTATCTTTCTTTTTCTTGATTTGGTGGTAACTTTTGTTTCATGTATAAAGCGTTGCATGCCTCGTTTGTGCTCATAACAATGTTTTGCCAGTTGGATAGGAATAGCGTTGTTGCTCCATATGTTGATGATACCTCTTTTAACTAATCCAGACCATTATTTATTATACTTTCTTACGCCGCTTCATCTTTGAATACTGTTTTTAGGATTCATATTCGTTAGTAAAATTTTTCACTATTGCATTTTAAGTGCTGATTGGCATGTACGTCCTGCAGATGAGCTTATTGCCAATGCTGCTTACATCGGAACCCCTGGCAAGGGTATCCTTGCAGCTGACGAGTCCACTGGAACAATTGGCAAGCGCCTTTCCAGTATTAATGTAGAGAACATTGAGTCCAACCGCCGTGCTCTCCGTGAGCTTCTTTTCACCACTCCTGGTGCTCTCCAGTATCTCAGCGGTGTTATCCTCTTTGAAGAGACACTTTACCAAAAGACGGCAGCTGGGAAGGCATTCGTTGATGTATTGAACGAAGGTGGAGTTCTTCCTGGTATCAAGGTTGACAAGGGCACTGTTGAGCTTGCGGGCACCAACGGTGAGACAACCACCCAGGGATTTGATGATCTTGGCAAACGATGTGCCAAATATTATGATGCTGGTGCCCGTTTTGCCAAGTGGAGGGCTGTCCTCAAGATCGGACCAAATGAGCCATCCCAGTTGGCAATTGATGAAAATGCTAGGGGCCTTGCTCGTTATGCTATCATCTGCCAGGAGAATGGTCTTGTCCCAATCGTAGAGCCAGAGATTCTTGTTGATGGACCCCATGATATCAAGAAGTGTGCTGAGGTGACTGAGAGGGTCCTTGCTGCTTGCTACAAAGCTCTCAATGACCACCATGTCCTCTTGGAGGGAACTCTTCTTAAGCCTAACATGGTTACTCCTGGTTCTGAGTCCGCTAAGGTTTCACCCGCGGTTATTGCTGAGCACACCGTGCGGGCCCTCCAGAGGACCGTGCCTGCGGCTGTGCCAGCCATTGTTTTCCTTTCTGGAGGACAGAGCGAGGAGGAGGCAACCAGGAACCTTAATGCCATGAACCAACTCAAGGGAAAGAAGCCGTGGTCTCTTTCCTTCTCATTTGGACGTGCTTTGCAGCAGACCACGCTTAAGGCGTGGGCAGGGAAGGAGGAGAACATTGAGAAGGCTCAAGCTGCTTTCCTCACAAGGTGCAAGGCAAACTCTGAGGCAACTCTAGGCACTTACAAGGGTGATGCTGCTGCTGACGGATCATCTGAGAGTCTCCATGTCAAGGACTACAAATATTGATTTTTCTTCCTTCTAAACAAGCTAAGAAATGTCTGCTCGGAGTTTCCTAGGTTCCTTCTGTTTTGTCGGTTTACTCTTCTTAGACCTGTTTTTCTCTAATGATGTTGAAATAAGGCGTTTCGTGCTGGGTATATGCACGTCGTTGGTCCCTGACTTTTTGTGGTAGTATATATTTTTTGCTTGCTTAAGATTGCTCTTTTCTGTTAAATTATCATTAATTTTAAGCTCGTAATCATTCTGTCATAGGAGCGCACGCCCGTTGAGCGAAAATGCACCCACCTTGCGTCTATGCTAGTCTCTCTTATAAGGCGAGCCTGAGTGCGTCTTATAAAAATGCTTAGTGCGCTTGAGTGTGCCTTATAAAGCATCTTATAAAAATGCTTAGATGCGTCTAAGTGTGCCTTATAAAGACTGAGACCCAACTTAAAAGAACGAATAAAGTACTAGTCAGCTATTGGACACATTCGGTGGTAAAAATCAATGTTTTAAATGCCTTGGCGATATGCGCCGAAGCTGCTGGATTTCTGCACCGGGTCAGGTGCCGAGCCGTTTACAGTTTTTGGAATTTGTTTATTCTAACCGGTTAACTGGTCGATCCATTAACATTTGGAGCTCCAAAATACCTATTTAGAAGTATTTTTTGGAAAGAATTTCAATATAAAAATTATAGATTTTACTAAGATATAAATCTTTCATGTTGAAAATTTTTTCAAAAAATTTTTATAAATAAAAATTTAAGGTGTCCAAAAGATGATATATAAAAGAGATATTTTTCATTAGAACTAAAATTATTTTGTAAAGGAAATATAGAGATAAACTTAAAGATTGACTGATACATAAAATTAAAACTTAGCAGGACTAATATTAGATTTGAAAAAAAAAAAAGTTGATTTAGAGTTGAGATTCAAAGGAAAGAATACGCCGAACGAAGTGACTAGAATAATATTTTGCACTCAATTATAAATATATCCAAATCCATAGAGTGCCATGTGATAGAGCAAGTGAAAGGCAGAGAACTTATTTTTGAAATAGAATCCAAGAAATGGGAGCTGATATGCCATTTAGTGTATTTTTCGTGTCCTGAAGCTGATCTGTAATGCCTCTGGAGTGTGGAGCTAATATGCCATTTACCCCTTTTTTTTATATTCAGATATTCTTAAAAAATACTTATATTATATTCAAAATGACTCTTAACATAAATATTAAGATCTGGACTTATTTGTAACTAATTCATAAGGATGGGGCTGATTTGTATTTTACCCATAATGTTTCCAGTTGGGATTGTTGACCACTCGTAAAAGTGGTACGGTTAAAGTCAAACACAACATGTACAAGTGCGGGTATAACGCGGCAACCAAATAAACCAACCTCGTTGCGGTAGGGTTGGGCTTCAAATTAATGGGCTTTAACGGCCTTGAGACCTGCCAACCTTGAAGTCTTCATCTCGAGCAAGAGTCACGACCATCAAAGTTGTCGACTTTCTCAGGTTTTTTGGCTGTGCTCAGAATTGAGATCGAAGATGAGCAGGTGGGTTTGGGTGAAAGCAGACTCCTCTGACTTCGGCGGCAAGCTTCCGACTCCCCGCAGGTAAACTACTTATTCATTCATTACATCAATCAATCCACCGCTTCTTTTTTTCTTTTTTTTTTCTTTTTTTTAAGAAAGAAAAAGAATTCTATTTTGTGGATTTGGTATGGTCTGAGGCAGCGGGCACACGGCAGTAAATATTGGGAAATCGAAGGTAGTGGTATTTGGTGGATATGCAGATAAACGATTCCTCGACGATATCGCAGTCTACGATCTCGGTAACTATAATTTGGAAAGAGCAAAGTTTTACATGATGCTGCATGAAATGTTGAATTCTTTCTATCTTAATGTTTGGACAGACAACAGATTGTGGTTTACTCCGGAATGCAGCGGGAGTGGGACAGATGGCCAGGTGGGCCCAGCTCCGCGAGCGTTCCACGTTGCAGTTGCCATTGATTGCCACATGTTCATCTATGGTGGCCGCGCTGGTAACAAGAGGTCTTCATTTTCGCTCCTCAAATACATATA